>JZKD02S0461796.1:309389-332711 GCA_000966675.3 Picea glauca | reverse complement strand
TAAAAGGAGGTTGCCCCCTCGAAGAGGCTTATTATCTAAAATTATCTCTTTTTCAAGGTGTTGAGTACTTTTCCTGAGGTTTTTCTATGCTATATTGATGTTTGGTTCTTAACAGATGAAAATATGATGTTTGTGACACTTGCGATAAAAGTGCGACACTTACGAAAGTGACAATGGGACATTATCGAAGTGAGGAATTTTGACATGTAATATATTGTCCCCCAAAGTGTGAGGTCAGAAAATGGAAGCTGGTGACTGAAGCACTTTGTATATTTTCGAAGCAAGGGTATGGAGTCAGAGAACTTGGCAGAAGCTTCAAACAACCATCAAACAAATGTTATCATATGCTTCAAATTCAAGGTAGGTATACCTATGCTTGAGTGATAAAGGACTTAAGGTATGGCCTCTACCAAATACACTGTGGAGCCATAATCATACTAAGGGTATATCCACCAAAGATACAATGTGGATCTATACCTCCATGACATGAACTGATCGTAGCCACAAGAAATACATAATGGATCTACGAGATGATAAAACATATCCACAGACCAATCCAAAGTGGATCTATGTGATAGTATATCAGTATGCTCAAAATATCACTTTCACATCCTGGGAAAAAAGATAACAAAGTGAAATCTCAACCCAGGGTCTTCGTCCTAATCCCCATGTAGTACGAATATAACCATGTGAATAAGTGTTTTGATGTCGAACATGGTAGAAACCACTTGATTACAGTTCAATGAGGTAAACCATGAAAAAGTGCAAGGGAAATGACCAGTGATGTCAATGACTCCCAAGGTACCTTAGTACAATCCAACGAATGTGAATAAATGAGATAAAGTTTAACATCTGTGGAATCATCCGATCATAGGTCAATGATGTAAACCTATTTTCATAGGTCAGGAGGCCTCCCATTGAGGCATGAAGGTCCCAAGGTACTAACTAGTTTCTAAGTCAAATTTCCCAGATAATTTGTTGAATTCGACAAGAAAAGACTCGTCGGAGGAGGGCCTTGATGTATCCCTCATCAACGACACAAAACTGACATAGAGATGTAATATGTTGAATCAAATGAGTATGGACTGACACGGGTATTGAAACTGGAAATTTGTAATGGTTGACTCTTGAGGTGGATAATTCCCTTGAACATTGAGGCACAACTTAACTTAGCATCATCAACGGAACATGGACCAAAACATGATATGGTGGATACTGTGAATTTCTTTTGGTGAGACAAAGGAGTAAAAAGACTCAGGGGATTGGTTTAGTGTAGAGGTTTACTGGATTAAAATTTATGTAGAAATAATGTGTCGTGTTCAAGGGATATTGTAAGAGTGACTTGTGTCAATTATAAAAAATGGCTTGGCTTGCTTCCTTCAATTTTCCCCCCATATAGATAGACGAGTACCTCTTTTTGTTTTTATGATCTCGAGGAGGATAACACATGCTTGATATAAATCACCTTTGGTAAATTCCTCTTCCTGTTTTTAACGAAATGGAAGAATTAATGGTTCGATCCCATATGGGCCCTTCAATGTGTGATTTTTAATGAGTCGAGAGAAGGAAAACTCAGTGGTTTTTCATTTTTAGAGAGTCTGAAAAGAACTTAAAGACGACTCCAGGGTTTTCCTTTTTCATAAATTTAGTCTCCAAAGTCCAAAAAAGAGATAAACTGCTACTTGGGAGATGCCCTTTCAAAAACTTTTAAATGAGTGTGAAAGGAAGAAAGATCACTTGGCAATATTTTAATGTTTAGAGAATCTGAAAAGAGCTTAAAGGAGACTCCAGGGGATTCCTTTTTCGTGTAACCTTTATGAGTCTGAAAAAGAGATAAAATTCTACTCGGTTACATTCTCATGTTTTTCGAGCATGAGAAAGAACAAAGATCGTTCTCGTCATTGTTACAAGGTTTAATGGAAAATATATTTCTTTGAGGCCTGCAAATAAAGACAATTATGCATCCACGGTATTAGTGACTAGGGTTATAAATTTCATTTACCATTTCATTTTCACCAATTTCTTCTAACTTTGGTATTTTCAACCTTGGAGGGTGATTTTCAAGCTGTGGGCACCAGATTTGTGGTTGATCGTTTTCGCATCTGTCTAGACCAGGTTTGTCACTTAACCATTCTAGTCATTAAGAATTGTATTTATGGTAGTTTTTAGGTGGTTATGGGATCCCTAGGAAGCCTTAGGTGTCGAACTAGATCAACGTTCCCTCAAAGGGGTGAGGGGAGTGTCGATCGTGTTTTCGGCGCCCTGATGCATGTGCCTGGGGAGCACTAGCACATTTTGGATAAGCTTAGGGGAGCATCGGTGTAGAAATGAAAAACATGTTTCTTTTTATGCTAAAAATACCCAATTTTTTTCTATGAGAAATTGACTAAAGGATTTTAAATGTATGTTTTTTTAGTTTACAGGGATTAGAACCATGATCGAATGGAAAGAACATGAGAACGAGCTTGATGATATAGCTTCATTGAAAAACCCTCAGACAAGGACCACTTTGAGGAATTGTGGCCTCCTGAAGTATTTAAAATTACAAAAGATGAAGATTTTTTTTTTATTACTTGAGTATCTTATTGGACTGTGGGATGATTTCGAACATGCATTCCATATTGGACCACAATTTCTCAAAATTGAGCTCGATGACGTGTACTTTTTGGCTTGCCTCTCAAGAAGAGGGGATCATATCCTTTTGTCCGGTCATCGGGAAACTCCTCAGCCTACCGAGGTGTATGTGGCTGACCATTGTATTCCATGGTCACGATTAGTTGGGGGACAAATCGTGATCAAGGATGTCAGATATTTGGCACTAAGATTTATTTTGTTTTCCATTACCAACCTTATAGGTAGCACAAGTGCACATTTGGTTTCAAAATATCAAATGTCTTATTCTCTACAATGCATGGAGCCTAGATTATTTAACTGGATTGTAGGATTCCTTCGGAACATGAAGGATCAAATCACGAACTGCAGGATTGGGAGGAAGAAACAATTTGGCTATGGATCTTTCTTGGTTTCATTATTTTTGGAGTGAATACCTTAGATGCAGCCACATATTGTGTTGATGGTACGACCGACGACCGAGCCACATATGGAAAGATGGAAAATTTTGTCCCCTATATTGGGGACCGACTTAGAGTTCAAGTTCATGGATGACTTTTTCTCTTGGTGGAGAAGGAAGTTAATTGTTATCTAGGACTTTCCATACACCAGAGTGGATTTTTGGGGGAGCATGGACTTAGTTCTTCTAGAGGGTATTGACTGGGATGTTTTAGGTATGAAACCAAAACTTTTCATGTGTTTTTTATTTTGTAATTTATATTGTTTTTATGTGTACAAGAGGGATTTTAACATATGTTTTGTTTCATCATGCAGATAGAGGCGCATCACGTCTTGAAGAGATGTAGACACAAGGGCATCGTGGAGATGTGTAGATAGTTGTGGAGCATGATATGGCAGTGGGAGGACTTTGGGAGCTTGAGAGGAACCTTCGAGGTCTCACTATGGGTGTCCCACCTCTGAGGAGGCGAGACGCACCGCTTCATTTGCAGAGGCATACAATAGGGGTTCATGAGAGTTTGAACCACTTACTCTGATGAGTGGCCCGTGCAGTGGTGTGCTTCTCAGAGAACAAAATGGTGTAGGAGAACTAGGATCCTCTATATGTTTTGAAGTATTTTCATGATGATATCATGGACATGAGGGCCCATAGTTTGCCCTATTATGTACTTTTTGATGTAAACAAACTTTTCCTATATATATATATATATAGGAAAATTTTGTTTGCATCAAAAAGTACATAATATATATTCGAGTTTTGTGGTGCCAATGATGTTACAAATTATCTTGTGTGATGTTTTTAATGTACATGTGATTCATTTTCTTTTAAAAGTTTTATCTATGTGAAAAATACCAATCCAAAATATAATTTGCTAGTGAATCCGATGTTGTGTTGAGTTCTCTTGGTATGTGCATGTATTGTGTAAATTCAAACATTCTCTCAAGACGATGAAATCTTAGGTGGAGACACAATAGGATAGGATTATGAACGACGTGAACTCGATTAAGTTGAAAAACCATGAGTTGAGAGTCTAGGTTAATGATTATATGAGATATACCTAGAGAGGAGGCCTTGGTTAAAAGTCCAATGACAGTGTGATATTCTTCCATGTTATTGGTTGTCGATCCTAGGCGAACGCCTCCTGAACTCACCAACTCATCAGAGTGGTAAATGACCCAAGTTGCAGAAGCAATGTTCTGGGTGTGTCGACTAGCGCCATTAGCAAAATCAACAAAGATGGGAAAGGGAGATGTCATCTACGAATGCAATCACAAGACAAAGAATAAGTGGCTAAAACAAAACTCTTACACGCAAGAGAAAATACACACCAAATCAAAACTATAGTACAATAGTGTACAAAGAACACATGCTAGATGTTCTATGCATAGTACTTCTTGAGGTAAATCCCATTCTGGGGTCACCGAGAGATATTCCATCGTAGTGAAATAGCTCACAGGAACCTCTAGGTAATATAAATTTTATGATATACGGTCCATTCCCAAAAGGTTATAACTTTCTTGTCCCTAACTTATCATGATCTTGGTCATAAACGAGGACTAGGTCTCCTTATGAGAAAGTACGATGTTGAATGGATTTGTCATATTGACTCTTCATTTGTTTTTTATACGTCTTGTTAACGAGAGAAGCATCATGATGTTTCATCCAACTTAGTCAAATATAGGAATCATTCCTCTTCAGCAGAGGTGTGTGGCACGAGTTCTACAGTGATTTTCAATGAAGGGATCTCACATTCGATTGGTAACACTACTTCGACACCATATACCAACTAGAATGGAGTGAACCCAGTTGCACTTTTCATTGAGGTGTGGTAAGCCTAGAGGGAGGAGAAAAGTTGCAAGTGCCAAGAAGTTGTGTTTTCCCCACCATGCATTGAATCATGGTTTTAAGGACTTTGTTGATAGCTTCAACTTGTCTATTTTCTTGAGGATAGTAGGGGGATGATTTTTCATGGAGAAAACCCAACTTGACATGTAACTCACATATCATCTAGTTTTGAAAATGTGAACCGTGATCAGTCACAATGGATCATGGAACATCAAAGCGAGCGATGATGTGGTTAAAAATGAAGAGAGATGCAGTATGCCCATCATTAAGAAATATAGGCATATCCTCAACCCATTTAGTGAAATAATCAACGACAATGATGATATAATTGTGCCCCCGGACTAAGGTAGGCTTACATTGCATGAAATCAATTCCCCATTAGGAAAAGGGGTCGATGGCGAATATGGGATGCAACGAAGTAGGGTGGGTGCATGCATTTTTGTGAAAAAATTGGCAGGGTTGGCATCTTTTGACAACCTCAATACAATCTTTGAAGATGGAAGGCCAAAAATAACCGGCACGTAAGATTTTATGGGTTGTAGCCATCCTAGAAATGTGACCACCACAATCTCCAAGGTGACAGTCATTCAAAACATGTTTAGGCTCATTGTGGGTTAAAAAAAGTCGTAGGATAGTATCAATACCACGGAGATACAAAGTGTCACCGATGATAAGGTAGTGTTTAGAATGGTGGTGAATATGACGACGTTCTTCACGAGAGATATCGGGTTGAAAACATTGGGTTTGAAGATAGAGAAGAATATATCCATATCAAGGGTTTGATATGATAATGAGGAACATATATTCATTGGGAAGAGAATCAATGGGCCCAGTGTCATCATCAACATGGGGAAGATCATAGATAATTTCTGCAAAAACCAAGGATTTTTTAGCTTTTGATTTGGAAAACTCAAAATCAAATTATTGAAGAATAACGATCCATTTGGAATATTTTCCCCCAAGGAATTGACATGTCAGAATATGGTACATGGGGTTCGAGTCCGCAAAGACTGTGGTAGTGCATAACAATATGTAATGGAGAAATATCTGGACGACAATGACAGGTGCCAAGGCCAACTTTTCAACATGTGAATATCAGAGCTTGGGACTAGATAGACTCTTGATCAGATAGTATATCACATGTTCATCACCTCTAGGTTCCTCTTGAAATAACACCATAGCAATAGTGGAAGTAGAGGCTGTCAAATAAAGGATATAGTCTCGTGCATAATTTGGGGGCTACAAGAGAGGTGTATGGGTCAATGCGTTCTTAAGAGCATCGAAAGCTAGTTGAGTAGTGTCATCTGAGATGAAAGGAGCGTCTTTTTGCAAAAATCACATAATCCTTTAGTAATCTCGGTGTAATTACATATCAAACGGTGAAGAAATTTCACTTTCCCTTGCAAACTTTGTAGTTGGGTCAGATTGTTGGGAGGAGGTAAAGCAAGAATAGATTTGATTTTTAAGGGATCCACCCTAATCCCATTTTTGGAGACAATGAAACCGAGGAGTCAACCTGATTCAACAACAAAGATACATTTGTAAGGGTTCAATGGATACGGTAGAACCGACATCAAAGAAAAATGGCCTATAAATGACCAATATGGTCTTGTTGATTAGATGAATGGTCAGGTAAATCATCAAGGTAAGGTTATACAATATGTTTGATATCATGGAAAGCATATGACATGGCCCGATGAAATGTAGCACCAACATTTTTGAGACCAAAGGGTAGTTTCCGATAAGCAAAAGTCCCCCATGGGAAAATGAAGGTTGTATTATGTTGACCAGTGCAATTGTCAATGATTTGGTTGATGAAGGGTGTAGGGTAATTGTCTTTTGGACAAGCGTTGTGGAAATCCCTATAATCGACGCAGACATGAATGGTTCCTTGTCTTTTAGAAACCAAAATGATATTAGAAACCCATTCCATCAAGGGGACAAGATAGATAAAGCTAGATTTCAACAGTTTTTCAAATTCTGGCTTTATGGCCATGGTTTTCTTAGGATGAACCGGGAAAAGTTTTTGTCGTACAGTTTTAAATCCTAGCTAATTTTGTATCTCATGCACAATGATCGAAGGATCGATCCCTGAAATTTCTTCGTAGCTCCAAGAAAAGACATCACATAATTTTTTAAATAAAGTGGTGTAAGCTTCCACTTCCTCGGGCGAACAATTAACACCGAGATGAACATTTTCCACAATACCTTCTTTGATTGAAATATTGATAGTGACAATAGAAGATATATTGCCTAAATTCCCCTTAGAAGTAGTATCCTAGGTAAGTATAGGATATTGGGAAGAATCAACAACATCGAGGGGGATGATAGAGTGTATATATTTATGAATTTCATCTAGACTAGGAAGAAAACATGATCAATGATGGTTGTCATCCCAAGGTACCTCGTCGATACTGATCATTTCCATAATGGATTCATCCGATGGAAAAATATATAGAATATATTTGAAAGCAGAGGGCAATGAATCCAACCAAGATGGAAACGAATAGGTGCTTGATGCCAACAGATGTTGGTCGTCCAAAGAGGGAGAGGTAGATTGGACATAATCGTATGAAGCCTCAGAAGGAATAAGTGGCATAGTGCCACCTAGTGCATCGAATTCCAAAGGACTAGGCACAACCCAAGGATTAGATGATTCAAAAGATTGATAGGCCATAGTCGAGATCATATTGATTGTGGAAATATGTTGTGTGGTGGGAGGAAGTGGTGCAGGGAACATACCCATCAGGGAATAATCTTTTAAAATACCTACACCAACACTTTCATAAGTGATGTTACTATTTCCCAAGAAAGGAATGTTGTTGGTGGGAGGAGTGCGAGCATTGAGGGTGCAGTAATCTAACTGGTCGATAGTGAAAATTTTACCTTGATAAGGGAATTGTACACATAGAAACACCGATGAAGTGATGGCGGTCATGGCATAAAACCAACTTATTCCTAATAACAAGTTGTAATCAAGGGGAGCATCGACTACCTCTACATAGACAAAGACGGTCTTACCTCCCAACTAAATGGCTAGAGACTGTGAGATTCCGCAAGGATGAAAACCTCGCCCATCGAATGCTTGTAACATTGTAGGGGATTGGTTAAGCATAGGTGATTTTAATCCTTTCCAACAAGCTAACGACATGACACAAGTGGAAGATCCCTCATCCATTATGGTGCAGTGAATGTTTTGGTTATGAACAACAACATCAATTTGAAAAGAAATCTAGTGAGAAAGTAGTGACTTGAAGTTGTCAAGGTTAAACATGATATTATTTGACGACTCAAGATAAATGGAGCCGATGGAGGCCAAGATATCTACGTTGACTTGGGAAATGTTGTAGAACTTCAAGAGCAGACATAACACACAGTGCTTGAGCCAAATCTTCAACAGTGTTGTATTTTTGGGTGGCACGTGAACTAAGATTAAAATTTGACTTGGGAATAGTGCTCTTGGGAGGGCATAAAATAGAATCGAAAGTAGGTTTCTCAATGTGAAGTGACCCAGATGGAGGACTAACGGAGGACGAAGATGGATCCGGTGGGGTACCATTAGTGACATTTTCTTTATTAGGTCTAGTCGAAGTGTCATACATGGTGGTGCGAGTGTTTAAATCAATCCCATTGAACATATAAATATGAGCACTCATTGAGGATTCATCACTAGGAGGATGGTTGGAATTACCCCTTGCAGGAGGGGAAAGTTATTGAGAAACCATGGAATATTGTTGAGGAAAAGGTTGTGTTAACAAGGCGGGTTGGGAATTCCCTTTGAAAAGTTTTGCAACTTTTTCATGATGTAGACAGTCTCGAGTGAAATGAACATCACCACAAATAAGACACGAGAATTTTGGTTTTCAATGTGGTTTCTTTTCAGTAGCAGGTGGTGGATTTTGTGTTTTGGGATTTTCATTATTATTATTCTTTTTGTGTTTATTTTCCATTTTCTTCTTACCCCCGGATTGTTTCGAAGAGGCATATTGAACTACATTCACCTCAGAAATTTGAGTTGGGGTGGAGATAGAGGAGAGTGAATTTGAACTGGTAATGAGTGCAGAAACAGGGTGATTAGTTGTTCCGATCGACTATGATGAATATTGGGTTTTTATGGTACCATTAACTCCATCCACATATGTTGTGGAAGAAGGTTTGGATGGATCGGTAGGAGTACATATAGCATTTGGAATCAACTCATATAATGTACCAAATTGGGAGTAAACCAAATCTAAGTATTGATCTCGAGCAATGACTTCTTCCTCAGTGACCACACCACCCATGGCGACGTCATGAGAAATTGGAGGAAAAAGAGATTTAGTAAACCACTCTACCAATAGTTGGTCAGGAATGGTTTCTTTAATCAACCTTCATCGTCGTCTCCATTCATGAATGTGATCAGAGATGTGTACGGAGTTCGTTTGACGAAGGGAGTTTAAAGTTTCATTACCCGTCTCATAACAGATGGGTAATTGAAAATGCATGAGAAAATCCATAGCTAGGGAGTTGAAGTCTTGAAAGAAACCATGTTGAAGCTCAATGTACCATTTGGCTGCAGAGTCCATTAGTGTACACTAGAAAATATGCAAACATATAGAATCATACATCAATGAGTTTGATGAACACCATAAATTGAATGTCATAACATTGTTGTTCGAGTCTTCCCCAGGTTTACCGTTAAATTTGGGGATGTCAGAAGGTAATTTAGTAGGAATTATTGGCAAAAAAGGAAAATGCAATATGGGATCATTTGTCAACTGAGACAAATATGGTAGATCAAGTGTGGAGAGAAAGGGTATTTTTCGGTTAACCTAAGGGTAATATTGATGTGGCATAGGAGCACTAGTAGGGTTGTAAACTGGTTGAGGTGGATAATTGTATCTAGTAGGCCCTCCCATATATGGTTGTTGTTGACCAGTATAGGCAGGATTCAATTTTTGTTGAGGAATGTTCATGAGCGGGGTGAAACCGGGTTGATTATGAGGAGTATAAGTTGGTTTATTTGGTTGTGGGGGATAAATAGTTTTCCCTTGAGGAGGGTAAACAATTTTTCCCTAAGGATCATAATCATGTTGTGTGTCTTCCATATGTGTGTTAGTATATGGCCTCAATAGTAAACATTGAATTTCTTCTTCTATTATGTTACCAAATGAGTCCAATCGAACAAGGAGTGGTTTTATAGGACATTCTCACACAGGGGTAGTACGAGGAATTGGATCCTCAACCATAACCAAGGTGCTTTGAGAATTTTCTAACAAAGGAGTAGCAGCACTCCCAACATCGGAGAGATTTTATACCTCTTCAAGGTAAATGTCTTCTAGTGAATTAGGAGGTAAGGGTTCATAGCCTTTCAGAGGAAACCCTTTCATCCTACATGATCCAGGAAGACCTTTATCATCTACAGTCTCAATCTTGAAAAATTATTAAATGAGCATCACACGCTAAAAAATCTAGAAGAACCAACAAGCAGACAAACCTTCTCTCAATGACCCTGCTAGTTGGTGATGAAATCCAATATCGCATGATCAAATTGAGAAGGGGATAGGATATGAGCGGGTGGAAAATTTATGATGGTGACCTTCTTAACGGACTTTCGACTTGGTGCAAGCTTCCACACAATAATCATGGATTTACCCTCCAAGGAGTCCAAGTGAGTTTGACCAACGTCTGTTCTAGGTACAATGAAGACTTCCCTTCACTATCAGTTTGTGTAAAGAACCTAAATATTATGGATACTAAGGACACTAACTTGCAGTCAGCCTCTTGGTGGGTACAATCGACAGTCCATTCTGATCGTATGGGCAGGATAACAAGTCCAAAATCCTTTAAGAGAACTGAGGACAAGTGGAATGATAGAACTCTAGAGGACCCCGAACGGATTTGGAATTCATGAAGTACCGAGACAAAATGAATACAGTTGGGCCTCAAGAATAACCCCCAATATATGATCTAACTACTATGAATGGTTAAACCTTAGAAGGATAATCTTTTTGGCTCTTCCGAACGCAACCTCGTGCGTAACCCCTGTGTGAGAGGGGGATCCCAGCTATGCTTATACGAAAATTGGATTTTCTCTCCCTATCACAAGATGTTAAGTTTGTTTTGAATTATTTGGAGAGTTGTACTCAAATCCTAATCCAAAGCGATAATCCTAGTCTAATGTTCGTGGAATAATTTAAAAAGAAAAACTTTCTAGATAATTTTAATTAGCGTTGATTTTAGCGGTTTTTTTTTACTCAGAGGTGAATGAGAGTGAAACTGGTGATATTATGACTCGAATCCCAAAGAAGCAATAGAAAAACGATAAGCAATCATTTCTTTCAATGAACTTATATTTATGGGAAAGAGAACAATTTTCTTTCTTTCACTATCAAACACAAGAATGCAAAAATTTCATGCAATTGCTTTCAGCAAGAATCCAATTCAATGCTAAATTATTCAGAAATTGTTTCTAACATACAAAAACCAATCATGAAAAGATATCTCTTTGTTTAAATATGAACATTAATTGATTTGATTCAATGTTTCTTATTCCAACAAGATTTCACTATTTGTAGTTTTAGACAATTGGAAGCAAGCATCATATAAACAAAAAGAACACTCTCACAACAATCAAATAAGAAACGAAAACAAACATAAACTTTTCAAAAATAAAGCCAAAATAACAAAACTCACTCAATAAATTTTCTTGGAAAGATACAAATATCAAATACCAAATGGAATAGTACAAATATCTATGGTCTTCCTTGTAACAACTTTAAAATGATTAGATGAATGAGAAAGTATTGAAAATGAACTCAAAACTCAAAGAGAAATAGTGATTTCAAACCAAGGAAATATATTTAAAAATAAAAATGAAGACCAAAAAATATTAGAAAGACACAGGTTGCAAGATTTATAGAAGACACAAGCTGACAGAAAAAGTCATGAGAAAAAGAAGAACCCAAAAAATCACACCCAACAAAAATATCCAACAATTTTTCAACAGAGAGAAAAATCGGCCCTCTTGTTGTATAAGCACCAGAGCGCTACAACGCTCCCTAAAGCACTGCAAGGGAGATTCAATACTAAAATACGTGTTATGGATGTAAAGGAAGAAGGGAGCGGGTTTTTGAGAATGAAAAAGAATCAACCCAGAAAACAAAAAATCACGAAGGCTTGATCACCATTCTGTGTGAGATGACTTCAGGATTGACAACACATGTGTAAAAGAGGAAAAATACAATGAGTAGGATCTGAAGATGACAAAAATATAAGACAAGACCAAGGAAAGAAACTGGAATTGAAATCTTCAATCCCCACTGGCGTCGCCAATTTCTATTGTAGTAAAATTCCCCTACGAACAGATGAATTTCCTCTTGGATCCTAGACCCCTATGACAAAGACAGAAAAATGCTAACATTTAACATTGACATTCCTTTAAATGTAGCTAAAGTAGTCAAAGGAAAAAGAGGAAGAAAGCATGATGTACCTTTTTTTCTGAAGCTTTTCCTTGCTCGGTCTAGGCTGAACTTGATCTTCAATCCTTTTAATTATTTTTCAATTCAATAGACAACAAAGACAATGTATGCTTCCTATTCTACCAAGATTAGTTTAAACCAGATTTATCAAGATGAGACAAGCCTATGTAAAGATACACAAGCTTGAAGGAAACATGCCAAGCATATATTAATGAGAACATAACAAGGCACTTACACTTTGTAGATGTAGATGCAATAGCCTCACCAAGTCCTCCTTGTCCAACCCCTTGCTCGAAAAACCCACAATTAGAATGAAAATACTTTTCACTAATGTTCTCCCCCTTTTCACCATGAGAATGCCTCCTTATCTATATTTGGAATAAGTTGAGGATATGACTCCATTGATTGTGGGATTTCCCTTAGATCCAACCTATAACTTGGATTCGAGCCAAACTAGCTCGGATGCTTTCTACCTATCGTTAGAGATAAGGGGGATTTCTCCCCAAGATTCTCTAAACAAATCAACGCTCCCTTAAAGCTGGAAATAGAGTGCTATAGTGCTCCCTAATAAGTGGAAAAGGAGTGCTAGTGCTCTTTGCATGTGAGAAGAGGAAAGTCGATCTCCAAAAATTCATTTAAGATTATCTTTCTTCAAGGAAAAATGTTTGTAAGCTTTTCCAAATGACATGTTTTCCTCTTCTAACAAGTCTTAGAGGGTGTACCAAGTGTTCTTATGATGTTTTCCACAATGAGACACATGCAGGATGAAAATATGATGGTTGCGACACTTGCGATAAAAGTGCGACACTTATGACAATGACAATGGGACATTATCGAAGTGAGGAATTTTGACATGTAACACCTATAGCAGAAGAAGCAAAACCAAAATCACCAGATAACCCAATAAAAAAACCATAATTCCCACTGCTAGAAACTGAATTCATCCCACTTTGGAGAAAAAACATGGCAGAAGGAGAAGGTGAAACATGTCCAAACATGGGTGAGATGCATTGTAGAAGAACTCAAACATAAGACAAAGAAGAGGTAACTTTAAGCTTTCCTATTATTTATCCTACCACAAATATTCAAGTCAAAAATATATCTCCTTTGGAACTACCACACTTTCATGGAAAAGTGAGTGAATATCCCAATGACTTTTTTTTTAAATTTAATATTCTATGTCACAACATGGATTACTCAATAGACGCACAAAAACTTAAACTATTCCTTGCTACTCTCAAGGAGGTAACCTTACATTGGTTCATGGGTTTGGAGGAAAATTGCATTAGGACATCGAAAGAAATGAGAAAACAGTTTCTTAAAAAATACCAAGACTATTGAAAAGCTAGGGAATTAAAGGAATAATTTTTTAGGATGGAACAAAAGGAAGATGAAATTCTAGAGGACTACTTAGAGATATTTATATACAACCATCAACGTGCTAAACAACATAAGCTAGATCAAGAAACTCTTAAAATTCTCATTCTAAAGGGTGTTTCCAAAGAATATATGAACATGCTCAATTTAATGGGGATTGGAAACATATCTAGGCTTAATTTGATGAGATATGTGAAATATGTAGGAGATATTCTCGAGGACATGCCAAAACTAGAGAAGGACCCTGAGACAATTTCCTTAAAAGCTTAAGACATCAACAAATGGTGTAACTAGAAACAAACTAGGAAACTTATTGGAGAGTTTAAAAAGTCACATCCTTAGTACACTTAGCCTACAACTTGATACTTTTAACTTAAAAAAGAATCAAGAAGAATAAAATGCAACTATGGCTATTTTTTGTCCTAAATGTCGAAAAATGCATCCAAGGAAATATTTTCCTCTTGACAGTGTTTTTGTTTCTAGTATCTGTGCATAAAATCATACTAATAAAAGTTGTGCATACTTACTAGGACTTAAGGAAGTATAACAAGGATATGATGGGGTAATAGAACAATTTTGCAAGATAAGAACCAAGAATTCATGGAATCCTTGACCACTAGGTATGCCTTTTGACCCATATTTTTCAAATTCTTCATATCTTCCAGGTCAACAATATGTATCTTGGAATGTTGTAGCACCATGGAAAACATGGCCTCAACATATAACCCAAAATCATACTTGGAATCAAGGGTGGCGAGGTCTCGGTTACGGGACTATTCCTTCTTATCCATATCCTCCATAGTCTTAATATCCAAAGAATCCTCAATAGTTCCCACAATGATATCCATAAAAACTACCTACCCAACAACAACTACAAGCTATGCAATCTCAACAGTTGCAACTGTCATCTACACATCCTTCTAGGAAAAATCAACTGCATGTTCAGTTGTTTCTAACCCAAATAATAATGTATCCCATCCTACTTCGCAAGTTGAGTTGCAACCCTTCTCGACTTATGTGGTTACTCGAGTAGAGGTACAGGATATCCACTTATGACTGGGGAAGGCGATTCAAAAACAAAAAACCATTATTATTGAAGAGGAAGTAGAAGAAGTGGCTCCTAGTCCAACAATTGGTGGCGATACCCCTACTATAATAAAGAAACAAATCCTTATCTTGGAACAACCCTCTTCATCAAAGGATACACCTTACCCTGAAAGGTTGAATATGTGTAAGCTAGTAGCCTCTCCTGAATACGATTTGATCACTGATATTAAAAACATTTTCATTATAATCCCTTTACTACAGGACCTTAAATATATACCTATTTATGATAAAACAATAAGGGAACTTTGTTTGAAAAATCTAGGGAGAAAAATAAAGGACCCAAGCAACATACACATCATTAGAGAGTCTGTTGACTAAATTAACCAACAAAACTTGGCGGAAAAACACATAGACCCTGGTAACCCTATCGTCTTTTTGCACATTAATGGGATTCACATATCAAATACCTTGATTTACCTCAGAGAAGCCATAAACATAATGACTATACAAACTATGAAACAATTAGAATTCTCAAACCTTCTCCCAACTCGTATTGTTCTTGAACTAGCCGATAGATCTAAAGTCTAGAGTCTAGCCGGAAGGAGTATTGGATGATGTGATTGTTTCCTTGGACTCATGGAAATATCCTATAGAATTTTTGGTATTACATCCCATAATATTATTAGGAGGAATTTTTATAATACTTGGAAGACTTTGCCTTGCTACAGAAGATGCCTTTATAGGATGCAGATCCTGTAATATGTTCATCTCCCATGGTGGTGCAATAAAACAAGTAACACTATACCCTCCTGCAAAATATCTGATGGAGTCAGGGAATATCCCATGGCTGGATGACTCATCCATTGACGAATAAGAAGTACAACCTATTTTCACAATAGACCAGGTAATAAATTTCAAAGAATGTATAGAAGAAAATCACCTTAGTTATTTTCTTTGTGATTCTGATTCTTTGAATATTTTTTATTCGTTTAGCATTCCATTAGAATAGATTTTGAAAATTGATGTATAGGAAATGAATGATCTAATATTTTTGTCTTCATTTTGTAGTACAGTAGGAACCACCACACAATAAATCAAATTCTATAGTGCTCCTCTTGAGATTATCCTAGGAAAATGTTTGTATATTAATAATGCGCTTACTAAATCCTAGCAGGAAAATTTGATCCAAGTTTTACAAAGACATTTGAAAGACTTTTCTTGGGACTATCATGATATGAAGGGAATCAACCCCAAGACTTTCTCACACTGAAAGAAAACTACATTTACATGCCCCTAGGGGACCTTTTCCTACCATGTGTTTCCCTTTAGTTTGTGTAATCCCCCTACAAATTTCAAGGGAGATGTACTAGGAATATTCTTAGACTTTATTCATGACTGTGTGGAGATGTACATGGACAATTTCACTGTCTATGGTAACTCAGTGGAAGAAGCATTGAAAAATATCGAAAAATTATTTGTTAGATTCTAGGAAACAAACCTTTCCCTAAGCCATGAAAAATGTTGCATGTTTCTAACTAAAGGGGTAGTGCTTTGAAATATTATCTCTGCTGCAAGTATTGACATATATCCCACCAAAATAGAAGTACTATAGAAGCTACCAGTTCCCAAGACTTAGAAAGAGGTAAGGAGTTTTCTTAGTCTTGGTAGGTACTATAGGAGATTTATCAAGACTTTTACAAAATTTGTTGCACCGTTACTTAAATTTTTGTCCAAAGATGTTGATTTTCTTTGGGATGATCGTTGTCAACGTGATTTTGAAGATTTAAAATAAAATATTTCTGCTACACCTATCTTGATGGGACTTAATTGGTCTCTTCGATTTCATATTTCTACAGATTTCTTAGACACTGCTTTGGGGGTTGTCCTTGGGAAGAAATAAAACCAGTGTCATTATGTCATTTATTATAGTAGCAAAAATATGACACATATTGATATGAACTATACTATAATAGATAAAGAATTATTTGGAGTTGTACATTCCATAAATAAATTTAAGCATTACATCACCGATTACAAAGTCTTCATTCACACTAACCATGTTTCCATAAGATATTTAATGAATAAACCAGTCATTAATGGTAGAGTTATGAGATGTCTCTTGTTACTGCAGGAATTTAATGTCACCATCATGGATTGACTTGGTAAGGAAAACATAGTTGTTGATTTCATTTCTAGAATATAAAATAAAGGTGATGTTGTTCCTATAGATGTTAGTTTTCCAAATGAACAATTATTTGTAGTATCTACTCACTCAAAATGGTTTGTAGATACATCCAATTACTTAGCTACAAGGAAGATACCCCAACAGTTGTCATCATGGGAAAAATGAAGGATCATAAGAACAAGTTTTTCCTACTCATTGATCGATGATGATTTGTTTTGTACTGGAGTAGATCTCATCATTCAAAGGTGTGTTTGTTAGGATGAAATGTTTTATATCTTAAATGCTTGTCATGAATAACCATGTAGAGGGAACATTGTGGATAAAAGAACATACTATAAGGTATTATAGGCAAGTTAATATAAGCCTATCCTTTTTAAGGATGCCAAAAAGTGTGTACAAAACTATGATAGTTGTCAGAGAATGGGACGATCAGTACAATCCAATGAGATGCAATTACACCCTTAGGTATTGATCGAACCATTCAAAAAATGGGCCTTAGATTTTGTTAGGCCCATTTCTCCCATGTCGAAGAAGAAAAAGGTATATTCTTTTTTTCATTTATTACATTAGAAAATGGGTAGAAGCTAAGGATCTATTTAAAGCTAATGAACAATCAATAGAAAATTTTCTTTATGAAGATATTTTCACTCGATTTGGTGTGCCTGGAGAAATTTTTGCATGTCAAGGAATGAAACTTACATCAATCCTTATTAATTCCATCACTAAGAATTACAAAATTGAGCACATGACTTCTTTTTTGTACCACCCATAAGCTAATGAATGAGTAGAATCCACCGATAAGGTATTGGAAGCCATTCTGATGAAAATAATGTAGATCCACCATAAACATTGGGTAGATCAGATACCTGGAGAATTATGGGCCTACAAAACAACTTGGAGGAGTAATACCATATTCACCCCCTATGATTTGGTCTATGAGAAACAAGTTCTTATCCCAATAGAATTTAAAATAAAAACTTCTTGAACTACAACCCAACTAGGAATGGATCTGACAAAGGCACAACAACAAACAATATTGTAGTTAAACCAACTGGACGAGATCAGACATGATTTTATCCAACATACCACTTTGGTACAACAACAAAGGAAGAATTGGCACGATAAATCTATCAAAAGAAAGAAATTACAGCCATGGGATTGGGCTCTTCTCTTTGATTCAAAGTTTAAAATTTTTAAAGGAAATCTTACTACATGGTGGCTAGGACCTTAGAAGTAGACATCATTTTTTAGAATGGATCAGTTCATATCAAGACCATCGATGAAGAACAAACTTATTTCCTTGCAAATGGGAATATGTTGAGGTTGTACCATAAATCAATGTCCAAAGCATAATTCATTGCAGATATATGTCAAAAAGATGAAATGGAAGTGATAAGAGAGAAATATCATCTTCCTATTCCTACTCTCTCTCCTTTAAGTTATTCTTCTTTATTTGATGAAAATAAAAATAAATATATATATAAGAATAACATAAAATCGAATCAAACTAAAGAAAAAAATAAGCCCAACTATGAAAACCACCTCTGTGGTGTAGTTGGGTATGGATTGTTATTGAAAACAGTCTCTGGTGGGAATAATTCACTATTTATAGTAGTTTGGTTATATCTTAAATCATAATTCTCTAAATATTTTTTTTTCATATGTTAGTTGATGGGGGATCCCTTAAGGCCCTCCTTCTAATTACCTTTTGTTGTCGACTTCAACACATCATCTGGGACCAAAGGTCAGAGACTTTTTCAGTACCTTTAGGCTTGTAGGAATTAATGGCAGGTTCTCTAACCCATGAACAATGGGAATTCATCAATGTCCCCTACTCATCTGATATTGCAGGTGACTCAACATCATCCATTTATTCATACCTCACAATATGTACTACAATACCTTGATGCTCATTATCATCAAAGGTGAGTGATCTCGCATTGGTTAACGATATATGTTAATGGACCATAATCTGATGATTTATTCTCATGATCGACTTCAACACATTTATTTGCATGATGAAGAATTTTACCTTGGATAGGAACGTGTGAAGACTTGTGATTTCATAATAAACAACAACTATAGATTTCATGATTGGTAATAAAAAGGTGCAAAGACTGTTGGAACAAGGTAGATTGGCTAGTTTCAAAAGGAGACAACCTACATGTAGTTTTGATAAGAAATATATTGATTCAAAAAGAAAGAAAATAAGAAAACTCATTCAAAGCAATCAAAGAAAACAAAAAACACACAAAAAACCAAATCAAATTTTATTAATGGGATTCAAAATCAGATGTACATAAAAAATAAAAAAAATAAAAACAACAAAAGAAAACTTCAAAAAAAATAATTTGATCAAAAACAAAACTAGGCCAACCTCTCATAGAGAATGAGGATAAAAAATAAGAACTACAAATTTCATAGTTTTATGTATAGGCAGGTTCTTTTCTGAAGATAGTGATGCATGATACATCATTTTGACCAAGCTTATTATTAAAAGTCATAGAAAAATCGTTAACCAGGATGAGTGCAATTACGTGCAGTGGTAAGTTATGTTTGTTAGGGTAAAAATAATGTGAGTTAAAGATCAAATCCCTAATCTCTTTATTAATGCTTCACAATATCTGAAATCATTGCATGATGCTGCCAAGTTTCGAAAAAGAAACATTTGGTCAAGACAACGGTGAAAAGGAAAAAATAAACGAATTGAAAGAAAACTTCCCTAACAAAATTCAAACGATGGTTCTCTTTTCATAGCCACGTGCCTTCATAACTACATTATTCAAAGGAAAAAAAATGAAAAGGAAAGAAAAACCCAAAATGAATCTATTCCTACACATACTCTAACTTCTACATAGATCAAAATGCTAAGTAAAACCGTATTTCCAGTGCATCCACAAGAGCATATTCAATCCTGCAAGGCATAGAAAGTCGAAAATCAGAATAAAAGAATGTAGTATTTGCATATAGGAAAGAAATATGTGATGCTTACCTCCTATATATTCAGTTAAAAACAAAGAAAGCACGACCTTACCATGTTAGGATATTTAGACACTTAGGAGTTATTTAATAACTTCTTGGTCTAATGTGTCGTTAGGTAAAAGTGTGTTTCCTAGTGTGTTTCTTTAGTATGCATTTGTAGTTAGGAAATCCTACGGTCATGATATGCTCCCGACATAGAGTGATCTGATGGTTCATACTCTCCTCGATCTTAACGACCATTGATCTGTGGCTTAACACCCGATTGGTCCATGATCTCTATTTAAATAACATGGAGGGTCATTTTCCAATGATCGATTGTGAGGAACTCTCTTGTAAAATCTCTCTGTAATCTTTTTCTTTTGCATTAATAAACTGCTCCAAGTGGTCATGTTGGCTAGGGTCGTGGATGTTTCCTCGTAGGAGTTTTACCACGTGAAAACGTCGGTGTGTTGATATCTGATCTAGTTATGTGAGTGGTTATTGAATGTTTTCTTCCTCTGTTGGAATGCATGTGTTGTTGAACATGGTATCAAAGCCTGTTTGAGGACCTTCTCTTGTTGTAGATCGAGACCGTGAAGCCAAGTTGTCTCTTCTCCATTTTATGTCATTTCCATACATTTATGGGCTAATAAGATAGTTCCATTACATCGTTTCATTTAGGAACACTTTTTGTTTCACTCTAAAAGGTTTCCATTTCCCCAAGATACGTCCATTACAGTCAGATCTGGAGGTATAAGACTTGAATACACATTTTTAAAATTTTTTGCAAAGTAGTATTTTGGTTTTATTTTGGTTTTATTTCAGTTTTGTATTATTTATTTTCGGGTTTCTACTCTTTTAGATCTGCGTATTCTCTTTGCCCCGCACCCTGTACGATCTTAACAAATCAGAAACAGATAGGAAAATGTGTATCGTCTGGGTAAGCTAACTGAGATCTAACCCTGTACGATCATGCTAAATGTCATCGAATTTTTTTTCTTGTGCGAAAAGAGTTTTTTTTTAGCACGCTCTCCAAGGTCCTCAACAACAACACCAATCCTCCTTCTGAACATTACAATGTGTTTTTCTAGACCATTTGGTTAAAATTTTCCTTATTAAATAAGAGGTCTTGAGTTCAAGTCTCCCTTTTGTTACTTTTTTTGAAAAAAATCATTCTAAAATTGTAAAGTGTATTTCACTTCAAGTATAAAAGTGAATCACTATAAGTAACTTTAATATTTTATTTTAGAGTTATTTATTTTGCATGCAAAATTTCTGTAATAAAGTAACTTCATTGTAAAAGTGATCCCCACTTATCTTTATAAAAGGGGGTCACTTCATAAAGCAACTTACACTATCACGTCATCATTTGCTTACCGTTTATGCCTTTTTTTAAAGGGTATAAATCTCACATCCGAAGTCCATTTTCAGTGCCATTTTTTTAAATCCGCATAATTTTCGATATTTTTCCATCCAAATCATCAGTTTCAGTTTTTAAATCCATATTATTTTCATATTTAATATGGATTCTACAAGTAATTTCTTGCTTACCAGCACCAACTACTTCCAATGGAAATCTCATATGGAAGATTTACTAAGAAGTAAAGGCTTGTACTGGATTACCTTGGGAAAGGAAAAAGAACCCACTGATGATGATAAGAAATTCAAATGAGCTAATAGGAGTGACGAAGCATGTGGACTAATCAGAATGTCCATATCTCCTGATTTAAGGTTCCACCTTAAAGAAATTGATGACCCTGAAGAAGATTGGGAAAAGATTGAATCTGTGTTTGGTAAACTCAATATTATTCGAGCACAACAATTATAAAATCAAGTACTAACCTTGATTTGAAGTGATTTTTCTTGCCTTGGAGACTATCTATCTAAGTTTAAAACACTCATAATTTTATGTGAAGAATGTGAGATAAAAATGGAGGAAGAGTGTTGCATCTATATTATTCTTTATAAGCTAGGTAGTGCATATTATATGTTTGTATCTACCTTCTATTCCATGTCAGAGGCTCTAGGGAAAGCTTATAAAAAACCCATTCTTGAGTCCTTTTCTTCTTCTTTGATTAGAAAGGAAGATAAGCTTGTACAACTTGGAGTGATCAACACTGCAGGTACCTAAAACAAAGCCTTATATTCCCAGTAGAAAGATAAACCCAAGTATCCCAAGAAGCAACATCCTCACTACAACAAAAAGCAACATAAGGGTCCCAAACCGGCTCAGTCAGCTTCAGCTCCTAATGGTGACAAAGGAGAAAAATATAAAAATAAGAAGACTGACAGACATTGCAATGTTTTTGATAAAGATGGTCATGATGAGTCCAAATGTTTCAAAAAGATGACAACTTTAGAAGCAACAATGAAGAAGCACAACATCATTATTTATTCTACTTATTCTTCTTCTTCTCATGGAAATGCACTTTCCGTTTCTGGTTTCTCCTTCAACACAACTTCTACTTCTTCTTTGGATGAGTGGCTTATTGATTCAGGAGCATATTATCATATGGCTAAGGATAAAGACATATTTTCTTCTCTAAATGTATGTAACACCAAGAAAATATTTTTTGGTGATGATAGATCTCTTAGTGTTGTAGGATCTCGAACAATTCAAGTAGATAATGGTCATTTCTATGATGTATTATGTGTTCCAAGTCTTTCTTGTAACCTTCTATCAATATATCAAATCGCTCATTTAGGTGAAGGTAAAACTGTAGATTTTTCACCTCACCAAGTTGTAATCAAGGATCTAAAATATCCTAAGCATGTTCTAGCAACTGGAATTGTTGATTATATTACCAGGTTGTACAAGTTTGACAACTTTGGGTCATCATCTTTTTCATCAGTTTTTGTTTCTCATAGCGATGACTTGAGCAAACTTTGGCATGAGTGGTTTGGTCATCTAAACTATCGCTCATTGAAACAACTATGTAATCAATAGATGGTGACTGGTCTTCCTCTTGTTTCATGCAGAGATGGTGGTTGTGCTAGTTGTGTTCTCGACAAACATTATCAGGACAGTTTTGACAAATGTGTCTCTTGGCATGCCTCAGGCCCTTTGCGGCTTGTTCACAGTGATTTGTGTGGTCCACTTTATTATCCTTCCTTTTCTGGGTGTAAGTGTTTCTTAACTTTCATTGATGATTTTTCCAGACGTACTTGGGTTTACTTCTTAAAAATTAAGAGCGAATTTTTTGACATGTTCTTGGCCTACAAGGCCCTTGTAGAAAAACAATATAGACATCAAATTCAAAATTTAAGAACAGATAATGGAGGCGAATATGTGAACAATAATTTTACAATTTACTGCACTACACAGGGCATCCAAATGCAACACATTGTTCCATATACACCACAACAAAATGGTGTTG
>JZKD02S0461796.1:293913-309339 GCA_000966675.3 Picea glauca | reverse complement strand
CCACAACAAAATGGTGTTGCTGAGAGAAAGAACCACACATTAAAAGAAATGGCTAATTGTATGATCCAATCTAAGGGATTAAGTCTAAAGTATTGGGTGGAAGAAATCAATTGTGAAAATTCCATATTCTTTCACACTCCCACAAAGGCTCTTAAAAATATAACACCGAAAGAAGCTTGGACTAAATATAAACCAGATGTAAGTCACTTCCGTTATTTGGTAGTATACCATGGGCTCACATTCGTGATGAGAAAAGGAAAGCATTGCAGCCTAAAAGTGAGAAGTGTATATTTGTTGGTTATTTTGAAGATGCCAAAGGTTATAAAATTCTTCAACCACATTGTAATGAAATTATTCTTAGAAGAGATGTTAAATTTGATAAAAATCTCTTGGCCTATGAGCCTAATTTGGCGGTTGCTCCTTCTTCAGCTTGAGATCCATCTTCAACGTTTGTTCCTTCTTATGATACTATTCTGGTTTCTTTTTCACATGATGACAGTGAGCATGAAAATCCACCTCCGTCTTCTCACCTTCCTCCAGATGATTCCTTTGAACCTAAACTCACACCAGTTCCACCGCTTCCTAGATGGGTTAGTTCAACACGAGAAGCAACTGGTGGTCTTGTCGGTGATCCTTCAAATCAACGTCGCACACATTCACAGTTCTTGCAAGCCTCTTTTCTTTTGGCTCAAGTTTCAAACACTCATGATCCAAAGACATTTGTAGAAGCTTCAGGTCATCCAGATTGGAATACAACAATGAAAGAAAAGTATCGTTCTTTAATGGAAAACGATACTCGGGATCTTGTACCTCTTCCAAAAGGAAGAAAACTTATCAGATGTAAATGGGTCTACATAACTAAGTATGCATCAGATCGAAGTGTTGAAATACACAAGGATCAGTTAGTTGCCAAAGTATTTTCCCAAGTTGAAGGAATTGACTATAATGAAACATTTGCCTCTGCAGCCAAAATGAATTCCATTTTCCTTTTTCTTTCTCTTGTTGCCTCACATAAATGGGAGGTCCATCAAATGGATGTTAAATCTACCTTCTTGCATGGATATTTTCAAGAATAAATCTATATGGAACAACCTCCTGGCTATGTCCAGAATGAATCTAGCCTCGTATGTTGCCTTAAGAAATCTCTTTATGGTATTAAGCAAGCTCCCCGACCTTGGTATGCCAAAATGGACAACTTTCTTATTGACACTAGATTATTTATATGCCATTCTGATCCTAATGTCTATACCAAGAAAGTAGGAAGCCATATCATAATCCTTTTCCTTTATGTTGATGACCTTATCATTACTAGTAATGACTCAAAACTTTTAAACCATGTGAAAACCATCCTTAAGAATAAATTTGAAATGACAAACTTAGGCTTTTTGCACTATTTCCTTGGCCTCCAAGTTTTGCAAACCAATGAAGGAATTTTTCTTTCCCAGTCTAAGTATGTTTTTGACCTTCTTCGTCGCTTTCACATGGATGATTGTAAACTAACCCCTTCTCCCTTCTAGTTTGGATTCAATCTTATTGCCACATGTACTTATCCTGAAGTTGATGCCACCCTGTACCGTTAGTTAGTTGGTATCCTCTTATACTTGACTCATACTCTTCTTGATCTTTCCTTTGTTGTTGGTCTTGCTTCCCAGTATATGAAAACACCCCATGAAAGCCATTGGAAAGAAACTAAAAGGATAATTCGTGATGTCCATGGTACAATTTAGTTTGGGATACTTTACAGTTCAGGGGGGACTCCTTTATTGGTTGGTTTCACTGGTTCATATTGGGTCAACGACCCTAATGATCGGAAGTCTACTGCAGGTTATATTTTCAGCCTTGGTTCAGGACTTGTCACTTGGGCCTGTAAGAAACAACATCCTATTCCACTTTCTTCAGAAAAAGCAGAGTACCAAGCAACAATAAATGTAAGTCATGAAGCCTTGTGGGTTCGACAGATCCTTTTAGAGTGTGGATTCTAGCAGCAACATCCGACCAGACTTTGGTGTGACAATCAAAGTGCCATCAAGATCCCAAAGACCCAGTTCAACATCAGTGTAGAAAACACATCGAGCTACACATGCACTTCATCAGAAATATCATTCATGATGAAGTTATTGAAGTTATCTTTTTCCCTACAGAAGATCAAGTTGCAGACATTTTCACAAAGTATCTTACATAAGTGAATTTTTTCAAACTTCTATATATGTTAGGAGTTCAGGAATTTGTCCTTAAGGGGGGATAGGCTCTAATGCCTCCTTCTTTATCCTATTCTGTCACTATTGTAAATACTTTAATCCTATCCCAAGTTGTTCTTAAGGGGGGATGTTAAGATATTTAGACACTTAGAAGTTAGTTAAGATCTACTTGGTCTAATGTGTCATTAGGTAAATGTGTGTTTCCTAGTGTGTTTCTTTAGTATTCATTAGTATGCATTTGTAGTTAGGAAATCCTATGGTCACGATATGTTCCTGACATAGAGTGATCCGATGGTTCATACTCTCCTCGATCTTAATGTCCATTGATCTATGGCTTAACACTCGATTGGTCCATGATCTCTATTTAAAGAGCATGGAGGGTCATTTTTCAATGATCGATTGTGAGAAAATCTCTTGTAAAATCTCTCTGTAATATTTTTCTTTTGCATTAATAAACTACTCCAAGTGGCTACATTGGTTGGGACCATGGATGTTTCCCCGTAGGGGTTTTACCACGTGAAAACATCGGTGTGTTGATTTTTGATCTAGTTATGTGAGTGGTTACTAAAGGTGTTCATCCTCTGTTGGAATACCTGTGTTGTCGAACATACCATTCTTTTGAAACGTCTTGATGTATGAATCCTCCATCCATTTTTCAATATTGTTTTGATATGGGTCATAATGGCATGGAAGAATATAATTAATTTTGGAAAACTTGTCAATATTATGGGGACCTGACATAACCATCATCCAAAGTCGAAGTGCCTCATCCTCCTGACAATTCTCCAAGTGTTCATCAATTTCTTCACATGGAGGATCTAAAAAAATCATGTCATTCTTACTTCCTAGATATTTAGGTAGAAACAAAGAAAGCACAAATTTATCTTTATTATGAAGATTTTTTAGATACGAATCTTCAAGCTATTCTAAGATATTTTCATAAAAAATAGGATGCAAACTATGACTTTAATGAACTAGATCTGTCAATGTGGAACACATCCTAAGAGGAGTCATGACATCAATTAGATTATTGGTTTGAACACTTCTTTTGATGAAATGGACCGTTTCAAAACGTGAAGCATAATTATTAAAAATTGAACTAACCAAAGAATGAATATGCAATGTAGAATATTTGATCTCCATAATAATGAGTGCATTGTATTTTTCAAAAACAAATCGTGTAAAATCATCTTGCAACATGTCTTTTTTACATGCGAGTGATGAAAGTGAAAGTGCGTCAAATCCAACTTCATAAATTTTATGTTCGGAATTAATTTCACCAAATTTTGGCATATCGAAAGGATCTGATTGTGATGGAAAAGAGTAAGATACTTTGGGTAAAGTGTCATGTCCACCAGAATCTAAGAAGACATCGAGATATAAAGAGTAAAAGGAATAAAAAATGAGCACATGAAAAAAATCTCTTGAGCTATGATATGAAACAATGGTATTCTCAAGACATTCCTCTTTACTTTCCTTAAAAATTTCACTCTCTTTTGGTGATAAATCCTTCAACATAATATGATCATCTAAATTTGTCTCATGTATGATAGACAATTCAAAACTTCCATGAAAACCATATAATATTTCTCGTGGATAAGGTATGATTTGTGGATGAAGGTTTAAGGTTTCTTCTTCAAATTGCATATTTACATCTCTAATCATTTTCATAGGAGTTTTAGAATAATTAATATCATTTTTATCACCTAAGTGTTCTTCAATAACTGAATTTAAGTACTGATTAGAGAAAGAGTTAGAAGAATATGGGCATTCACCTTGAACCAACATCAAATCTTTTTCCACGATGGTCAAGGACTGAATATACAATGATTCAAAGGAAAAACATATTTGATTGTCAGTGAGAACCTTTTCCATAGATTCTACCTCCCTTGTTTGTTCAAAATTTCCAGATGGATTCTTGTCATCCTGCAAACAAAAATCTTCTCGCAATTGAGTGATAGGATTTGTAACTGACTCATCATTTGCGATTGAAAATGGTTGGATGAAAAGGGCACAAACATCAAAGAGGAGATTTAGTACAAATCACATGTCATCAAGTTGAAACTTATAGAGAACATGATGGATTCTTGTTAAAAATACCTCTGGAGATGAATTGTCATTGATTAGTAAAGCCTAAAATTCTTCACATAATTGATTGTATTCATAGATTTCAAAAGCATCTAAAAATTCCTCTACAAATTGAAACCAATCAATAATGTGATATTATAGAAAAGACTCAAACCAATGTTTAATCCGACCCCTAAAAGTAAAAGCGAACAATCTGCATAAAACCTTTAAATCATAAATATCATGCTTGATGCATTTACACCAAAACTTGTTAAGATGGTATTTTGCACATACATCATCCCCACCATCAAAGGTGAGTTTGGACAAGAGAGATATTGTCTCGTTGGGAATATTAGGTAACGAGAAGTGGAAAGCATGTTCCAACACAGTGATTTGGGGAGCCATGGGGAATAAAATAAATTCAAAACAAAGACTCCTACAAGGCCAGCTTGTCACTCTGGCCTGCCTTCTAGTGCATTTCAAGATGACACAGAAGAACAATTTATAAATATGTAATTATGACAAGATGAGGGGTAAAAAATTTAATCATTAAATTTACTAATCCCTTCATCTAGCGTCATTTGTTGACGAGATTTTATGACACACCCTCAATGAGAAGGAAATATCTGGTCTGGGGTTGTCTATTTAACCCAAGCTGTTTAGAATAATCTACCCTGACGGGTTTTATGGCTCTGCTAACCAACTAGGATTCTTGTATAATTAAAAGTTGTAAAACTAACTAAATGTATAATCCTATCAATCAACACACTAATACAATTACTTAACTAATAGTAGTATTATATACAATAGATATATACAATTACAAGGTTTAAATAAAACCTCGTGAAAATGATGGTTTTAAACTAATGAATCAGAATAAGATGGAAAAATAAAGGAAACTTTTTTTGCATTATTGAATGACAAAATAATAAACAATGAGTGAATAAGATTAGAAATGATATAACATTAATGGACAAAGCATTTAACGTTTAAATAATGTAATCATTATTCATTCACAAATTAACAAATCAAATAAAATATATAAACTAACTAACCTGTCGATGATCAGCAATACTAAGCTAGATTCATCTTTCTGTGTTTGTATAAGCTCCACTTAACCTATGTCAAGTATAAATCTATGACAAAATAAAGAGAAATACTTCCTGAAACAATTCAAGGAAGTCTTTTATATTTTGGAAAAGATCTATAATAACAGAAAGACAAATAGATTTTATCTCATGTGACTTTAAAGTGTCCAATAACTGGTAGCGAATTAAACTTCAATTCTTAGCAAATGGTGTTACCAAATACCCAACATCATATGTAAACTCAATATCTATAGATAGACGATCAATCATAGATATTAACATAACCAAAATATAATGAACCATATAAAAGAAATCACAACATGAAAAGTTACATGCAGAACAATATAAAGCTAGTTCAATACAAATAAATTTTCATGACCAGAAATTATATGAGAAACGATAATAACATTTCAAAGTCTACAAAAGGTTGAAATCCAAAAACTAAATTGTATCCCATATAGTTTCAGAAAAATAAGTCCATCATAAGGTCCAAGAGGAATTGTGGATAATAGACTGTTAAAGATTGAAAAAATTAATACATTAATGATAACAATTAACCATGTATTAATAAAACAGACTAAAGCTAATTTAAACCAATGCATAATCAATTACTCAAAGAATACGAAGATATTATAATGAAAACAAAACCATTTTACTCACAGGACAAAAACCATTAAGCAATATGGAATTCCATATTCTTCTTCGAAAATACTAGTCCATTCTCCAACGATTCCAACCATCTGTTACTCCATTTCAAAAGAAAAAATCTTACAAAATAAATAATATACAAAAAAGAAAGGATTAAAATCCTCCTCTAGATTTCTTGGATCCTATGGGCTCTGAACTCTCTCATATATTTATGCGATGAATGAATAGTCTAGGCATCACTAATAATTTCCGCCACCTGAAATTTTCCTCGTAAAGAGACAACAATAGTTCTTGCATCGTGCATTTGTTTGGAAAAAATCTCATGACTAATCTAAATGGGTCCATTATGCATATGGGTTTTCAACCATTTCTTCATATTCCTCGCGGTTTGGGTGCAATCAGTCCCACAAAATCGTCTGTCTCTTCTTGAATGCATTTCCAAATCTTATCTATTGTTGCTCATAAATTATTTGTAGAAATCCAATATTATTTTTGGATCAATTATATTGAAAATATTTAGATAATAAAATCCATACCAAATAAATGATAATAGAAACTCGTGAAACAAAAAGAAACCAAATTAATAACCTTAAAATTGTGAATAAAACAAAATCTAGAACAATAAAATTAAAATGAATTTAAACTAACTATAAGTTATAAACAAATATTGTTTATATTTTCCTTTCAAATATGATCTTAAAATTCTAGAAGCTTCAAGTTGATGGAGAGGAGAAAAATATTAATTTTGGGATTTCACAAAATCAAACAAATGATATATAATTTTTATTTTTTATTTTTATTTTAAAATGAGACGCAAACTCCCAAAAGAATTTAATTAATTAAACCTACCAAATGATTTTGTGAAAATGATTGCTAATGAGAAAAAGATGAAAACATAATCATAATTTAAACGAAAGTAAACATTGAAACTAAAATTAATGTTTTAGTTTAAGTTAAGGTTTCTATGTTCATCTCTCCCTTATTCAAATTTGATCAAATGTGAACAAATGTCATAGAAAAGATGTGTTGCAATAAACGTTCTTCCTGTAAAATCATTGTTATTAATCCATGTCTTCAACCAAGCCATTCTCATAGCAGATAAATTCAATAAGGAAGAGGTAATAACAAACTCCCAAATTATGAAACTCGTCCATCAACATAAAAAATATGTAGAAAGAAAAACGAAATGGCATTTGAATTTCATGAAATTCAAAACAAACAAAAGAAAATAATATAAACTCAAACCAACCTCGAAACAAAGAAAACCGATATCAATCCAATTAAGTCAAAGGGAAAAAAAATGAAGAATCCAAGTAAAATTTCGAGGGACCCTAGATTTTGATTAAAAATAAATAAGGGGGTTGTTCGTGCCCAACAAGAGTACATTCCAGTTGAGGAAATGAATATAATCCAACTTCATCTGAAACCATATTCATACATTCGATAGAGTATTTGGAATTCCTACAGTTCAATAGTTTCATGTATACATCAATTTACTGTAGAAGTTGTTGATTTCGGTAGCAACACCAGAAGATGAATCAACTATTATATCCCTTGGTAATAGTAGGTTCTTAATGCATATACCAAAGTAGTGGAGCTATTGGATTCCATGACTCTGGTGGTTCTCCGACAAGCACCCTCCACACAATAGAATTACCAGACCCACCAATTCTGGTAGGTTGACCCCATTAGAAAGGTAATTATGGTAAGTTAAAATAATATTTTTGGAATGTATGAATAAGAATGGGGAATTCATGTGATAATTAGAAAACTATGATACATTCTTAAACCTTGTCAACTCACCATGTGTGTGCCAACAATTTAACACCTGTGTGTACCTTTCCACTGCACCACCATTCTATCCAACCACCCTAGATCGATAGTCAATATGACAAGTTCGTACACAATCACATTCCCAACTAATTTGAATCACATAAGGATTAAAATCAACCAATTTATCTTTTATTCACCAACTTGTATCAAAAAAAAAAATGAGCTTTTCCTTCTCCATATTTCCCTGTCTGATATTGCAGATTGGTAGAGGCTCGAGGTTGACAGATACCTCATAGGAAATAATAGTAGAATATGAAGAAAATTCTAGTACCAAGGTATGAGCCACTTGGGGTTGAATTCTTTGATATCTTTCCAAGGGGCGAATAATATTTTATGGAAGCGATATGGCTCCCTTTCTACGAGAAACTACGGGGATATAATTTCAAGGTTGCTGAATCATTAACTAAGAGTTTCAGTGGAAGTGTAGCACATATAGAACGGTTGGTCCTTATTGTTTCTGAGGAATCGATTGCTCAAAGAAGCTAGGAAGCTCTAGTTGAATCAAAAGAAATATATTGAAATAGTTTTGAAATGTTTCGACATGCAGGATTGCAAACATGTAAAGGTTCCAATTCTTATGGGATCAAGGCTAACTGTTGAACAATGTCAAAAGACACAGGAAAAAATAGATGACATGGAAAGTGTTCCCTATGCAAGTGTTTTTGGTAGTCTGATGTATGTGATTGTATGCACTCGACCAAACATTGCCCATGTAGTGGGAGTGTTGAGAAGGGACATGTCGACAGCTGGAAAGGAGCATTGGACAACTGTCAAAAGAGTATTCATGTATTTGTGTGGCATAAAAGACTATTCTATATGCTACCAAGGGAAACCTGGAGTTGAGAGTGAAGTAAATGTACATGGCTTTGTTGATGCTGACTTGCTTGGAGATCTTGATCAACAAAGGTTGATCAATGGATATGTGTTCAATATATTCGGTGGCGAAATTAGATGGATGAGTAAGTGACATGAGGTCAAGATGAATACATGGTAGCCACTCATGGAAGAAAAGAAGCAATATGGTTGCGATAGTTGTGTTCAAGGATCGAGCTTGAGTAGAGAGCCATGACGATAAATTGCGACAGTCACAATGCCATATTTCTGGAAAAGAACCCAACTTATCATTCCAAGACTAAGCATGTTGATGTACTATACCATTTCGTGAGAGACATGGTGGAAAGAGACAAGGTGTTGCTGGAGAAAGTAGACACATTGGAAAACATCATAGACGCTTTGAAAAAGTATGTAAGTTTCGTGAATTCCTCTTGGTGTATATATGCAATGGGCATTGTTTCCATGGGTCTATGAATTTTTTTTTAGGAAACTCCTAGTTTCAATAAAGAAGAAAAAAAATGGGAGAATGTCGAGTTGTTATATTCTTTGCAGTGAAATTATAATCGAGGTGGATCGAATGGAATATAAAATTGAGGTTGAACTGATTGACAGGGCCATGTCAAAGTTGAAGTTATCAAAAACAATTCGAAGAGGTCAACCGGAAAGAGGTTGACAGGAATTCATGTGGAAACTGACTGGAGACTGAATGGAGTTTAACTGGTAGTTTATTGGTAAAACGAAATGAATTTGACTACAACAAAATCCCTAGATTCATGGTATTTTTAGCCAATAATTCGCATGGATCTATAACCATTTTTTGGGTGTCTTTATTTAGGGATTTCCCTACTTTAAATCCTATAAATAAGGCATGTTGTAATACTATAAAGTATATTTTTTTAGATAAATCATTTTAGAGGTTGTTGGCTACAAGGTTTTCCATATGTAAATCAAGAATGTATGATGTCGATTATGTCTTAGGTGTGGACCAAGGTTAGGCATGTAACATTTTATTATGAATGAATAAGACAACAAGAGAGAAAGAAGCTCAAAGAATGTTGGTTTTCCCATTTGGGTGTCCAAGGTAAAATCTATGTGTATTGTCATTAATTTTATAGCTTAAATATTTCTTCCTCTCTTCTTCTAGGTTTAGCATGGAATTGTCATATTTCCTAACAATATTCTCTCCTAAAAAATAGGGGATTCTCCTAAAAAACATGGGCACCTCCCTCTTCAGTTTGACTTCAGTTAGGAGTTTAGTTAGACTAGTGGAGAGTTCAATTAGACTAGTGGAGGACAACTCATGCATGCAACAATTGTTTTACTCGCATGCAGTAGTTGATATTTCCATGCTTAAGAGAAGGAGAGCACATATCTCATTCATGAATTCCTTTCTCTCTCCTCCACACATGTGAACTCAATTAACCGGTGATTTCTTTGACAATTAACTCAGACTAGGTGGCATATAAACTCTGGCTTCTGTTAGTGAGTGTCTACATCACTCTAGATCACTACTAAGGTGAATTTTGTTGTTCAGGCAACTATCTATGACACATTTACCTATTATTAGGGGTTCTTCGTGTACTTATTACACACTCATGTAATATAATTTGTGCATTCATTCTCTCATTCTTGCTTCTTTCTCTCATGTTCGTTTTGCAAGCTTTGTGTGAATTTCTCTAGCTAGGTTCTCTTTGAATTTCACATTCTTCTCTACTTCCTCTACTATTTTCTTTGTTGATTCCTCTTATTTTCTCTATTTTTCATTTTCCTTTGATTTCTTGATTAATTCTTCTCTTCTTCTTTGTTCCTCCTTTTTTTCTTGGGTTTTCTTGGCCAATTCCTTCTCTGTTGTTTTCTTGGCCAATTCTTCCTCTGTTTCTTTCTTGGAAATACTTCCTCTATTTATTTCTTCTTCACCTCATACCATTCATTTTTCTTCCAAGTTATTATTTTGATATTCTTGTTCTTTAGCATCCTAGGGTTTCTTCCCTTCTTCTTCTTATATCATATCTTGAGCTATCAATGTCTCCCATTGCTCCTTCATTTCTTTCCCTTATTCTTCTTCTAACAATTTTGTTTCTGCTCTCTCTATTTCATTATTGGGTTTTAGTAAATCCTCTTCAAAGGATAGATTTCCTTTAAAAATTTATTCTCGAGGATCTTCTTGATGTTGGGTTGGGTTTACTATCCCCGTCGATTTGAGGTGACTATATACTACAACTTTAGGATCATGTTGTATAGCTTTACTTATGCATAAAATGAACTCCTTTAGGGCTTCTTCCTCCTTATTAGCATTAGGGACATTCAATAATGTATTTTTACCCACTATTATTGGAAACTTTGGCGAATACCTTTTTGAATTAGAATATAGTAATGTTGTGATTCTAGCATTTACTATTTGTTATGCAATTTCTCTAATCGTTAATTTGTGAGGTATATATTTAGGGAGAATGTGTGGTGCACCATCAAAGCCATAAATCCTAATATAGGTTTAATAACTCCCGATGTATTAATCACCAATGTCATTGATGGCTTGAATGGATTTTGTAGATATCCTCAAATGGCTTTGTTTATATATCATAGCATATAGAGAGACCAAAAAACGATCACAAATATCATAAAAATGTCTTCTATAACTATCTTCCCACAATTGAAAACAATAAACATGAATTGGGAATAAAGTAGGATTTCAATCCTAATCCATTCTAGAAAAATGATTTTCAACACATATCATGTCTAATAAATAGGTAGACATATAGAAACCTAGTGTTGTTCTCGCTGCCTCGAAAAATGTTGATGGAAAATTGTTGAACCAAGTTGAATATGTTCCCTTTATCTTCCACATAATGTGCCATCGGGGTCCATTCTAGCTTGAAGTGGGTGAAATTATCTTCTATGTATAGCCTACATAACATGGCTCCGAGTAACCTATAGGGTTCTTTCATATGATGAGCATAAAACAATTTGCTTCCTTTTGTAGAGAACAACACACCTTCCTCCCACCAATCCTGAACTGGTTCAAAAATATCTCCATGCTCCTCTTTGAATGGATCCAAGAGTTTCTTATTCAGGGGTGAATTTGGTTTAGGAAGACTTTACCATACATGAATGTCTTCTGGTATTAAGGAAGCTATTGGCACTTTGAGTTCATTAAATATGGCATTTGTTCCTTCAACTAGATGTAAGAACACCAAGAGTGGGTCCAACTACTATGGAATATAATCTATTTTTCTTGATATTTGTATACCCACCCAGGTCATTATCTTCCGGTGGAAAAACCTCCTTCAAGAATTTTTCATTCATATATTATGTCCTAGGTGAGGCATCCATCTAAGCCATGTTGATGACTGGTTTCTGTTAAGAATAGACTCACTATACTTTTCCCTTGCATTGGGGGCTTTTATGTGGTTCCTCTACCTCTTCATCCCAAAGTATTCCCCGTGTTAGCTTTGGACATCCTATATAAGTATAAGAAAATATGAATTTACCAATAAGAATCAATCACAATTATCTCCTTAGTTCAAGCATTACATGTGTGTTGGATGGTGCAGCTATAAAAACTTAAATTATAAAATAAAAAACTCGTAGTATTCTTAGGCAATGAAAAAAAACAAGTTTATTTCTTCAAAACTAGGTTTTCCTTGTTTATTTACCCTACATTGTTGTATTCAATGTGGCGAGTGGATTCCAGCCTATGGATAATAATAAATAGTATAAAGCCATTAATGTCCTTTGGAGAAAATTGCATGGGAGAATGCGTTCAAGAAGAAGTTTTCGAAAAAACCTGCTGTCGGGAATTACTGTTTCATAAAGGAGCTTTCTCGAAAATCGTTTCGAAAGAATGGGATTTTGGGATACAAATTCTTTGGGAAAAATTCCATCATGATGCTTTACTCGGAAAGGTAAAAGATTCAGGAAAATATTCGTTCAGTAAAATTCCCTTCCAGAAAATACGAGCGTGAAAGACCACCATTTGTTCTGATGGAGATTCCTTGACGGAATATTCGGCGCCTTTAGAAAAACGCATGCATAGTTAACATGTTGATAATGAATATCTGAGAGAAACAATTTGATATGGAATTCAACGTTCGAAATTCAAGGAATTCTTGATGACAACTACGCTTCTTGTTTTGATTGGGAAAATCTGACTAGCATGTTTCGATAGCTTTCAGTTTTATATGTTTACGTTGAAAGGCGTACACTTATTGACAATGGACACATAATGAATGACTCTGATTTCATCCACTAACTTCGGAGTTGTTATAAAGACATCCGTTTATATGTTTACTTTTTTACATTTACCTAATCATGTTTAAAAATTACTGTATTCACTAACTTATTGCCACATCTACCTATTAAAAAATATTAAGATATTCACACAGAATGATGGTTGTGTTTCTTTGTTGGCTGCGTTTCATTTCATTTCTGTGCTGGCAGCGTTTCGTTTCATTTTTGTCCTGGCCGCGTTTCATTTTAATATGCCTTTCGGTGTTTATCAGCCACGTAATTGTGGCTGTGCTAGTCATATAAGTAGTTTAACCTATCATTAGGGAATCATTTTCCAAAAGAAACTTAAGATTTTACAGTTGAGTAGGAAAGAAAAATTTAAAGTCAGAGAAGATTTATGTACATTGTGATTCTGAGAAGTAGGCCATCAAGAAGTTGAGATCGCATAAGTATAATTATAGTTCCTCTGTAAATACCAAGATTAGTTAGTAGTGGGAGATTACTCATGATTTTCTTATCTCATATACAAAATTTAGCAGGGGGCATTCAATTTCTCTTAGGTAGAGAAATTCAATGGGAGGTTGTTTTAGGCACAACAAATGGTGACTTATTGGGAAGAACCAATTACCTTTGTCTTACACTAAACCTTCAGGTTGTGCTAGAACATTTAGGTCCTGGCATATACAATTGTATATTTTCTTGTAACGTGGATCCCACATCATCTATCTTTTATAAATAAGAGTAGGGACAATTAAGATAGCCTTCAAGTGCTCTTTTGAGTAATTTATGTTAAGTGATAGGGATCTGGTTGTTTCAGACTCATTATATTCAAACTCATTATATGCACATGAACCTTGTGAGGGTAAGATGCCACAAAGGGTTTATTTGTAACTAAATTTATGTTTGTGTGGTTTCCTCGTTTCTCTTTTCAAGACATTTCTTCATTGCCAACAGGCATCCATAGCCCCGACAAAGTCTCCTTAGTATCATACAAGCATGGCCCCACTACCAATGAGCGTTTATATCCTGGAGAGTCTTACTTATAATTCTCACACAATTCTATAGTGTTTTCAACTTCCTTCATACTTCACTTTGAGCTCACCCATATAGATTTGTAATATAAATATTACTTATGCAAACAGGGCGTTAAGGAAGCAGGGTGATATGAGAGTTTCTTAGATATTCTAGCCAAGTCAGTACTTTTGTCCTTATGGGTGTAGTGTCCCCAAGGCCGAGCCCCGATGTAAACCATGCTTTGAAAGAGATTGTAAATATGTTCTATAGGCTGGTGAGCCAAGTTTTGTATAAGCCGGTAGGCTTATGTATTTGATTAGGCCAAAGAGCCTAAGTGTTGAAGGCCAGGAGCCTGTGAGATACTTGTATGTATGCAGGTCAATTAATAAAATATAAATACCATCGGTGCAGACCGACCACGATGAATGAGTGATGGGGGACCAAGCGTCCACAAAGTAGGCAAGGGATTGAGGGCTGGAAGGTGGGGAAAAGGGGTTGAGTGATGAGCTTAGGGGCTAAGCCTAGGGGGCTTAAGCCTGGGAAATAATATTCTAATATTATTTTAAAAAAAAGACATGTGCATTTCTGTTACGCTGTGGTACAAAGGGGATGCACGCTGTGGTACGCATGCAGTTCCCAGGGTGACAAGTGTCAACACTGGTGCATGAAAACATAAGAGCTGAGAGGAACCGTGTGTGGGGGATCTTGGCCATTCGACCGGAACCTCTGAGCGTGAACCTGTACGACCTCTGCAGGATTACCCAGTTTCATCCTCCGAACCAGAAAAGGCCTGTGGTGCTGAGATAGCGCGCACCTTCTGTTCATCCCCGAAAAAGCCGAAAAGACTGTGTGGATTTCTAAAATACCCTGATACAATTCCTGTCTGAGAGGTTCGAGTCTGTGTGGTTCCTGGGGCAGATTTGCTGTCGTGCGTTTCCCAGAATTCAACATCGTGAGACCATGCACCATTGTTGAGCCTGTGCGAGAAGCCCATGTCTGTTTCCCAGTTGGATGTTGTGGCCACGCAGAGCTGGACTGCGCGTGGCTTACTGGCCAGTGTGAATTCGTGTTTAGCCTGTGTGTAACCTCTCTCCAGGAGAGGGAGGTGATTGTTGTTTGAAAAGGCAGGTTGCTAGGCCTGCGAGCAGCTCTTTCCAGGTGAAAGAGTTTGCTGGGAAGGGGTGTCTTCCAGAGAGTGCCCAGCACCAGCTACGGGCTCTAAGACTTCCTGATCTGGCCTGTTGCCGAGACCCAGAAGGGGAGGTTAGCACCGATGGACTGTGCGTGTGAAGGTGTATACTCCCGGGCGGAACATGCATGTGGGGAATGAGGGTCTAGTAGTAGTGGGCGTAAGATGGCATCTTTGGGGAGAATCCTTCTAGATATTTATGTGATGTCTTCTCTGTAATCTCAGCCTAGCCTAGGATTCCTTGCCTTGGGGTGGAGCTCGGTCCCATCTCGGGGGTGACCCACTGTTGAGCTGATGAACAGTGTGGTCTAAGGCTGGGAGGTTCGTG
>JZKD02S0461796.1:258095-287817 GCA_000966675.3 Picea glauca | reverse complement strand
TGCTCTGAAAGAGATTGTAAATATGTTCTATAGGCTGGTGAGCCAAGTTTTGTATAAGCCGGTAGGCTTATGTATTTGATTAGGCCAGAGAGCCTAAGTGTTGAAGGCCAGGAGCCTGTGATATACTTGTATGTATGTAGGTCAATTAATAAAATATAAATACCGTCGGTGCAGACCGACCACGATGAATGAGTGATGGGGGACCGAGCGTCCACAGAGTAGGCAAGGGATTGAGGGCTGGAAGGTGGGGAAAAAGGGCTGAGTGATGAGCCTAGGGGCTAAGACTAGGGGGCTTAAGCCTGGGAAATAATATTCTAATATTATTTTAAAAAAAAGACATGTGCATTTATGTTTATCCTAAGTCCCTGACAAGGGAGGGAACGTGCAAAGGGGATGCACGTTGTGGTACGCATGCAGTTCCCAGGGTGACAAGTGTCAACCCTGGTGCATGCAAACATAAGAGCTGACAGGAACCATGTGTGGGGGATCTTGGCCATTCGACCGGAACCTCTAAGCGTGAACCCGTACGACCTCTGCAGGATTACCCAGTTTCATCCTTCGAACCAGAAAAGGCCTATGGTGCTGAGATAGCGCGCACCTTCTGTTCATCCCCGAAAAAGCCGAAAGCCTGTGTGGATTTCTGAAATACCCTGATACAATTCTTGTCTGAGAGGTTCGAGTCTGTGTGGTTCCTGGCGCGGATTTGCTGTCACGCGTTTCCCAAAATTCAACACCGTGATACCATGCACCATTTTTGAGCCTGTGCGAGAAGCCCGTGTCTGTTTCCCAGTTGGATGTTGTGGCCACGCAGAGCTGGACTGCGCGTGGCTTACTGGCCAGTGTGAATTCGTGTTTATCCTGTGTGTAACCTCTCTCCAGGAGAGGGAGGTGATTGTGGTTTGAAAAGGCAGGTTGTCAGGCCTGCGAGCAGCTCTTTCCAGGTGAAAGAGTTTGCTGGGAAGGGGTGTCTTCCAGAGAGTGCCCAGCACTAGCTACGGGCTCTAAGACTTCTTGATCCGGCCTGTTGCCGAGACCCAGAAGGGGAGGTTAGCACCGATGGACTGTGCATGTGAAGGTGTATACTCCCGGGTGGAACAAGCATGTGGGGAATGAGGTTCTAGTAGTAGTGGGCGTAAGATGGCATCTTTGGGGAGAATCCTTCTAGATATTTGTGTGATGTCTTCCCTGTAATCTCAGCCTAGCCTAGGATTCCTTGCCTTGGGGTGGAGATCGGTCCCAGCTCGGGGGTGACCCACTGTTGAGCTGATGAACAGTGTGGTCTAAGTCTGGGAGGTCCGTGGAAGGTCTGCACTTGGTTGGTGTTTTCTACAGCAGATAAAAGATAAGTAATCTGAGTTATGTTTATCACATTTGACATGACTGTGTTGTTTTGCATCATGTTTTCCGCTGGGTGAATGAATTATTGTTAAATGCTATGGAATGTGTGATTATAGCAGTAACGAGATATGTTTCACTCTGTATTTTAAATGTGTTTAATTGTGCTTAAATGTATGTGGTTATATTGGCATGTGTTTATTATTAAAAGAGTGTACAGAATATTACAAGAGCGCGTTAAACCTCTTGGTTCTTTAAAATGGTACACTACAACGAGTCTACCTTTTGAAGGCCAAGTCATGATTATTACATTTATATGAAATGAATGGGGCTCACAGATAGTTCCCAAAAGGCATCTTGTGCTATATCATGTCCACGTTGTGAAATCCCATAAGCTTAGTATGAGAGTTATCACATTGTAACAAATATCCTATATTCAAGAGTAACCACACAAATATTTTTGTTTTTTTGATCTAAGGGTTTATTAGGACTGAAAAAGACAGGTATATTCCCCCGAAGTTACAACATTTCTTGTTTTCTAGGCATTCCACTTAATTTTGCAGGGTAAATTTCTCACTTTTGATCATTTCAAAGGTAATTTATAGGGGAATTTTGCCTCTTCCATTATGTAATCCTATTGATCCATTGGAATATACACTGCAATGACAAAGATGAATCAACAAAATGTCTCTTTGGAAAAGTAAATTCTGAATGTATAAAAATAATAAGAAAAGTTGAACACGACTCTACAACCTAATTCTAAAAGAACTCTAAGTTTTTAAAGAAAAATAAAAAGAAATATACCTAGTATGTACAAGACTAAATCACTATAGGTGATCATGAAAAATACTTCTTGACGATTTGACCATTAACATGGAGTTTTTCATTCTCCCCATCCAAGTTTTTAAATTAGAAAGTTCTAGAACCCATTTTTTGATAAATTTGATAAGGGCCAATCCACACTTGTTGAAACTTAATATATTTTCCTTTCCTTTCATTTTCTTTATTCCACTTAAGAACCAAATATCCCTATTTCTGATAGAGCTTTTATCAAACCAACGTTTCACTAGTTCTTGGTGTTGGGCTAATTTTTTGGGGGGGGTTTCTCTTTCTTCTTATAATTTGATGAGAGTATTTAACCTATGTTGCATGATATGGAACTTCTCCTCTTAAGTAGACTAGGATAATTGTAGGGAAGGTAAGAAAGTATGAGTTAAGAAGAAAAAATTCATATCCATATACTAAAAACAAAGGAGAGTTCCCTAAGGATTCTTTGGGGATTGATCTATCATCCCATGGGGAATTGGGTAAGACTAGATGCCAATTTTTTTGATGTTATTTCACTATATTCTTGATAACTCTTATCAAGTTTTGGTTTGTGGATTCTGCAAAGCCTTTTACTTGGGGGTAATAATTTTTCCATATTTTATTTTGATATTATTCTCAATAGCATACTCAGTCAATTTTAAAGAGGAAAAATATTTTTCATTATCAAACACCATAGACTGAGGAACACCAAACCTAGTAATTATATGGGTTTCAAGGAAAGAAATCACCTAGTTTTCATTTACCACCCTCAAAAGGGTTTCTTCTATCCATGATGTGAAGTAATCAATGGCATCTAGAATGTATTTTTGAAACTGAGATGAGTTTTCTTTAATTTCTCTAATTATATCTAGACACCAATGTTGAAATGTGCTATCAACTGAAATAGGTTGCAGGGGAAATGTAGTTTTCGTCTCTCTTCCAAATTATTTCTGACACACTTCAAATGTTATAAAATATGCATGGGTATATTAAACATTACGGGCCAATAATATCCTTTCCTGAGAATTTTGTCTATTGTGGTGTCTCCCCAAAAATTTCCTCTAGTAGGACCATCATGAATTTCTTGAAAAACCTTTTAAGCATCATATTTCTCTATACACCTCACTAGGACCCCATCATAATTATTTCTAAAAAGTAGTCCATTAACCAATTGGTATTGAGAAGATTCAATCCCGAGGAATCTTCTCTTCCTTGGTTTTGAATATTATGGAGCACTTCCATGGATTAAGTAATATTTTAATTCATAGTGCCACGATTCAGTGGGAACCGAGATACAGTGGACTTATTTTTCAATCAAATTTTGATCATTATAGAGTTTCTCTTCATCCCCTTAATTTTTTGTTGATTATATTGCAAGCTTACAAATTCCTTGCCCCTTTACAATCTTTGCAGGTTTGATCTCAAGATCATACTCCTATAGGGCCATCATCCAATTAACTCTTTTTACTCTAAGATTTTTCTATACTAATAGGTTCCTAACTATAGGGTAAGGTACCACCACTTTGGTTATAGACTTCAATATGTAAGATCTAAAGTGTTTTACTAACTTTAATACCGAATATGCTTATTTATCCACCTTAGGGTAGTGAAGATCTGCTCCTTGCAACCCGAAACTCATAAAATCTATTGGGAACTCGTTCCCTTCATCATTCTTATGAGTGAGAACCGTTGCAAATGAAATGTCAAAGGAAAATGCATATAGGATAAAATATTTGTGAAAGTAAGGACTTAATAATGCTAGATATTTTTCTATTTCCTCTCTGATCCTAATAAAATATTCTCTTTCTTTTGAACCTCATTTGAATTCTGCATTCTTCTTTATCATGACTAGATGTTTTTTTATAGTTTTAGAAAAGCTTGGAACAAATTTGTGAGCGAAGTTTATTTTCCAAATAAAAGATTGCATTGAATTTTTGTTGTGGGGGAATGGAATTTTAGAAATATACTCTATTCTTTCATATTCTATCATTATCCCATCTTTGCAAATAACAAATCCAAGGAGCTTTACTTCATTTACAACAAAAATAGATTTTCTAAGATTGAGAGATATGTCATATCTTCTACACCTGTCAAATATTTTTATCAGGTGGGAATAATCTCTATTATCTATGGAAACCAAAGTAACATCATCAAGGTATACTAGAACACATTTTCCAATTAGTCCTCTTAAATATATATCCATAGCTATTTGAAAATTTGTTCTTGCATTGATTATTCCAAAAGGAGTTTTTTTTGTATGCATAATTTCTCCACTATGTTCTAAAGGAATTCTTTAAGTGATCGTCATGGGAAACCAAGACTTTATTATAACCTAAGAAGCCATCTAGGAGGTCTATCATCTCAAATCTAGAGACACATTGTAAATTTTGTCGCATAGGGGCCATAGGATAGTTATTTTTCTCTGAGGCCCTATTTAAGTTTATGAAGTCTACATATAGCCTAATGTCTCCATTTTATTACTAACGGGTACTAAATTGGCTATCTAATGAGTATGTGAAGATAATCTTTGAATCCAAGAGAATTCTTCTTCTACTCGAGGTTCTCAATTTCGGTGCATCTTCCTCAACTTCTTTTGAAAAGTCTTTGTTTGAGGCTTCATTAAATGATTTTGGTGTCATGTGTCTTGATATCATTGTATGTCCAAGAGAAAATTTCTTTGTCATGTTTAAAGAGATTGATGAAGGCTTGATTTTCTGCTGGAGAGAAATTAGTGCCAAGATTAACAACCTAAGGGTGGTCATATTTTCCAATATTAATCAACTCATACTGCATAGATGAGCTATTTTTTTTGTAGTTAGTGACCCTTTTAAACTTGTCCTATAAATCATATAGCTTCTCTAGTCTCACGACAATTTTTGGAATGGTATTTACTGAGGTTATTTTTTCATTGGCTACTTTTACTACATATAATTTCATGTGGGAATTCAAATCTTGATCATGTTGGATTTCATCAATGGTTGAATCTTTGAAAGCATATTTTATATGAAAAAAAATGATGATATGTTGATCATATTCGAATACCCTACAATTCATTATTTTGTTAGGTGTTGAGGGCCTGTATATTAATTCCACAAAAAAAGTGTAAGGCATAATACCCTCTGATGGAATTAATTTTGTTGCAACATTAGATAATAAATATGCATCATAATTTAATGACCAAGGAATGGGACTGATGTTGAAAGCATCAAAATTCTTAATTAAATCCCATACCTCTTGTTGGTAGTGTTTAAGATTATTTGAAATGCAATGAATATTATTTCATACATGTCTAATGAAAATTTTAGAATCACCAAATACCTTTATAAAATTCACTTTCAAGTCCACCTTGTTCCTTAGTCCTTGGATAAAGGATTTATATTCAATATTTTTAATGGTACAATGAAACTCTAGTCTACATGATATCAAAACCATCTTACCTTTGGGATCTTTGAGAATGCATCAAACATGTGCACCCTCATTGGACTTTGATACATCAAAGAACAAAGTCCACTTGTCAGGGTTTATTTTGTGATTAGTTGGTGGATCTAAGTTAGTGTATATATCTAGGTTAGTCTTAACATATAATTTTACGTGTACGTCAGGGTTAGTCTTTACAACCAAGTCAATATGTACATTATAATTAGTGTCTTTCCTATTTAGTATGTTACAATAGGCTTGACAATATGAGTGTAATGAAGGATTTCAAATTACTTATATGATTTTGCATGTGGATATCTTTTAGAAGTGATTTCTCCAAAGAAAGTATTCAAGTTGTAATTCCCCAAAATAGAATGCTTAAACATTAATCGATCATTTGAATCATTTATATTTTTGACCACATACTTCATGTATATTTCCCTTTCAAATTTTGTCCGATTTTGTTTTCCATTATAGTGCAGCCACAGATGACACCAATCAATGGAAAATATCCATGCAACATTGCAGACCTATCTCTTCTTAGTAAAATTCCATAGGTTTCTGGGATGTCTACCACAATGATGTTTGTTGTTTGATGCACCTTTGGATTGGAATCCAACCTTATCAAGAAATTATTCATCTCTCCCATAACCTTGACACTCAACTWGTCTAGTTTTATGATYTGAATAYAAGATTTTTTAGGTTTAGCATTYAGKTTCTCACATACTTTAAATGGAATCACATTAGATTAATTAGMTTAATCAACCATACARTTGTGGACATTTCTATTAAATATCTCAAAGGTCRATACAAAATGAGGAGTGGYAGGTTTTGACCTTTTACCAATYAAAGAAKTATTGACAAGAGATTTCCTTTTGGCRGTSTTCGTTCCATAATMTSCATTCCTAGTAGATTTKTCAYTTTCATTGGTATCTCCTACATTAGTRCATTTTTTTTTTTTTAGGATGATCCCTGCAGGGTATTGATAAAATTTTCTTGAATTTGGGGTAACTTACTAAGTTTAAAAAAAKATATGTTAGTCTTGGTCCTTTTCAAATATTATACAAAATGATACTCCAAATTATGGGAGGYAGGGGCATGTGAGGATCCAATATTAGTAGAATTGGACTTATGCATTGTGGGTGTCTCTTGAGAAGTTCCATAGTTAGAARGTGTATCTGACGTGGAATCCTTACTTATAMTTATTGTATTATAYRAGTTTTGAGATAAATGGATTTATTCCACATCCTCCTCTTCATCTCCAACATYTGGTTTGTTAGATATATCCCAGAATGAATTGACCTCTTTCCTAGAGGTTTCTTCAATATCTTCATATTTATTTTCTTGTTCTATTTCATCCTACCCTTCTCCYTCATATTTCTCATCAGTGGATTTTTCACTAGTAKAGGCCCAAGCTTTAAAAACATTGAGAAAGTATTWTGTATTGATGCYCTMTATAGGTGTGTTAGTCTTRGTTAGAGGAGGAGTGATATTCTTGRRARGGAATTTAAATAATCTCTTAGYATTTGAAGTTCCTTYCCCAACATTCCTCTTCATSTAAAMAATTTSATTTGATAACTTYAGGGGATTTTGTTGGTGGAAATTTATTCTTGGTATTGGGTTTGTCCTTGTCAGCCTCTACTCCAAGATTAGCCTTCAAGATCAACATTCCYTTCTCCACTTTGATGTCCTCTTTAAATRTGTCATCAAGGGTAYGCTTTTCATATATTTTCACAAACATGGCCATTGATACTGGTAAAGACGAAGTATAAAATTCAATTGATACATCATCGACRTGTTAAKAAGTTACAAGGATTTTKTTCATTAATGTTAGAAACCTCTGATTAAAATACTTCACCTTTTCTTTAACATCCATTTTGATCCTCGAYAATTCTAAGACTAGAACTGTTGGGGATTTATCTTCTCCACATTTMTCAATAAATGTAGTTTCAAWGGTAYTCAATCTAGTAATTGAARCTTTTCCTAAAGAGAAATACCATGTAGAGGAATTAACTTCCAATGTRTAAGRAAAAATATTGCACARAACATMTTCATGTTGCACRTTCATTAGTCTAAYTGTCAACATARATTTGWTTATATGGTCCTCTACTGAATCTATTTTCTCAGGKTCGAATTTGGGYARAAKCTTCTCAGGGTKCTTAGGMAAWGYATGAGTAGCCTCTAGTATTGATACAACATCCTGAGTGATCCATGGTTGATTGGAATTCRGKTTATTGGGTTGKTTGGAATTCACTCTCACCATACTTCTARGACTTTCTATATGTTCTCMTTMAGGTTAATCCTYRGGGGAATCYTTAGGGTTTATAGGYGGAGACCACCACTAGATAATCTTCAAAATTAAACTTTATCGGGTCGGTTATCCCTTCTAAAACATTAGAAATTYGATAGTTGGGAGATCCGAMGAATGGTTTTCCAACGCCAGTTGAAAAATCTTAGATGATTAGTTCCTTGGGATGMAACTATATTTGACTCAAAGGTAAAGGATACTCAATCATCCTAAGTCTGAGATTCTTTCTTACATTATSAGTAAGAACACAAAATTGTGGAAAAAAYTTATTGATACYAGCAGGGGTTAGGTCRAGAGGTTATGAGGTCATARGTTCAGTTCCAAATGCGATAGATTGACYCGATATATGAGTAGGTGTTTKCACCAAAGTTATCYAGGGATCTAAGTTTTTCTTAGGGTTTAAGAATTGRAATTCAGTTTGTCGTGAMGGGTTTMTCAATGAATTAGAATGGGTAGGGTTTTKCAACTCTTTACCATCCATTCATSTAGATGRCCCTCCTTCTAGAGMAATTTTTGTTGATGGTTCTAAATGGCCTATCAATCARGTAAGGGAAGATAAMTKATGTCAAGCTCCAATTARGCTCACTCTCATTTGGGATGGAAAATTACAACCAATATAGGGGCATAGTTTCCACTTAAAGATATTTTATTATGAACTTGAAAGTAAATTKTCTTCACAGAATTTTAATCARAATTTAAATTATTTACAACTAAATTATACTATTWTATTCTAATAMTATTCTACTCTAACGTATAYTGATCRGGATTGAAACTAGCTAAAYGAATACAGTTTCAAAATAATATTATTGAAAACATAAATAGTTCATGTCAATCAACAAATATTGAAACAATGAAATTAGAGATATAATCATAAATAGTTGTAGGCAAGACYCGTAATATCATTACTRTACACRTTAGAAATCATAACAACATAAGTATCTTAAATATYTAACACAAAARTAGTTCATATGACAAGCATTCAAGGATCTTAAATAACAAACACATGTRTAGAGGAGTCCAACACRCATTTGACAACAACCATGATCTCAAAATTCCTTSTCCTCTTAATTCRGTTAGAAATAATAGTATCGTCCAACATGTACAATGGGAAAAAGGCCCTCCTTCTTACATCAAGACCTCTTTTATATAATAAGAGAKGATTTTTTGTTTCTAATGACTATTTAKTTTATATTCYTGACTTTTCATATTACAACTTTGTCTCATMTTAAATTACAAATTCGCTAGGMTTATATACAAAAATGAAACAAGAACTCTRAAGTGAATTTCTTGGAGGTTGTTTCTTCTACATAAGAGATCCACAACTTGTAGTCCTTGAGGACCTCTTCCAATYGGTTCAAYGACATTTTATCCACKTGTAKCTCTCCATCACACAATTTCATMACTACTCTTKTTATCTCTTTCTCAATCCTTTTCACATATCSATTGGAATAAGTAGTTAGTTTGATTGGATTGACCATATATTTATTCAAAATATGCTTGTTCACCTCCTTGATYTGGAGTATTTCATCMTTTCTTGCATCTATGTATTCTATTACATTTTTTATCCTTAGCTCACTTAGTCCYGCCTCATCCAACCGTGCCATGGTCTCCATTCCAAAGTATTCCAATATAYTATCTGACAAAYTCCAAATTAAGAAACAAGATTTATTCTCCAATTCTCRKGYTTCTTTAACATCATCAAATATTTTTTTAGAAAGAATCAAATAATATTTTATCTTTCATCTTTTGTTTAATATTGTATCTASGAAGAATTGTAGGTGTTTGGGTATGAACCTCCTGATAKTCTATTACCTTTTTAAAGGAATAYTGATCCTTTTTATATTGGCTTCTTTGTTCATCAATTTGTTCYGACATTGTAATTAGATAATCATGATGCCTTTGCATATATCCCAATGTATGAAAAACCCRGGACTGTATTTTACGTAGGTATTCATTGATATATAAGGCTTCTTCCTATATGGTCTTCAAAGCGAGTGCCCMCYGGSTACTTTCTTTCATAGTGTTCTYCATTTTCTACAAATTCTCTTCCARCTCCAAKATTACATGTTTTTGCCTTTTGGAAAGAATGAACTTTTCYTAATATTGTGTCTTAAGGTTTGTTATCTCTTGTACATGGATGTTCTTGAGATTATCATTCTCAATAYTATGAAAATGCTCCTTCTCCTTCATCTATTTTATAAAKCATATCTCCATTTGATCTTTTTGTTGCTTCAGTTKCTCCTCTAATAGTGATACTTGTACCTTGCAGTTGTCTAGARMTGCACCTAGTTCAATGACCATGAGCGAATTAGTCCCTAYGAAAGWACATAAGRATGAAGATTCATCTTATAAATTATCCTTAGAGTCCTTTCCTACATGCCAYGAGATGGATCTTTCTTTATATTTTGTATTCATAACTTCTTCATTTCTATGTCTTTTGTTTGATCTGGTGGCAATTTTCCTTTTGGATTTTTCTGAAGAAGAATTTCCCCAAATTAGGTACAGTGTCTAAAAACACCACAATATTTGTAATGGTACTGTCGAAACTAGCTGGAAGTGTGTTTAATGGGGTACCAGTGTCTATAGGAGTGTCTGGCACATGAATCTTCTAGGATAATTTTAGAGGGGTACCTTTTTCCTGTTCTTCCTAGAGCTTCTTTGTTGTAGCAATTTATTCTTATATTTTCTTGACTTCCTCTTCCCTTTTATTCTCTACTTTCTCTGTTATTTTATTGGATGATTTCTCTTATTTTCTCTATTTTTATTATTCCTCTTCTTTCTTGATTAATTCCTCTCTTCTCCTCTCTTCCTCCTTTTCTTCTTTCCTTTTCTTGGCCAATTTTTTCTTTGTTGTTTATTGGCTAATTCTTCTTCTTCTACTTTCTTGGGCAATTTCTTCTCTATTGTTTTATTGGCTAATTCTTCCTCTTCTACTTTCTTAGCCAATTATTCCTTTGTTTCTTTCTTCTTCACCTCAGTTCATTTTCCTCTAAGGCCATATTGTATTGTTATTTATCTTTATCCTCCCAAGATTTTTTCCTTTCTTCTTGTTGTATCACATCTTGAGCTATCACTATATACCACTTCTCCTTCATTTCTTTTATTTTCTTTTATTTTTTCTTCTTCTAAAAAATGTATTTCTCCTCTCTTTGTTTCATCTATGATTCTCAGTAAATCCTCTTCAAAGGACAAAGTTCCTCTAAAATGGTCTTCTTAAGGATCTTCTTCATGTTGGATTGGGTTTAATAACCCCACCRATTTGAGGTGAATCTGTACTAATCCTTTAGGATCATGTTGTTTGGMTTTCCCTATGCATACAATCAACTCCTTTAGATCTTATAACTYTTTCTTCACATGAGGGGCATTGAATAATGTATGTTTMCCCACTTTTATTGGAAACTTTGTCTAATACCTTTTTGGATTAGAATCTAGTAATGTTGTGATTCCAGCATCYATTGGTTGGTATGGAATTTCCCTTATTATTAAATTTGCAGGTATATATTTAGTGAGAAGGTGSGGTGCACYCGCATAATCATAAATCCTAATATAGGTGTATTACCACCCTATGTACCAATCACTAATGTCCTTGATGGCTTGCATGGATTCTGTATATATCCTCATAGGGTTTTRTTTATATATCATAACATATAGAGGCACAAAAAACAATGACGGATATCATAAAAATTCCTTCTATACCTATCTTCCGAAAAAAATCCAATCGGATTATTTACTCGGAAAGGGAAAAGCTTAAGGAAAATATGCATTCAGGAAAATGTCGTTTTGAAAAATATAAGCGTGAAATACCACTGGTTGCTCCCACAAATATTCCTAGAAGGAATATTCAGGGCCTCGAGAATAATGATTTAAAAAAATGGTGCTAAGTGTCAAGGATGATTTGTCTCTTTTTAGTCCATGCCCTTCGAGATGTAGGGACTTATAGTAATCGATTTTTTTATGGTTGCATTAGTATGGCACAAAACCCAAACAATTTAACCAAAGTTTTAAGAGAGTCCTGTAAATTTTGAAGTTGCATTTGGTTTTTAGGCTAAAGTTTTAATTTGAAGGCTTTATTTAGCCTCTTTCCAAGGCAGACCGTTACCATATCTTACCTTAAAAATACTTTCAAATGCATATTTGATCAGTAATGTTACCTAAGTCAAGTAATGCTAGAACTAAGTTTAGCATTACTTTTTCGCATTAAATGTTAAACCTTTATTCCAATCTTAAACATTAGAATGCCCTTAGCCACTTTCTCCGCATGCTGTGTCTGGTTGTCTGCATGTTGTGTCTAGTTGTCTTCATGAAACCCATGTGTTGCACCATTCACATACACCAGACATACAAATATAGTAGCAAGGGTGGGAAAGACAGAAACCATGAACTCCCATCACGTCGAAAATTTCTGGGTTGACGCAACTTCTACCCGTTAGCTAGTCTGGTGAACAGAGCAATGGTCAGGATTTGTATAAGTGTTGTTGGTGAATCTATAGGTTCAACCTTTGCATCTACCTCTGTGGGTAGTGCTCTGTGTTTTGTGGCTTATTCATCGACTGGTATTTGAACTGGCTTAGATGTTGATGCTGCTGACTAAGATGTTTACAATGGTACAGATGGATTCTTTGGCACTGAAACTTCTATTGTTGGTTTTGTTACTGGATAAACTGGTGCTTAGGCTCAATAGTCAACTCGAGAAACCTGATGCCCATGTGTTGCACCATTCTCTGTTCTTACCTGTTATTCCAACAATTTTCCTGTGCACCTATGTCTAATAGCTTTCATCCCAGTTCAACACAGTTTTCCTCTCTGCTATAGCTGAAATGCACTCGCTTACTAATTAATTAAGAATTTTTCCTGCGTCAGAAGGAGAGCGACCCAGCGGCTCTGTGGCCAGGCAGGTTTGTGCGTTGATGGCCCGATCAGTGGGGATGGAAATCGTTCGGATGGCCCGTTTGGTGCTCAGGTTTGTCGAGGAAGCGTTTTGCCAAGGACTGCATTACAGAGTCACAAGCTCTATGTCATACTATTTAGACGACTGAAATATATATTGTTTTAAAAAGGTACACAACAATATAATCTATACTCGTGCTTTCATGCATTCATTGCTAAACCAAAAATAAAACCATTGTAAAAATAAACAAGCTTTTGTGAATATGGTAGAATCCAAGAGGATTTGCTTCAGTGTTTTTTTAATCTCTAGTATGGACTCAAAACCAACTACCTATAGATATGGGCCCGGTAATAGATTTATAGGGAATAAATCCAGTGTTTATATGTTCTTTAATGCTAAGTAACAGTAAGTTGGATGGCTCTGTTGGGACAATGCAATCAGAAGACTAACCATCTATTTTTATTCTCGATATGCATTGACAAGACTGTGTATCATGTTTTGTTAAGAACACTATATTGTGTAGCCAGTTCTGTGTAGACTAGTTTTGATCTAGTTGATTCAAAAGATGGATTAACACATGACATACAGTACGAAGTGAAAGTATATTAAAACATTCAATTGAGATATAAATAAAAATGATATGCCATTGAAGCATTGGTGGATAACCTGGAAGAAACCCCATTCTTTTCAAGCTTCATGTATCTTGGCCATGGTGGGCTTCCTCTCTTCTCGATTCAACAACTTCTTCATGTCAATCGCTGGTACCAACCAACCTTTGGCCCTGTCTTTGAACACAGTTATGAATTATATCAAACCTGTGTGTCAATCGATTTCATCTCCCAAGCAGGTCTTCGAGCTTCAGGCACGTATTCATTTACACTTTTCGGGGCATGTATTCATATACACGTTTCAAATAGACACAATTTTATTTTGTACTTGTCCAGGTTGCTTTAAGTATTCATATACTATGCACTTTTCAAATAAGGTTATAGTAAATCCAATTTTCAAGAGAGTTCCATCTTTAAGACAAACTTATTGACGAGGCTATAGCTAGTTATTACCGAATATTAGTTCTTTGAAACAAATCGCTAGTTATTACGGAATATTAGTTCTTTGAAATAAATTTGTAATGGTGTGCATCTACTCTTGTTAGTGCTAGCGTGAGTTTTTGGCATAGGTTTTAACAAATGAAACTCTTTTAAATTTTTTAGTTTAAAATTTAATAAATTGTATTCATTTTTTTTCTCTTATATGTTAACTACTACAGTTAACTGTCCAATATGACTAGCACAGCCGTGAGTACTCACAGCTGGTGAACGCCGAAAGGCTTAACGTTGGGTGGCATTTAAAACGCAGGCAAAACCTGGCATGGAATTGAAAAGCGGAAGCGGAATCGTGGGTAGAGGAAGCCATAAGCATCCGCCCTGGTTAAAAAATGACGGCGCACTACAAAACGTTTTAATTTGCATCCAATTCCACACCAATGAAACGGTAGCAGTGCACATCCATGCGGCCATACTCATTTGTCCAGTTTATTAATCACTGTTGTTATTTTTTAATATTTCTTAATCACTGAACGTGGTAATCTGGTGATGAGCAAGTAATTTTTTAATTTTATTTAGTAAATGTGAAAAAGTAATCACATAAACGGACGTCTTTATAAATGAGCGGAAGTTAATTTATCAAAATCTCATCCATTGATTANAGAGGACGACGAAGAATATGCCAGCATCTTCAATTGCCAACCCTAGGATTGAAATTTATGATTAAAAGGTGATTAATTCTGCCCATTGTCAATAGGTATACGCCTTTCGGCGTAATCAAGTACATTTTATTACTACTACAATTAAATATCCAATATTATCAATTATGGTCCCTGTAAGCATATTCCATCATATTGTATCCTAACCAGTTAAATATATTGCATCACAATGTACAGATGGAATGGAGGGAGGAAATGGCCAAAGACTAACAATAAATACAATAAATATTGAGAATCGATTTCAGCTCCCAAGCAGATATTGACAAACACGAGGTATCTTCTCATTGTTGGAACAACTCAAGCTTTACTCCTCAAATGTTTTGACCCTGAAGTTGAACAATAGTTACCATCTTCTGAGCTTGTTGCCCCTGTTATAATTCTTGAATGAATAGGCTGGAGATTCCATTTATTGTTGCTCTGTTTCTTTCACTCGGAGACAATAAGATAGTTGCCATCAAGTATTCATATCTTTGCACACTCTTTAGTTTCAAAATCTACGATTTATGTAAATTAATAACTCTGATGAAAAATTTTGATCCTCTCATATCTTAAGTTTTCTTGAACCCGTTCCCAACCTAAGGCAACAAATCTCAAACTGAAACAATTTATAAATGGAAACCAACGATTGATGGAATGTATGTTTGTTGTCACTACATAAATTTTATTATTTCTTTGACGTACTGTCTTTATGGTTTGAAATTTGGCTTAGTTGAATCTTTATACAAATATTGAAACAACATTCAAGCATGGCACATGCTTTTGGCAGGGACTTGTTGCTCAACAACTTCCCTTGTTTAGTTAAGCCGACCAATAGGGTGTTGGACCATAGAATGGTCATGAAAGTGATATCACAGATAAACTTGGACCAAGCGCTAAACATTAATACACTCCTTCACCATTCCTTCCTAACCAATTATTCTCCAATAAGGGACCATTATGCTAATTTTTACGTACGTTAAAAGGGAAGGCCCACGCGGTGTTTAGGGTTTCCTTATCGCTAAAATCCATTCAGGAAAAATGTTAAACACTACACTCTCTTACTTTTCGATGAGGATAAAAGTAAAAAAGGGGAAATCATGATAGACCATCAGTATTCGAGTTTCAGAAAGATATTACATTGCACATATATAACATCCCAATAACAAATATCTAAGAGAAACAATTCGATATGTCATTAGACATTTATAATTAATAGAATTCTTTATTACAATTACGCTTATCTTTTCGATTGGGAAATTCTGACTAACATATCCTTATAGCTTTTTAGTTTATACGTTCACGCAAGCAATTTAACTTATCAGTCGAGAATCATTTTCCAAAAGAAACTTAATATTGTATAGCTCAGTAGGAAAGAAACGTTGAAATTCAGAGAATATTTATGTACATTGTGATTTTGAACAGTAGACCATCGAGAAGTTGATATTGCATAAGGATCATTATAGTTCCCTGTAAATACTATAAATACCAATATTATTTAGTGGTCAGATATTACCCATGCTTTTCTTATCTCATACACAAATTTTAGGAAGGAGGGCATTCAATTTCTCTGAGTAAGAGAAATTCAATTGGAGGTTGTTGTAAGCACAATAGGGACACAAATGGTAATGAATTTTCAACAGATTACTCTAGTGAGAGGACCACCACTTATGAAATATTGTCCAACAATGAGACTGTTTTAGGTACCCATAATAAAAGCAGGAAGATATTCTCCAATAGTTCCTTATTTGAGGAATTCGAATTCGATAAGGAAAAACCATCCACATTTGATGGAGAAATCAAGAAGAGTGAAGAAGCATAGGCATGGATTCTAGGATTGAAGAAATGTTTCCAAGTGCACAACTACTTCGATAACATGAAGGAGAGAGTGGCCATATTTAAATTAAATGAATGGGATTCCATATGGTGGGAAGAGCTTAAGAATGTCAAAGGGATTAATGAGAGGAAGTTGAATTGGAAGTAGTTTGAGAAGAATTTCAGGAAGACATATCTATCATAAAGATACTATGATGGATATATCAGAGAGTTCCATGAACCCAAGATGGGGAATATCACTGTGGATTCTTATGTCAAAAGGTTCATAGAAATTTTGAGGTATGTCCCATACATCAAATATGAGTTGGTCAATATATAATGATTTCTCATTGGATTGCCACACTGCTTTAGAACATAATTGAATTTGATGAACCCAAGACACTTGATGAAACCATTTGAAAAAATAAGTATTGTTATTAGTAGTCAAAGCATAGGAATGAGCCTCATGAGGACTAGAAAAGGAAGGACAAGGTTGGATTTAAAAAGAAAGGATTTAAATTACCTCAGTATAAAAATATGAGAAAGAGTGCCCAATATAGTTATCCAACTAAAAGCATGCATCAACAAATTATCCTTCTCGAAGTGAAAATAGGTCGACAGAACCCACAAAGGAATATATATATAAGAGCATAAGAAAGGAGCACTAAAATGTTGGGGATGTGGATAATAACAACTATTCATATCTTGTCCTCACATGAAAAATTATAATAAGAGGATTTGCATTGTCCATGATGCTACCATTGTTAATGATGTAGCCAGAAATGTACCTCATGTATATGTAGTAGTCAAGAATCAGCAAGTAAACCACTAGGCATTAGTGTTGGAGATGGAAGGTATACTTTTCAAGAAATATATTTCAATTTTGATTAACCTTGGTTCTAACCTCAGTTATATTGCACCACAAGTTGTTGGGGCATTCATTTAAAAAAAAATAAGGCACACAAAGTCATAGTTGGTTTAGCTAGCTACAAGAACCAAGAGAAAAATGATTGAAGTGATAGAAGCATGCCAATTCGAGACGAATATGATGCACACACAAGAAACCTTGAACATACTAATGTTGGGATAATATGACATGTTGATCAGTATGGACTGGTTGGAAACACATAAAGTTAAGTTGGGCTCTTCTAACAATATCTTGGAATGTGAAGATGATAAGGTAAATAAAATGTTCTTACAGGGCATCCAAAAACCTATGTCATTAAGGAAAATTCAACATTGCAACTAAAGAGTCATTACAAAAAGGGATTTCCATTGTATTCCATACATGTGTTAGATTGAATAAAAGAAATATGGTACTCTCAAGTTATGCATTGATTATAGACAATTGAACAATATGACAATCAAGAATAAATATCTGTTTCCCATGACCGATGACCTCTTGAATCAACTCATAGGGGGCACAATGTTATCTAAGATAGATTTGAGATATGAATATCATCAGGTCATGATCAAGGATGAGGACATCTATAAAATTACATTCAGAACAATGTATGGGAACCATGAGTTTTTGGTGGTGCCCTTTGGTCTTAATAATGCACCAGCTACATTTATGTTCCCAATGAACAACATTCTCAGTAAGTACTTGGACACGTTTGTTTTCGTTTTTATTGATGATATATTGATTTATTCCAGGACCAAAGAAGAGAATGAGGAGAACATTAGGTTAGCACTATGGGTATTGAGAGAGAACCAACTATATGTTACGTACAACAAGTGATACTTATTTTAGAGACAAATTCATTACTTGGCCAATGTGTTCTCAGAGGAAGGATTTGTAGTACACCATGAGAAGATTAAGGAAATCATGGATTGACATGATCCTCGTAATGTATCAGAAGTGAGATCATTTATGGGATTGGTCAGATACTACAAAAGGTTCATTCAATTATTTTTAGAGATTGGGCATCCAATCACTTCATTGCAAAGAAAGGGAGTAAAATTGGTATGGTCAACTGAATGTGAAGCAAGTTTCCAGTAGTTGAAACATCTTTTGACTAATGCGCTTGTCTTAAATATTACAGATCCAAATAAGGACTTATTGGTTTGGGAAAATGTTGTAACAAAGGAATTGGTGGACTCCTCATGCAATAAGGTCATGTAATCAATTATGAATCCAAGAAATTAAATGACCACGAGAAACGATATGTTACTCATGATCTGTAGCTTGTAGCTATTATGTGTTCCTTAAATATGTTGAGGAACTACTTGTTGGGAAGAAGGTTTGTGTTGATGACATATCAAAGTGGATTGAAATACTTCTTTGATCAACCCCGTTTAAATTCTAGATTCTAGACAGACCAAGTGGATGGCTCTCATTAGTAAATTTCATTTTGAAATTCAACATATTAAAGGAAAATAAAATTGAGAGGAAAATGCACTCAACGAGAGTATGCAAACCATAGATTTGGAAACAACTAGTGTATGTGAATCACTTATAAAAAATATGATAAAAAATTCCCTATAAGGTGATGAATACTTCAAGTCAATAAAGGAAGGATTAGAGAAAGAGATAAGAGTAAAGAAGTGTGAGGGGCATCGAATAACATAGGATGGTTTGTTAATATACAAAAATAGGTTGTACATACCAAAACTTTCCAAATTAAAGGATCTCGTAGTGAATGAGTTCCACAAGAGACATTATGTAGGTCACCCATGCCATCATAAAATGATAACAGCCATAAGAAAGCTATATTATTGGCTTGGGATAAAGAAAGAGATTACAGGATACATTGCCAAATGCCTAGAGTGACAACATGTTAGGGTTGAGCATAGACAATCGACAGGGTTGCTAAAAAAATTATCGATTCCAGAATGGAAGTGGGAAATCATATATGTGGTCTTCATCACTGTATTTCCAAGGACAACCAACCAGCACGATGAAATCATGGTAGTGGTGGATAAGTTGAGCAAGGAAACTCACTTTATTCCGGTGAAATCCACCTACAAAGCAATTGACATTGCAAATGTTTTCATAAAATGGATTTTCAAGCTACATGGCATGCCCAAGACAATCATATTAGATTGAGATGCCAAATTTACTTCAAATTTTTGGAAGAGTTTATTTGTACGCTTCGGGACATAGTTGACTTTCATCACTGCCTACCATCCTCTAAAAAATAGACAAACATAGAGAGTAAACAGAGTGTTGGAATACATGTTAACAATGTATGCTATGCACCATCCCAGGAAGTGGGAATATTACCTACCCTTGATAATAACTACTAGGAGTCACTAAAGATGAGTCCCTTTGAGGCCTTATACGAAAAAAATGTAATATTCTAATCAGTTGGGATAATCGAGTGGACTGGATTACACTTGGAATAGATATGCTAAAAGAGATGGAACAAGAAGTGGCAAAATCAAGAAGAACTTGAAAGTCGCACATGATAGACAAAAGAGACATGGCGATAGAAATCAAACTCACAGGGAGTTCAAAGTGTGAGACCATGTGATCCAAAAATCCATAGATGTCAAATTAATTCTTAAGTATACATTAACATCCAACCTGATTCGAAAAATTAAGATTGTCTTGACTATTTGCAAAATAACATATGGATTCACTTACTTATCCAAAACCTCATTAATGATGAATAACTTGCTATAAATTGAGTGAAATATATACAATAATAACAAGGCACATTACACAAGTTGATAACGAAGTTCACCCATCATGGGCTACATTTCTGGGTTCGATTCCAAATGAGAGACCTCTTTATTAATGCTCAAATGCTTGATACAATAATGGCTCCAACTTATGTTTTTACAATGACCTTATCTGCTGCTCAAACTCAAATATGAGTGTCAAAATCAGTTTCATATTGGAAAAATGAAACTTTTGAATGTAAACACTCTATAATTCTCTCAAAAATCTCTATGGAATGAAATGATGCAAAACCAAAATATGCAACATCTCCTTGCATGCATTCCAATGCAACCTCGCTCTTATCTTTGGCATACAAATCTCTCTCCTGCATTGGATCGGGTACTTGGTTTAAATAGGGGAGGTCGGGGGTTGAACCCCACCCGACCCGCTATATTCTGGGTTGGCACGATTTATTGATTGGATGGTGATCTAGGTTGATCCCAAAGGAATTCCAACCCGAGCCTCGGTGCATACTAGATAGGAAAGAGACATTGCTCTCGGCTTGATCCATTGCACATGTCAAGGTGCAATGGAAGCACTTTGGAGCATATGAGGTTACGTGGGAACTAGAGGATGCCATGAAAGATGCATACTCATTTTTTCTACTGTGTAAAGCCAATAATGCAAATGGTAGAACACCGAGGAAAATGTTCCTTTAAGTGGGAGTGGATTGTGACACCCCATTTCCCCCTAGTATGTAATTAAAACTATGTCTTAGGGTCGTCATGAGTTGTGGAAAATATTTTTAAGACTAGAACAAATGGTTAAAAACATTGTAAACATGTTTTGTTTAATTAGTGAAAATTCATGGAACAATTGATTGAAGGGTGGAGAATTGGTACTGGCCATGATATAGTGAGTGGAAACTAGTGAGGGGATTTGGGGATTTCCTTTCCTTCCAAGTGTTTAACCCTCACCGAAGATCCATGTTTCCAAATAACTAAAATTCAAATTTGGAATTATTTTCCCTCTCTTCCCATTTTCAAAAAATCAGTTAATGAAGTGGGTTTGGTAGTTGAGAAACCAACCACCCGCAATGGTGGAGGTATGGAGAGATGGATAGGAAAGATGAAAAATGTTATCTAAATGTACAAAAAGTACCTCCTCATTTTCCAAGATTGACCCATGAATTACTCTGCCAAAAGCAAGGGGAAACCGTGAACCTTCTTGGAAGATAAAAGAGAGAACACACGGGGGTCTACAGAGATTTAAAGAGAAGAGTTGTGGAAGAATATACGAGAAAGGAGAGAATAAACAATGAGTTGGGCGAATTTATAAATGAACAAAATCGCTAAATATTGGATTGGGACAACTAAATTCAGATAGAGAACCTTGAACTTGACCTAGGAAAAGAGGGAAACAAATTGATGTTATCTAGGAAAGGAAACCTACACTAAGAGGGGAGGGCATTGAGGGACTGTAGAGGTAGTGAAGGGACTACCTTGTGTCGAGGTATTCTAGTTGGGAAGGAATCTAAGAGATTCAAAGAGGACTTGGTATTGGTGGGTGAAAATGGATTTCTTCCATTTGACTGTCTATGAAGGAGAGTGGCCTTCACACCCATTAATTTCCTTAAGAATTCTAAGTTTCCCTGGTGGTATCGTTTCTTGGCACGAGAGTGACCAATTATAGAAAGGACTAGTGGAGCTGAGCCTATGCTTGGGTCCAAAATCATTGACCCTTTGTCAGTTTCCTGGTCTGAAACTATGACAGATAAGTTCCTATTTATAGTCAGTTAATTTATATGCATGTTCAATCTGTAAGATTTGTATGCTTTTTCAATTTATGAAATTGTATGGTTATGTGTGTAAATATGTAGGGAATGGATGTATATTCCATGTTTTCTCATATGTACATAATTTTACCTTCTGGTGATTTCCTCTTGAAATTACATTGTACACATTTTGTAAATTAGAGTAAAAAATACTAAGAATTGGATGTAATGCATAATGAAGGCATAGTTTACTGGAAAAAGGAGTTGACTAGATGTATGTTTTACATTTCATGTAAATAATCATCTTTCTCTCTCTCAAATTTAGAAATGGATTTTTATGTACGTATGTTAACAAAATTATTGAATTCACCCTTGGAATATTGTGAATCTACCTTAAAGACAATCTATATATATGCCTATCATTCATGGATCATTGTGGAATTTTTTGTTATAGAGCATGCTAAGTCTCTGTATGGAAACTATCATCCTTTTTAATATAACGTTGTAAGTTCATTTACAAATTTAAAGGAAGAAAAAATGTATGCAATGGGATTACTATATGAAGACGATTTGTTTTGTTGGACTCTGAAAAGAAATTCAATTTATAAGATGAGAAATTGAATGCTTGTGCATTATGAGTTTCTATGTGCAACAACAATTCTCACTATTGGGTAATTTGCTTGAATTTATACCACATAAATCCTAATTTTAGAACTATAAATTGACTAAGTGTCTGAAAGTTCAAGTTTTGATAGTTCATCGATGGATCTAAACCATCCAATTCCCACGATAATTTCACTATAGCCTCATCGACGATTGGACCAATACTTCCCATCGGGGATTTGAAAGTTTTTTTCGTTATCACTTGGTATGATATGTTCATCAATAAGTTGGACCGATTCTCCATCAATGACCAGAAGAACATATCCATCGACCGTGTGTTGTCTTTGTCATCAACAAATTCGGGTTGATGATCCATAGGTGGTGTGTTATATTTTTCATTGGTGGATTTGGGTTGATGATCTATTAATGAATTTGGGCCGATCTATTCCTTGATAGTCTTAACATTGTGCCCATTGGCACTTTGGCCACTTTGTTCATCGACCTTTCTAAAGGAGAAGCCATGTCAGTTGGTTCGTGCGAAACAAAGTGCACGTGGGTTCCATGTAGACCAGGTGACGTAATTAAGATGTTAATGCTTAAGATATTTTAGAGACCATATCTCCTTGTTTGAATATTGGAATTGAATGTATTGATGGTCATTAGAAATATCTTGACGAATAATATTTGACCTATCATCTCATAATTTATGTCAGAGTTATGTTTAAAAAAAGTAACTTAGCAGGAAAGCATGAGAATTTTGTACACCCCACCAACCTAATGAATATTAGGGGTTGGTTTGTTACATGAGGTCACTTAGGATATATATGGAACCCTTCACCAAGCTCAGATAGTTTGAGGCCCAACTCTTTGTACCCTAACCTCATTGGAAATATGTATGAAAAAAGAATAAAAATAAAATTGCTATGGAGAATAAAATGAATATGGAAATACATGTGAAACAACAAAAAACTATTATAGAGAGAACAATAAAGTGAAACCCAAATTTTTTTAATGAATGAAATAGAAAAAATCATAATATGTAACAAAATAAAAACTAGCTAGAATCGTGGCAACTTATCTTTGAAGAGAGATGTCTTGACTATCTTTATTCACAAAAATCCCATACAAGAGGATTGAATTGTCTTTCAACATAAAGTCTGGAATCCTAAGAGGAAAAAACTCTAAGATTCAAAATCCTAACCCTAGGAGATGAGGTGAAAGAAAGAAATGAGGGCCCTAAGGAGCCTAGTGAACATGCCAACTTCCTAGTGTTGGGTGTGTGTTATATTCTTTGCATGAATAGATATAGTGTCTTCTACATTGTGTCGAGCATGCAGGGGGTTTTGAGGGGGGGCACTAGGCCCCCCCTTCAGGGGTTGCAGGGGGGAAGTAGCCCCTAAAAGTTTTTTTCCTCAGGAAACATGTCACATTTTCCCCTCATTTTTCATGTCGCCTCGATTTTCATTTTCATTATTGGGAAGTTTTTCATTACGTGGTTTTTTCCAATGGTTTTCTATTTCCGGTTAAGGAATTAGGGTTTTTGGCTAATCTAAGTCATTGGGTTAGGGTTTTGGATGTCGTTGGCTCCTATATGTATATTATATTGTAAATAATGTATCACTATGAATGAATATAGAATATGTTGGTTTTCCCTATTTGGGTTTCTAGGGGAAAAATCTCTATGTAATGTGTGTATTTTCCATTACATCTTTTCTATTCGTTTATTGAAAAAAAAATTGCAGTAAAATATTATACAAGGTTAAAATATACATTTGGTATAAGAGATTTGTTGGCTTCAGGGGGACGCCTTTGTGGTTAAGGTTTTGTCTTGGGACTGTGATAAACCTTGTTACAATGGGAGATTTGTGGTATTGATTTTTCAGGTGAAAAGAAATGGTGAATAGTTTGAAAATGGAGATCAAGAAGTTTAATGGGAAAATTTTTGAGTTGTGGAAGCTCAAGATGGAAGATCTGTTGGTAGACAGAGATCAGTGGATCATGGTGGATCTAGGTACTGCACCTACAGGAAATTTAGTAGATGACTAGAAAAAGTTGGATCAGAAGGAAAAGTGAAAAATTCGACTGTGTCTCTCATATTCAGTATTACCGAATGTGTCATAGGAAGCTACAACCAAATATTTATGGGATAAGTTGGGGAAGTTGTATCAGTCTAAGTCCCTAGTAAATAAATTATTCCTGAGAAAGAAGTTGTATAACTTGAGGATGAGATATGGAGACTTAGTGGCAGAGATTTTTAATGCCTTCAATACTATGGTAAGTCAGTTAGTGTATGTTGAGATTAAAATTTTAGATGAAGATAAGTCTATCATTTTACTATGCTCTTTACCAGAATTGTGGGATAGTATGGTTGTGGCCATAGGTAGTAATACCACTACCTTGAAGTTTGATGAAGTGGTCTCATCCTTTTTGTCGGAGGAGATGAGACAGAAGAACATGGAAGGACAGAGCGTAGATGAATTATTTGCAAGAGGATGCTCCCAGGAAAGAAATAGATATAAGTCCTCAAGTGGGAGATCTAAGTCTAAGGGAATATCTAAGTCTCCCAAAAAGTTTGTAAAGGTATGTTGGAGATGTGGAAAACAAGGGAACTACTAGAAGCAGTGTAGATCCAAAGTTGAGAAAAAGAAGGGATCTAAAGAATATCCTTCTATAGAAGAAAATACCTCGGAGGAATAAGGAGGGGATGTGTACTTGGATTCTTCAATCACACATGAAAATCATGAGGAATGATTGGTTGACTCAGGTGCATCCTTTCATATGACTCCCGACAGTGAGTGGTTCTGTGAATATGAAAGGTATGAGGGAGATAATGTTTTCCTAGGTGATTACTTGAAAACCAAAATCATAGATCGAGGAAAATTCAATTTGAGGCTCATAGATGGAAGGATTAGAACACTGCCTGGTGTTCACATTACAGGATTGGGAAATTATTTGATTTTTGTAAGCAAAATGGACGATGCAGGGGTAATTTTTTTTTTTGAAAAGGAAACCTGTAGGATGGATCGAGGAGAAATGGTGTTGTTGAAGGGAGTTTGTTTTGGAACTCTGTATAAGCTGCAAGGAAGCACTATTAGTGATGGGTGTAATAGTTCCATTGTTTATGATATTGGATTTGAAGTAGAAATAACTCCTACAATCTCTAGAGAAAAGGTTATGTTGTGGCATCAAAGACTGGGGCATATTGGAGAGAAGGGTCTTTGACTACTACAGGGTAAAGGTATGGTTGAAGGTATGTCTAACTTTTCTCTGGATTTTGATTTCTATTAACATTTTGTATATGGGAATCATAATCAGGTAAGATTCTCCTCTGGTGCAACGAGGGAAAAAGGAATTTTACAACTAGTTCAAAATGATGTGTTTGAACCTGTGTCTGTTCCATCATTGGGAAAATAAGTGTATTATGTCTCATTTGTAGATGAATTCTCGAGTAATACTTGGATATATTTCCTCATGAAGAAATATGAATTCTTTGACAGGTTTAAACATTTTAAGTCTCTTGTTGAGAATCAAATAGAGAAAATAATTAAGGTGTTGAGGGAAGATAATGACAAAGAGTTATGTGGGAATGAATTTGAAGAATTATGTAACAAGTGTGGTATAGAAAGGAAGAATACTAATCCATATACACCTCAACAAAATGGAGTTGTGGAAAGGATGAACAAGACATTGATGGAAAAAGAAAGGTGCATGCTCAGTGGTGTCGAGTTAGGGAAAGAATTATGGGTAGAGGAAGTGGGTATTGCATGTTACCTGGTCAACATATCACTTTTATTTTTGCTGGATGACAAGAATCCACAAGAGGTATGGACTGGTAAGAAACCTTCTCTCACACATCTCAAGTTATTTGGCTATGAGGCCTGTGTTCATGTTCTAAAGGAAAACGAGAGTAATCTAGATAATAAGGATGAAAACTATATCTTTATTGTGTATAAAGATGGTCTCAAAGTTTATAATATTTGGAACCCAAAAAATAAGAAGGTTGTGTATAGTCGAGATGTGGTATTTAGAGAAATGAAGGAAGTTGTTAAACAGAAAGTCCTACCAAGTAAGGAAGAAACAAAGAAAATAGAGTTTGATTTAAAGGATGATGACTCAAACTCTACATAAGAACAAGAATTAGAAGAATAAGACCATCATACTTCATTATTGAGAAGACCGGTTCGAGAAAGAAGGCTACGAGAAAGGTATACTCCATCTAATTTCTGTTCAAATTTTTCTTTGTCTAGTATCGATGATGATCCTAGAACTGTTAGGGAGGCAGTGGATTCAAAGGATAGAAATCTATGGGAAAAGGCCATGGATGAAGAAATGGCATCCTTAGATAAGAATGAGGCTTGGTATCTAGTGGAGTTGTCGAATGGAAGAAATCCCATTGGCAACTAATGGGTATTTACAAAGAAGTTGAATGCAAAAGGAAAAGTGGAGAAATACAAAGCTCGATTAGTAGCAAAGGGTTATTCCTAGGTTGAGAGAATTGATTTTGGTGAGACATTTTCTCATATTTCCAAGTTAACTTCTATAATATTTATCTTATTTGTTGTTGTTTCATTTGATTTTGAAGTAGAATATATGGATGTAAAGACAACATTCCTACATGGGGATCTGGAAGAAGAAATATTTATGAAGCAACCAGAAGGATTTGTTGTGAATGGAAAGAAGGAGCTGGTATGCAAGATGAAAAATTCCATGTATGGTTTAAAACAATCACCAAGGATGTGGTATCAAAAATTTGATACTTATATGTTGGGAATTGGATTCACAAGAAGTAAAGAGGATCATTGTGTGTATTTTAAATTAATTGGTGATCATTTTATTTATTTTGTCTTATATGTGGATGACATGTTGCTGATAGGAAATCACAAGGAGATTATCCAGGATGTGAAAAATCAGTTGTCCTATAAATTTGACATGAAGGATATCGGTGATGCAAATTTCATTTTGGGAATGGAAATTAAAAGAGATCGAAAAAAGAGGAAATTTTGTTTAAATCAGAGAAAATATGTCGAGACAATATTGCAAAGGTTTAATATGCAGGAATGTAAATCGGTCAAGGTCCCTATTCCTGTTGGTGTAAATTTATTTACAGATCAATGTCCAAAGACACGGGAAGAGGAGGAGAACATGTCTCATGTTCCATATGCGAGCGCAGTTGACAGTTTGATGTATGCAATGGTTTGTACTAGACTGGACATTTCACATGCAATGGGATTTTTGAGCAGGTATATGTCAAAACTAGGGAAGGATCATTGGAGAACAGTAAAAAGGGTTTTCAGGTATTTGCATGGAACTACTAGTTATAGATTGTGCTACCAAGGAAGACCGGGTTTGGACAAAGTGTTCGACATACATGGCTTTGTGGATGCAGACTGGGTTGGATATATGGATCGTAGGATATCTACAAGCGAGTATGTGTTTAATCCATTTGGAGGAGAAATTAGTTGGATGAGAAAAAGATAGGCTATAGTGGCACTTTCAATTACAAAAGTTGAATACATGGCATCCACTCATGCAAGTAAGGAAGCAATATGGTTACAAAGATTGTGTTTAGGTATTGGGTTGGTATAGCAAGTTGTAAGGATATATTGTGATAGTTAGAGTGAATTTTTTCTAGCGAAGAACCCGACTTATCATTCAAAGACAAATCATATTGATATTCAATATCACTTTGTGAGAGACATGGTTGAAGAAAAGAAAGTTTTGTTGATGAAGGTGGAGACTTTGAATAATGTTGCAGATTCATTAACAAAATCTGTGAGAAGTTCTCTTGGTGTAGAGGATCCATGGGCATTACTTCCCTGGACTGTTGACTATGTAACCCTATAATCCCCTGTATGCAAAAAAAACAATAAGTGGGAGAATGTTGGGTATGTGTTACATTATTTGCATGACTAGCTCTAGTGTCTGCTACGTTGTGTCAGTCACACATGAAGGTTTGAAGGGGGCGATAGCCTCCCTGAGATTTTTTTTTCCCTCGGGAAACTTGTCGCATTTTTTCCATGTTTTTTGTGTCGCCTCGATTTTCATGTCCATTGTTGGGCGGTTTTTCGGCACATGGTTTTTTCCGATGGTTTTCTATTTTCAATTAAGGAATTAGGGTTGTTGACTAATCCAGGTCATTGGGTTAGTTTTTTCTATGTCATTGACTCCTATATGTATATTGTATTGTAAACAATGTATCACTATGAATGAATATACAATATGGTTGTTTTCTCGGTTTGGGTTTTCGGGGGAAAAATATTTGTGTAATGTGTGTATTCGCCATTGTATCTTTTCTGTTATTTTATTGAAAATCTGTTTGTAGTAAAATATTGTAGAAGGTTAAAATCTACACCTAGGACCACAACATTTACATACGATCTCCATTTGGGGAATTTCTTGGACTATTACAAATCTTAGTTTGATCTCTAGATGTGTTTGGTAGGATTTGTAATCAAATATTTTGAGGCCATGCCAACTACCAAAAATGCATGGGAGGTTCTTAAGAATGCACCAAAGGTTTAGGACCTATAAAACTATTGTAAAACTACCAAGGCGCAGGATTGCTTCTAAGGTGGGTTTCCACCTATATCCACCTATATCATTTGTTATAGTATGATTCAACAATGGTATTATTATTTAATTAGGTTTGTACCAATATTTAAACTAAGTTAGCATGGGTCTTAAGAATTATACTCCCACACTCTGTAAATGTGGTGAACCTGCATAGAATAGATCTAGCTAAACAATAATACACACATTTGCAGAGAGAATTGGAGAAAGAAGAAGAAGGAGAGAAAGAATGGAAGAATTATCATTAACCGTTGTGAATAATGAATAATTTACACATGATATACTCTGTATAAATCAATGAGTTCGACTTGAGTTGAACCAAGTCACCATAGTGGTGGTCTAGAGTGATCTGGACACACACCAGCAGTTACAAGAGTGAATTTCCACCTATTCTAGTCTCTCAGGCAGTTATGAAAGTGAATTTCCACCTAGTTGAGTTAACTAGTCAACTAGTCTTCAATTAACTGACTAAACAGAAAGTAATGAGGATTTAACTCAATAAATCAAGGCTAATGCACCACTCTGGTGATGATACCAAGTCAAGTTCGAATTAGCATGGTGATGATCCCAATGTTGCATGGTGATGATCCCAATGCAACATATAAACTCAACTCAACTAGTCAAACTAAAGAGTGAACTGAAAGAGAATATTCTCCAGGTGGAATATTCTCTCCTAAAATATAGGAGACTGGATAATGACTAATTATTAAAAATAAAAAAATAAAAACCTTAGGAAAAAGAAATCCTAGGTGTGTGTGAAGTAACTCCAACACCCCCCCTGAACATCACTATGGTGAAAATAAAGATTGGGTCCCGCAACGAGGCCATGTTAGGTACCCAAGTACAAAAGATACACTGAA
>JZKD02S0461796.1:212635-231578 GCA_000966675.3 Picea glauca | reverse complement strand
ATAGATCCTTGCCCAAAAGTCAATTTGGGGCACAAGAGAAGTATATGGAAATACTATAGACCATAGAAGACAACCATCGAACTAGATCAAGAATCTGGGTATTTGACATTGTACATGTTAGGACCCAAGGGGGGAATATATATATGGTTAAATGTATATGATATGACCCAAGTGGGGGCATATATGAGGATAAATGTAAATGTAATTTGTAAATATATATTTAGTAGGATCGACCTAATAGTAAAGGAGCTTCATTTGTAGGTGTAAATAAGTGTATATAGAGATCATGTATTCATTATCGAGGAGATGTGAATTGTGATGTATGAATGTAATTGGTTATTTGGAGGAGGTTCTGTTATTATTTAAGGAGTTATTGTGTAACTTATATCTATTATCTATATTGGATTTGTTATCCATGCTTGCATTGGTGTACATGGTGTGTACTTCTGTTTTGTTATGATATTTTAATCATTTGGTATTAGAGCATCGATCCTAGGGTTTTTCTTCTCTAAGCAAGCAAGCTTAGAATTTTCAATATAACTTTGTTTATGGGATGATTCAGATAGAGAAATGTGGAGGTTGTTTATATTACATATCAAGGTATCTATGGTACAAATTTAATGTTTTTGGGTATTCTAATTTCATAGATACAACCTATGGAAGATAGAGTTTCTAACTCATCATGAATTCAATTTTAAGCGAGTCGCTTTGGCGTTTTCGCTATAATTTTTTTTCTGGGATTCTTTAGATATAATTTTTTTTTGGTTACTTAGAATACATATCAAGGTACCTATGGTACACATTTCATATTTGGGTTCATTATGCTTTCAGATATATACCCTGTGGAAGATAGACTTTTTGACTAGTCTTATAACTAGTATCGAAAAGGTGTTATGGGTAAAATAGTCATATATTCTTCAACGAGAATCCAAATTTAGTGTCACGAGTTGAATTTTAATAGGAAATTCCATAGTATTTCTGGTATAATTTTTAGAAACAGGTATCAAATATTGGACACGTGACATTATGTACAAGTTTTCTCTTCAAAAAAGACCAAAAATCAGCAAGGTTTGGAAAAGTTACCATAACTTTCACTTGGCATATAAAATTTTGGTCAGACATATGGAATTGTATATAATACCTAACAGAGTAATATATGATGAAAATCAGACTCAGAGAGGCCAAAATCACATAAATACATTAAAATTAAGGTATGCTAAAAGGACAAACTCCAAATTAGGGTTTCAAATGTATGTTCACTTAAAACTATCATAAATTTTGAGTGGAATGTTTGATTGAGCTAATTCAAAAGCAATTGGAAAAAGAAAACAAATAGTAATATATTGGGAAAATGATTATAACTATTTGAGATCATTATTCATAATAAATTCAGGTGGTAAGTTCATTGTTGTGGTTAGATCTCACTTAAGAATCAATGACAATACCGAGATTTACATGAGATAAAGATACATATGAAATCAATCCCGTGGAATAGTTGATGATGGTAAAATAATATTGTAAGAAAAGTTTTGGGGAAAGCCTTAAGTTTTTTTGTGAAGCTTGCAAGTGGTGGTATTTCCTTTATGTAGGTACTAGATTCTCCCCCATGTCGATTTTTTTCTAAAATCTCTTCTCAAATAAATGGATCAAAGATACAAACAAGGAGGAGATGTATAAAATTCAAGAGGATTTAAAAGAAGAAAAATAAGATATCAAGAAGAAGGGTGATGAGATATCTAAGATACAAGACCTTAATGAAGAACTTGTCAAATAAGTTGAAAATTTTAAACAAGGAATGGGTAGTAAATGAAAGTGGTCAAATGACGAGCCAAGGGAAGAATTGAAAAAGAAATATGAAGAAATATGCAGATTAGGAAACCATAATAAAAATATATTTGATGAGGTTAAGAGATTTAAACAAGAAAATAAACATTGTCCAAATAAAAAAAAAATAAAGGATATTAGATGAAGAATCTACCAAAAGACTTGAAGGGAAAATTTGCAAGAAGGTTTAAGAATCCCTAGATATTGATGAGGTAAAATTAGAAATGAAATCCAAAATTGAAGAAGGAAGTCAGGATTTGATAAATGGGGTGACATTGCAGCTTCAAAGGGAGAAAGAAGACAATATTCAAGAAGGATCACCAGAAGATACTTGAAGAAGTTGAACTTCATCTAGAGGATGTACATGCCAAATATGATAGTATTATCTTCAAGGATAAAGTAATCAAATACCAAAAAAAGAGGATAGAGGATGTCAGTGTCTATGAAAAAAAGATAGATGAAATGCATGTGCAGAGTGAAGGGAAACCATCAAATGTGAAAACATATCGACACCTTCATCATCAAGAAATATTTCAAAGAAGACAAGAAGGTCGATATCAATATTATTAAGGAAATATGGAATAGTTATCAATACTCATGTAGAAAGACATCAAAAAACAAGTATTCAACAAGATATTATCATAGACCAACATCTACTATGAATTGAAGAAGCTTCAACAACAATACATGGAATCAAGGGAAATAAATGTATGAAACAACTAGCCACCAAAGATTATGACCAAAAATAATTGATTTTGGATGGAAAGGAAAGAACAGGAACATAAAAAAATTATATTATTTGGTTTCATCACATGTGAATCCTTTAATTGGAAATCTTTGAGGACAAATATTTTTGAACGAGGCTACTATGTTAGGACCCAAGTGTTGAAGTTACTTCACACACACCTATGATTTATTTTTCCTAAGGTTTTTCCTTGTTTATTAGTCATAATTATTCATTATCCAGTCTCCTATATTTTAGGGGAGAATATTCCACCTGGAGAATATTCTCTTCAGTTGACACTTCAGTTTGACTAGTTGAGTTGAGTCTAGATATTGCATTGGTTTTTTCACCATGAAACATTGGGATCATCACCATGCTAATGTGAACTTGCCTCAGTTTCATCACCATATTGGCGCATTAAACTTGATTCCTTGATCTACTCCTCACTACACTTTTTTTCATTCAGCTAACTAAAGACTGATTTACTAGTTAAGTCAACTAGGTGGCAGTTCACTCCCGTAACTGCATGAGAGACTAGACTAGGTGGAAATTTACTCTCGTAACTATTGTGCGTGTCCAGGTCACTCTAGACCACCACTATGGTGCATTAGTTACTCATGTATCCTATATCTATTGTAAATTATTCACTCTTTGAGTGTGGAATACAGTTAATGAGAATTCTTTCATTCTTTCTCTCCTTCTTCTTCTTTCTCAAATTCTCTCTACAAATGTGTGTATTATTGTTTATTTAGATCTATTATGTGCAGGTTCAACACATTTACATGGTATCATAGACGACGAAATGCTAAGAAAAATCTACACCAAATTATTTTTGCAGTTACTGAAGATTGAAGAACATGAAAAAGATGGAATTTATGTTTTACTCACCAATAATACTTCTCATGCCTCATAACTATTTGGAGTGGAAGCCAAATATTCTAATTCTTCTCAGAAGTAAAGGCTTATACCAAATAACCATGGAAATGGAAGTAGAGTCCGATTCCACCGATGAGAAAAATGACTTTCTCAATAGACAAGATATGGCCATAGGATTTATTTGCTTGTCTATTTCTCCAGAAATTCTCCAGCAAGTATGTGATGTCACAAAATAATTCACTCCAAATGAGTTATGGATCAGATTGGAGGTTCTATTTGGGAATAAATATTATTGTGAATATTTCATGCAGGGGATTGGAAAGATAGAGTCAGAACAGAAACCGTCAGAAGATCAAGCCTCTTAGAAGATCAAGCCTCTTATTCTGAAGAGCTTTCTACACAAGTATTTGAACAAATTTGTATTCCATTAATTGAAGATGATGTCTACTCCATTTCATATTTTTTTTCTGAATTTCATGTGGAATATATATGGCATGCATCTCAGGAGTCACATGTAGACACTTTTTCATGCACCATGCATGCATCTCAAGAGACAAAAAGGGAGCCGCACACATCAAACTCAATTATGATATTTTCTGAGAACAATTTGTGGAAAAAATTGGATATTTGAATTCCTCTCAAAAAAATGTCCAATTTCAAAAAAAAAAAATCATTCGAAACAGAGTTTGGGAAGTGAATTTATGATCATTTTAAAATCAACAAAATTTTAGCATTTTTTCCGGAAACATCTACACGGTTTTCAAAATTTCATCCAAACTTTATTTGTATATTTTTCATTACAAGAAGAGAAAGTGGATATGTGTGGACTTCTCAATGGTGCATATACTTTATAAGATCTGTGCAGACATCTACATCTTCAACAAAATCTTCAATGAGCACAAACTTGCATAGTTGTGAGGTCTTATTGGAGTGAAGGACATGGTTGCTTAGCAACTGTTTTTTGTTCCTTCTCATTTTTTTTATGCATTATAATTTGAGGGGGGGGGAGGGGGTTCCCATGAGGTTTTCCCTCTTTCGTCCTTTAGTTTAGTGTATATTTTGTATTTGGGTACCTAACATGGCCTTCTTTCCAGGACCCATTCTTTATTTTCACCATAGTGATGTTTAGGGGGGGTGTTGGAGTTATTTCACACACACCTAGGATTTATTTTTCCTAAGGTTTCTCCTTGTTTATTATTCATAATTATTCATTATCCAGTCTCCTATATTTTAGGGGAGAATATTCCACCTAGATAATATTCTCTTCATTTGACACTTCAGTTTGACTAGTTGAGTTGAGTCTAGATGCTGCATTGGTTTTGTCATCATGCAACATTGGGATCATCACCATGATAATGCACACTTGCCTTGATTTAATCACCATGTTGGTGCATTACCCTTGATTCCTTGATCTAATCCTTACTACACTTTGTTTCAATCAGTTAATTGAAGACTGATTGATTAGTTAACTTAGCTAGGTGGCAGTTCACTCCCGTGACCGCCTGAGAGACTAGAATAGGTGGAAGTCTATTCCCGTAACTGTTGTTGTGTGTCCAGATCACTCTATACCACCACTATGGTGAATTAGTTACTCATTTATCCTATATCTATTGTAAATTATTCACTCTTTTAGTGTGAAATATAGTTAATGATAATTCTTTCGTTCTTTCTCTCCTTCTTCTTCTTTCTCAAATTCTCTCTACAAATGTGTGTATTATTGTTTAGCTAGATATATTTTGTGCAGGTTCAACACATTTACACCAAGGGGGGCATATATAGGGTTAAATGTATATGATATGACCCCAATGGGGGCATATATGGGGCTAATTGTACATGTAATTTGTAAATATATATGTAATAGGGTCCACCTAATAGTAAAGGGGCCTCATGTGTAGGTGTGAATAGTTATATATAGAGATCATGTATTCATTATTGAAGAGATGAGAACTATGATGTATGAATGTAATTGATTATTTGGAGGAAGTTATCCTATTCTTTAAGAAATTATTATGTAATTTATATGTCTTATCTATATTGGAGTTGTTCTCCGCACTCACATTGGTGTACATGGTGTGTACTTTTGTTCTGTTATGATATTTTAATCATTTGGTACATAACAATATAATATCAGAGAGAAGACACTTGTAGCATACATGGTCAAAATAAAAACTTTTGTAGGCCACAAATTTCATCTCGGATCTCAAATTTGGGCAAGCGAATAGTCCTTGGAAAGGTCTTGAGGAGGATATTTAACCATCTATTGACATAAAAAATTCATCTGAGAAGTAGAAGTTTAAGTCAAATCAAAAGAATATGGACACTGGCATTAAAGAGTAGAAAATTTATGCATTATTTTCCAGAACTGTGTGTTTGTGTGTGTGTATTTATTTGTTTCTAACATAAATTTTATTGCATGCACATTTTCTTGCAGAATTAGAGGTCAGGAAAACAAATTTGGTTCTTATATGAGGACTAGATCTATGGAAGATGCCCAAGGATCTTACATCCATGAAGAGGAAATTAGAGGGATACATGTTAGCATGAGAAATGATGAGACAAAATCTAATGGAAGAGGAGACAAGAAGGAGATTATAACTATGAGAAGCTTGTAGAGGGAAGTGCAATACTATAGTGAAGATAATGAGAATATTATGAATTTTTAGGAGGAGATACTGCAGAGCCCAAATATGTTGAAGAGTAAATCCAATAAAGAATCTGGCACAAATGAAACTACTAGTGCTAGACAAGTGACAAGATCCAGATCCTATAGAAGAAGGGATGATCATGGGAATGATAGGCAGAAAAGGAGTATGAGAAAGGACCATCATTCCCTAGATAAATCCATTAGGAGAGCTGATGCAAGTTTGGAGCCAAGGATAAAACCAAGTGTGTCTCTTGTCAGGAGCCAATGGAGAAGGCATGAGGCATAAATTTTGTAAGGTGAACTCAGGAAAACCAAGCCACCAACTTTCAATGGTGAGCATAAGAAAGGAGGAGAGGTTGAGGTGTGGCTATTGGAAATGGACAAATATTTCCATCTATATGATTATCCATCAAGGGTAGAAACAAGAATTTCAACCTACCACTTGCAAATAAATACATCCATGTGGTGGGATAAACTTAAGCAAGTCAAGCACCTTGATGAGAGGAAGGTCTCATGAAGGAATTTCAAAGTATATTTCTAGGAGAAATATTTTTTTGAGCATTACTATTAAATTAATATGAAAGAGTTCTTTGAACTCAAGTTGGGAAGCATGGTAATGGATGAATATGAGAATAGGTCCTTTGATCTACTAAAGTATGTTGGCTTCATAAAGGATGAGAAGGTCGAAATACAAAGGTTTCTGAGTGGTTTACCCTCCTTCTATAGTGACAAGATATAATATGATAACCCCAGGACTTTGGAGGAGGACATAAGGAGAGAAAAACATCTTTATGAGAAAAGTAGAGGAAGGTCGGTCTTCCAAAAAGATTGGAATGACAATATGAAAGGAAAGAGGGATAAAAGACAGAAAGGTTTTAAGCCACTCTTTTTCAAGAACAAATCACAATAAAATCAACAAGGAAATTCAAACCAAAATGAGATGAGGATGACAGATTCATTTGTTAAAAGGCCAAAGCAACAGCCTGTGCAATCTTGGGATGTGAGGAAAATCACTTATATGGGGACTAACCTCACAAAGGATAAATAATGAGGATTGTGCACAACATTTAGGAGGTTGAAATAGTTGAATACATGGGAGGAAACATGCCAAGATTTTATACATCCTTGAACAAAAAACAATAAAAATACCAATCCCCCATGATTGAAGTGAACGGTATGATTGATAACCACCCCATAGCAATTTTAATTGATTCCAGAGTTATCCATAGTTACATAAATTCCAACATTGTTGAAATATTTCACTTACAAAGGAGTAAGAATAAGAAGTATTGGTTAGTTCAATTGGCCACAGGGGATAAAAATAAAATCAATGAACTAGTTAAATATTTCCCAGTAGACATGAATGGACTCAACACAAAGGTAGATGTGAAAATAATACGATTGGGTTCATTTGAATATCCAATTTCCATGTATTGGTTGGAAAAACATCATGTTTTCCTAGACTATTACAATTGACAATCACTTTTCTTGATGAGGTGGAACAACAAGGCCAAGTTCAAGGCATTCCAAGGGATGTAGTTGTTAGATAAATTTCATCCATGCAACTGGAAAATAGTTTCAGGAAGGGATTTAATATTTTTTCATCCCATATGGAAGAGGTAGCTAGAGATAAAATGGAAAGTATTGAAGACCATCCAGTCTTGAGGGATTTTGAAGTTGTTTTTGGGGAAACCCTAGGACTGTCACAAAAAAAAACATTGATTTCTCTATTGATTTGGTGTCAGGAGCTTCTCCAGTGTCCACGACACCTTACAGAATGAGCACACCAAAATTGAAAGAGTTGCAGATGTAACTCGAAGAGATGTTAAAGAAGGGGTATATACGCCCAAGTGTGTCACCTTGAGGAGCCAAAATTCTTTTTGTAAAGAATAAATATGGAACCTTAATCTCGTGTATTTATTTCAGATAGTTGAATAAGGTCTCCATAAAGAACACATACCCTTTACCAAATATTGATGATCTATTCGATCATCTGAAAGGTGCAATTTGTTTTTCCAAGATTGACTTGAGATCATATTTTCACCAAGTGAAAGTAAAGGAAGAATATATCAACAAGACAATGTTCAAAACAAGATACATGCATTATGAATTTATGGTAATGCCATTTGGGCTATCAAATTCCCCACGTGTTTTCATGTGCCTGATGAATGGAGTGTTCAGGGAATAATTGAAAAAGTTTTTTATTGTGTTCCTAGATGATATACTCACCTACTAAAGCACAGAAGATGAACATGAACAACATTTAATAATGGGTTTGAAATTTTTAAGAGAGCACAAGTTGTATGCCAAGATAAGTAAGTGCATCTTTTATCAAAAGAAGATTCACTACTTGGGGCATATTTTTTCAGCTGATGGGATATCATTTTATCCCGAGAAGATAGAGGCCATTAGAGGATGGCCAAATGTCAGTCTAGGAGTGGCATAAAGTAACTCCACACTTTATTTTCATTATCTAGGTGGGTGCATATATACATAACTTAATGACTCTTGTTTTTCCCAAACGGATGATCATTTCTATCACCTACAACTCTTCATATTTACATTATAATTACAAGTAACACAAGCCAAATGGATTACGTGTCCAAAATTTCCAGCCTTAATCCAAAGGGGTGTGTGTGAGTCCAAGAATCATTCTGAACTTCTCTAATTTTTCTCTTCCAAATGATTTGGTGAAGATGTTTTCAATTTTCTCATTTGTGGAACAATGTCTTAATTGAATAGTCTTTGCATGTACATGATATAAAATCAAGTGATACATTGTGTTGATGTGCTTGGTTTAATCATGGAATCTGGGATTCTTGGCCAATTTGATTGCAAAAGTATTATCAACTAGAAGAGGAGTAGAGTTCACTTGTTTCTCCTGCAAATCTTCAAGTATTTTCCTAAGCCAGACAATATCCTTCTTCGCTTATGCAACTTCCACATATTCTATCTCTATTGTGGAATATGCTGGAATTGATTGTTTGCATGATCTCCAGAAGACAAGTGTTGATCCAAGAATCACGAGATAACATAAAGTTGACACTCGATTTTTCTTATCCCCATTAAAGTTTGAATCACAATATATGACCAAGTTGAAGTCATCTACCTTAGAGTACTTGAGTCCAAAATATTGACTTCCTTTCAAGTATTTCAGAACTATTTCTGTAGTAGACCAATGCCCTTCATAAGGTTTTTGCATGAACTTGGAAAGAATCCCAAAAGCAAATGAAATGTATGGTCTAGAGGTAGTAACATAGATGAGTATTCCCACAAGCTATCTATACTTGGTTGCATCCTCAAATTCATTCCCTTGTTTTGATGTGAGTTTCAAATTTTGTTCCATTGGAGTAGAAACAGGATTGCACTTAGTCATTCCAAACTTGTTCAACAGTTCTCCAATGTACCTCTTCTAGGAGATGAATATGTACTTTGGATTTTGAATCAATTCAATGCCCAAATAGTAGTGAAGATGTCCCAAATATGTCATCTTGAAGCCTTTATTCAACTATTTATTTATGTATGCAATTTACTTCTCATTGTTCCTTGTTATGAACAAATCCTCTACATATACTACAATATATAAAATAATTTTTCCAACTTTCTTGACAAATAAGGTTGCATCGTCAAGATTGAAATTATTGAAATTCAATTTCATAATATCCTCGGTTAACTTTTCATACCATGCTCGCGATGCTTGTTTCAATCCATACAAGGATTTGATGAGCTTTCATACCTTATTTTCTAGTACCTTCACAAAAAATCCTTCTGGTTGAGACATGAACACATTTTATTTCAAGTCTCCATTCAAGAAAGCATCCTTTATATCCATTTCATGAATTTTCCATCCATTTTGTGTTTCCATGGAAAATAGAGTGCGGATGGTAGCCCATTTTTTGTGGGGGAAAAGTCTCCTCATAATCAACACCTTCTTTCTATGAAAATCCTTTTTCCATGAGTCTTTCTTTGTTCTTGTCAAGTGAGCCATCTGATATGTACTTGTTCTTGAATACTTGCATCCAATCAGTTTGGTTCCATATGGAAGGTCCACCAACTTCCATATACCATTCTTGATGAGAGCATCATATTCCTTCTGCATGGCTTCTTTCCATTCATCATGAGAAGTGTCTTCCTTAAAAGAATCCGATTCATGTTTAGCATATAAATTCAACTCACAATCATATAAAACATTCATATCTTCTACATCACCTAAGTTTGAATCATATACATTACCTCCATTTAGTTTTAAGGACAATCTAGTTCCCGTCTTTCCAATATCATCAGGAGGAACACTTTCAAGTGTTTTTGTGAGCCATTTTGGTGGACCTTTCTGAGATGGTCTTGGTTTCTTGACTAATTGAGATGGTGTTTATTTCTCATCAAGCCTCAACTTTTCAATCTTCTCTATGACATCATCCAACTGAACTTTAGGTTTTGATGAAGTGGCAGGAACTTCTTCATGTGGGGGAGATGGTGCTACATAAGGAGATTCCAAATATTGACCCAATATAGGGATCGCCCCTTCAAGGTGTGAAATATCATCATCAAATTCATGATATGTATTTAAACAAGTGAATCTATCTAGATGATCAAGTTTCCTCTCAACAATTTCTTCTTTCTTATTGGATTCAAGAAATATCACATATCTGGAAAGGATGAAATTCCATCATAAATACAATACCCCTTGGAAGTATTTGAGTACCCCAAGAAGATCCACTTATGACTCCGCACATCAAGCTTGTTTTTTTCCCCTTAGGAATCAAGGCATAGCAGGTGGAACCAAACACCATGAGAAGCCTCACCAAAGGAATGTGACCATACCACATTTCATATGGAGTCATTTTTTTTATAGAATGAGATGAAAACCTATTTTTGACATAAACTTCACATAGAATTCATCATCCCCAAAAATCAATTTAACATTCTTGAAAAACATCATGGATCAAACCATATTTAGGAGTGTCTTGTTCATTCATTAAGCTACACCGTTTTGTTGAGGATTGCATGGAATTGTTGTTTGGTGTTTGATCCCATGTTGTTGAAGGTAAATTTCAAATTCATTAAATGTATATTCTCTTCCATTACCACTGCAAGATCCAATACGAGACTGAGCTTCATTTTGAATCCATACATGAAAATTTGTAAATGTTTCAAAATCTTCTTACTTATCTTTCAACAAATACACCCAACACATCCTGGTGTAATCATCAATAAAGGACATTACATATTTATTTACATTTTCATAAGGAACAATAATAGGCCCACATAAATCATAATGAATCAGTTCAATTCTTCTACATGCTCTAGAGGTAGAATAATGGAAATGATGTTTTTTATGCTTTCCAATAATACAAGCATCATATTTTTTTAGTTTTCTGGGAATGGTAGGTAGACCCAAAATACCATTATTTTTCATTAAACAAAGACTATCATAATTGATATGACCAAATCTAGCATGCCACAAAAGACTAGATGACATTATACCTTCATCATGACTAGAGAGGTATGCAACATTGTGTGTATGGGAAAATGTCCCATTCAGCTTCAATAGTCTTCCATTTTCCATTCCAATCATAACAAGGAGAATCATTTCACACTTCAACTTTTCCACTTATCATGCAAACATAGTGGCCTTGCTTTCTAATGAGCACAAGGGACAAAAATTTCCTTTTAAGCTCAGGAAGATAGAGTACATTATGCAGAAGAAAGTATGGGAGTCCAGGAAACTTAAGCCTGATGGTGCCTATTCCATAGGGTTTGAGGTTGGACTTGTCTGCAAAATACACTATGCCATCTACATTTTCATTGAAGTCTTCAAAAATGTCTTTTTGAAATGTCATATGAGAGGTTACACCTGTGTCAAGAAGCCATGTATCTTTCCAAGGACCATATGCAATGTTAAATATATATTTTTTTACTCCTATATTGTAGTGAGAAACAATGTAATGGGAAGATTCAGGTGGATTACCTTTTGTTGATTCTGTGGGTTTACCTTTGTATTATTTCTTATTATGTTTGTATTGTCTAGTCTTGTCCCATGGTACTATGTAGTCTTCTGCTTTATGTGACCAACTCTTTTTGCACTGGGTGCAATGGAGATTAGATCTATCACTTTGGTTGCGTCTACCCCCGTTCCTCTGAAACTCTTTCTTCCACGTCCTTGTCTTCTTCTTCTACTTTCATCTCTAGAAGAATCAAGTGGTTTACTCTTCTCTTTCTTAGAATCGTACACAATTTTTGCAGTTAAAGGAATTGACTTATTTACAAAGGCTTTCTCACGATCTGCAACTTTCTTTACCAGTTTTTGAAATTTCATGGATTTCATATGATTACTTTCTTGCAGCAATTCAAGGTAGTGATAATATCTAGGGTAGAGGGCCTTAATGAATTCCATGAGAGGGAGATAAATATTTTCTCCAGTGGCTTCAATGTCATGCATTATGGATGTGATTTCTGAGGCTAGAGCCATAGGGTGATAATTATTCAACTCTAGGTTTAAGAGATTCAACATTATTTGTATGAGTTCACGATTAGAATGTGTGTCATATAACTCATTAAATATTTTTAAGGTGCCATAGGAATCACTAATGGAATAAATATGATGGCTCGCCTCTTCATTTACTGTCACTAATATTACTGCATATTCCTTCTGGTCTTTGTTTTCTAATATTTAACGTTCTTTGTATGTGGTCAGTATGACTGATTTTCTTCAAGGTCTGCTACTCTTTGTATTTAATACCGAGGATTATTCTTCATATTCCTCCTCTTCTTCTTCTAATTCTTCATCTACTTCAATGGTTTTGCTGCTCCGAGGGACTTATTTTTCTTCGCAAATCCCTTTCCATAGATTTTTGAAGATCAATATGATCTTGATCTTCCTATACCATTCTCTATAGTTCTCCTTTCTAGTAAGACCACAGTGACAATGGATATGAGGGAATGCATTGTATTATTTTGTCTTCACACACATTATTAAATAAAATATAGTGAAGTTGGTTGAAATAAAACGTGGACACTAAAAAATTGATGGAATCTCTCACAAAAAATTATGGACTATGTTATCCAGCTTGCTCATGTTCTGAATGGTTATGAATGATGTAACATCTAAGGATATTAAAGGATTCCAGTGGGCATGAGAGACAATTCCAGTTCACCCTTATTTAATTAGACAACAGGTAGACTACCCGCCGAAGAAACAACAATTAAATGAAGCGAAAATCTAATCTCCCCTCGTTCCTTCTTCAGTTTGAAATTTCAATGATTCAATAAAAGTTCTTTCAAAGTTGATTATGCACTGCATTAGTGATTTCGATATCCTCAAGTTGATAATGTAATTGATGGTTTTCTTCATTTTCAAGCGTGAAAAGGGTGAGGCCTCAAGCCATTGTATAAGAAAAAAATTGTGGAGAAACATACTCGTCATATCTCGGGAGAAATCATGCTGTCATATAAGAAAATACGGTGGAGAAACAAACCCGTATGAGAAAAATGAAAGAATTCCAAGGTAGGCTAGTGCCTGAGAAATGTGAGGGTTAGGGTTAGTGTACTTTAGTGTTAAATTGACGAGTTGGCCGATAAATGAGAAATTTAGAGTTAAGAGATGACACCAACGCGATTTCATGAGGTTTTCCAAGAGTGGAGAGGGGTCACATGAGAATTTGGTGAAGAGGTCCAAGCATCAAAGTCCACGATGCATTGGCACCAATGTTTGAGTGTATGCAACCCGCCAAAGGTCAACGCATTTTTCAGGTAATAAATGCACGGAGAATCAGTGAGAGGATATGATAGGTCGACTAGAGAATGAAATGGAAAATGTAGATAATAAATCAAGGCGCAAAAGGAAGAGAGATAGGAAGAATAGTAGAGGCATTTTAGAACACCAGGGAATCTACTCATGGAGTTGGGCTAGGCTCTGATACCATTGTCAGGATAGGAGTGGGAGAAAATAAGTCCACAATTGATTTGCATTAGATAGGTAGGTACATATATACATAATTTAATGACTCTTGGTCTTCCGAAATCGATGACTGTTCCTATCACCTACGACTCTTAATATTTACATTATAATCACAAGTAACGCATCCCAAAGGAAATATGTGTCCAACACCAACAAAAAAAATGTGATAGAGGTCAAATCATTCATGGGTCTTGTCGATTATTACTAAAGATTCATAAAAGGATTTTCAAAGATTGAAAAACTAATCACTTCTTTACAAAAGAAGAGAGTGAAATTTGAAAGGACTTCCAAGTGTGAAGAGAGCTTTCAAAAACTAAAATACATTTGTTTCAATATTAAATATTGTGGATCCAGATGAAGATTTTTTGGTGTACATTGATGCGTGCAAGGAAGGAATCATAGGATTCCTTACTTAAAATGATCATGTGGTATGCTATGAGTTCAAAAAATTAAGAGCATGAGAGGAATTATGCTACCCCTGATCTATAATCAGAAATAATTATTTATGCACTGAAAATGTGGAGGAAATACCTCACAGGGAGGAAATTTTAGCTAAGTACATACCACTGTGCTCTGAAACAGTTTTTTGGACAACCCACCTTAAATTCTAGACAAACTAGATTGCTGAAATTTTTTAGTGAATATGACTTTGAAATTAAACATATCAAAGACAAAGAAACATTATTTAAAAATAAAAGAAACATTATAACATGGAAATTTACAACAAAAAATTAAGTATTATGAGTTGTAAGAGGATGGATTCCTCATGTACAGAGGAAAGGTATATGTTCCAAATTCAAGTGAGATAAAAAATATAGTTCTAGGAGAAAGGCATAATGTGCCATGTGCTAAGCACCTAGAATATCAAAAATCAATTGCAATTTTGAGGAGCCAATATCTTTGGCCCGAAATGAAGAAATAAGTGGTTGATTATATATCTAGGTGCATGGAATGCCAAAATGTAAATACTAAACAGAGACATCACACAGGGTTGTTACAATCATTTCCCATTCCATAATGGAAGTGGGAAGTAGTTACAATGGATTTTATTACTAAGATGCCAAAAACAATGAAGCAACATGATTCCATCATGGTAATGGTGGAAAATTGGTTAAGTCTACACATTTTATTCCAGTGAATATTGCACGCAAGGCAACAAATGTTGTAGATATCTACATGAAAGGACTTCCCATGCTACCTGAATTTCCTAAGGCAATAGTTTTAGACAAAGATCCCAAATTTACATTCAATTTTTGGAAGGGATTGTTCAAAGGTTTTAGGACAAATCTAAATCTCGTTACAACATATCACCCAAAATTAGATAGGAAAATAGAGAGGACCAAAAAACACTACAAGGAGAGCACCTTCTAGTGGAGGTTTTTGTGGAGGATTTTAGTGTTACAAAATTTGGAAAATTTTTCAAAAAAACCTCTACTACAACCTCCTTTATTGGTTGCAGAGGTTTTAGCGAAGTTTTTAACAGATGTTCCATATAATTAAAAAAAACTGGTTGGGTGGAGGTTGTAGCAGAGGTTTTATTTTCCGGTGCGCACACATAAATGAGAAGAAATGGTACCAGTGCACATACATAAATGAGAAGCACTAGTGCACACACATAAATGTTGAGCACCGATGCACACACATAAATGAGAAGCATCAATGTTCAAACATAAATGATTAGCATCGATGCACACACCTAAATGATGATCATCAGTGCGCACACATAAATAAGAAGCACTGAAACTCACACATAAATAAGAAGCATCGATGCACACACATAAATGAGAAGTATCAGTATGGGTGCATATACATAAATGAGAATCACCAATGCACACAAATAAATTATGAACATTGGTGTGCATACATAAATGCGAAGCACCAGAACTCACACATAAATAAGAAGCACTGGTTTGCACACATAAATGAGAAGAACCTGTGCACACACATAAATGAGAAGCACTGGTTTCCACATATAAATGAAAAACACCAGTGATTTTTATGTTTATGCATGCATTGGTGCGTATTGTAATCATGTGCATCGAAATATTTTGAAATGATACAAATATAATCGTACATTATGTCGTTTAAATTAGTGTTTCTTTCTCACAATTTTTAGAACCAATGTGTATAACTCATAAAAATGAATTGTTTAGTGAGTTCAAAAGAATGCAGTGAAACAATATGTGTATATTTTAATTATTATTTTTTTTACAAATTTTCAATTAATCATCTCAAAATCAATTTTTTTTTTATATTCATATAGATTTTTGTATTTTTTCTATTGCATTTTGATATAATGATTTCATTAATTTGTTACCCAATAGATTACACCTCTATTATTTGTAACAATGTAAATCATACATATATTAATTAATCATCAACACACCTTTTTACAAAATTTAACATTGAAATAAAATAAGAAACCCAATTTTATTATATATGAATATTTGATCCATCGTCATACAAAATGGGACAACGTAAATGTCCAAATTAATCAAAATGAAACCAATATGTAATTGTTACACTTATCGGCAACATGTCCTCAGGAAATTGGGAAAATATGTTGAGTAGATTAAACAAATCTCTTATTTTCACAGACAAATATTCCAATACGTACAACTTGTAGTAACATTCAATTATATTGATTGTCATTCGACATTGCTTGAACTACTATGATCGCTCGAGCTACATGAATGCCTCATTTCTTCATCACTTGTAGGTGAAATTGTACTTTGGTTATTTAACCTAATATTTTCTTGATTGAGTTTTTGTTTATGTTCCACCTCTTCATGTTCCATATAAAACAAAGAAATAAAGTGTAAAAAGTATATTTACATTTATATATATAGTAGAATAAACATGATTGAGTAAATAAAAAAGTGTACCATAACATCGACTGTTTCATAAACAATGCACATTCCTTTGAAGCCACGTGTCATGTCTTCCGTCAAAATATCTTATGTTGGATGCACTCCATACTTTGTTTCCTGCATGTTTAATACACCATCACAAAGAACAATTGATATAATTAATATAAAGGTTTCTTGTTGTTCCCTTAATTATAAAACAAGGGAAGTAAGAAAACATAGCTACTTTGAAATTGTTCAATTAAACCTTTATAGATAAACATATACTCACAACCCATACTTAACCCAATGTCTATCAATTCTTGAGTTGGCTCTTCTTTGTATCTTAGAACATATTAGAAGACATCCATGGATGAGTGTAAATTAATTATTTAAATATAAATATCATAACAAAGATGAAATTTTAAGTAATATAAAAAAAAGTAACTACTCACAAACTTTGTGATCAACCCTTTTATTCCTCATTCTCCTGTATTATGTGTTGAGTGGGTTTCATTTACTTTTATTTTCTACAACAAAACGATTGAAAATTAGTATTTCATGTGATAATTAAATTCGTTGTACATAAAAGAATAAATGAATGATTACATACCTCTTATGCACATTGTAATTGTTGGGATGACTCCTCCAACGATGCAATTATGTTTATTTCTTTTACCATCTCCTTGTACACTTTGTTGGATATCCCCACCAATATGTAATGGTTATACTCTCATTTGTCCCTTGGAATTTTCATGACACGCCTTAACCAACACACATAATGAATTTAAACCTACAAATAATTCAAAGATATTAAATTTTTAATACAACTTACAGAACTTGCCTTGTTCTCTTGTTGGGATGAGCTACCATCCTTCTTGCTGCAATAAGTTGTTTTCCTTGAACTTCTATCAACCATATTCTATAAAAAAACATACATGAATCATCATATATAAAAACTATGATTTTTTTTACAAAATAAGATTAATAGAAGCACTGATGCTCTATAAATTAACAAAAACATCGATGCTCTATTAATTAATATAATCACTCGTGCCTCATTATTGTTTATTGTGCACTTCCAAACATGTGAACAAAATTATTTTTATTTTAAACTCCATGGTGTTGTTGACAATAACATGAGAATCAATGCATTTTTTATTGGGGGACACAATTTGTTATTGGGGGAGCATCGATGCACATTATTATTGGAGGAGCACTAATGAACTTTTTTATTCGGGAGCACTGCAATTCATTTTATTTCTTATTAAAAAAAATATTATTTTAGTATTTTATATTAATAGTGTTTATCAGAAGAACTGAGGCGTTATGTTTTGGATCATCGGTGTGCTTTATTATTGCGAAGAGAACATGTGTTCATGGTTGAATTAGGAGCACCAGTGTGTATGGTCGACATAGGAGCTCTAGTGTGCAAAGTTGAATTACGAGCACCGATATTGTTGACATGAAAATGTGCAACAATGCGCTATTCCTGTAAAGTGCACACCATGAACCGCATAAGCATTTTTTTAAATAAAACTTATAATGACAAGATTTGGGATCCGATGCAATGAGTGATCCCATTGCAACAGATACCAAATTCCCCATATACAAGTAAATACAATCTATAAAAATCTATTTCTTAAAAAATAATCTAATTGTGAAATATAGAGAGGAAAACTAAGACAAATGACCAGGAAGATAGGGCTTCCAATACTGAATGTAACTATGAAACCCTTTTATTTTATTTTTTATAATGCACTGAAATCTGTTTGAATAAAAAAGGGGAAAGATTGAGATGATGAATTGAACAAAATCACATACCTCAAATTTCTCCTCTACAAATTTGTATGTAAATTTGGCTCTTCAAAAATATCTTCCCACTCCAAATACTTTGCTTGTAAATCTCACTTGCACAAATCTCCCTCTAAATTTTGGCAAAATAATGAAATAATGATTAGGGTTTTCATTTATAAACACATACATTTTGAAAATATAGAATTCCTAATCGTGTTTTCACTATATGTTTCAGTGCATTGATTCGATTTTGTATTTTTTTTTTCAAGTTTACC
>JZKD02S0461796.1:148383-175421 GCA_000966675.3 Picea glauca | reverse complement strand
TAGAAGTAGTAGAATTCATTTTCTCTCTGTTATCCTTCTGTTGGGTGTGGTTTGTTTTATATGCTCGGAGTTATTGGATCAACTGGACATTTGTATTGGATTTATGTAATGTAATGCTCACACAAAATTTGGATTTGTCTATCCCAAATATCTCATTATTATTCTCATTTCTTATTTGTGTGTGATATGACGGATAGCTCCATAGAGCAGGTTTGGAACATAACCATCAATTTTAAGTATCATTATCTTTCCTGGTTGAAGATTTGGTTCACTGGTTTGGAATGTGTTATTTGATTAAGGAAATTTATCATGTGAAATCCTTTGAGCATTATGTACTTTTAGAAATTCTGTTCCAAATATTGAAGTGAGAGATATGGGGTAGGAAGCTTAGCAATTGCTGTTGGTTGTGTTTTGAGAGATTTCCATGTCACTGGATTAGCTTATATCAGTGAATGTGTCTAGTAAGAACTAAAAATATTGAAGTGAGAGATATGGGGTAGGAAGCTTAGCAATTGCTGTTGGTTGTGTTTTTAGAGATTTCCATGTCACTGGATTAGCTTATATCAGTGAATGTCTCTAGTAAGAACTAGAATACCAAAATACAGGAGTGTTCCAACTAAACACCTTTTCACCCAAAATTAGCAAAATGTGGAATAACATTGATATCATCCAATTAAACTAACTCCTTGGATGGTTAAATATAGGATTATTATTATTTCAGTTAAATTGATTTCAACTAGAGGACTTTAATCTTGCTACATGCCATTGTAAAATATAAACTACATAAAAGAGATCAGCAAAATCTCCAAACATAGTCCTTAATTAACAAAATTTTCAACACAAGCATTAGTATAAATACTAATAGCAGCAAAATCTCCAACATAGACATGAGTAAAATTGTCATAACATAGACATTGATAATAGGTTAAAATGCAAAAATAGAAAGAGAGATTCTTTGAACTTGGGAAGCCAAATTCATCTTTAACATAGACATTGATAATAGGTTAAAATGCAAAAATAGAAAGAGAGATTCTTTGAACTTGGGAAGCCAAATTCTTTAAGTGTTAAAACTCGCTATCCTATTGCAACCTTTTCCTCCATATCAATGAGAAAATTGTGTATATCCGAGGTGCCATCATATATTGGATAATTACCCATTTCAGTTCCAATCCAATCCATCTGGTGAATTTTTCATACCTTCCTTGTTACCAATTGTCAAAAGCTGCTTCAGAATCATCATCTGCAGACTGAATACTTCACCAACTTATGGATCCATCTGCAGTGAGATTAATATAATCTGCTCATTTTCCTGTAGTCATAGTGTATAATTGATCCAGAACATCTTGCTCCATATTCTCATTTGTTGGGCACATCTGCCCGGCATTGATATGGATCTAGAGGGCATTGATATGGATCTAGAGGTTGAGTTACCTTCATTCCATTAGATTCAAAGGTCATAGTTTCTTTCTTAAGATATATTATAGCATATTTCTTGTAGGCCCTGTCAATGCCTAATAGAGATGTGTATGGATCTTTCCCCCCAATTATTTCAATGACCTCAAAGTCTGCCACTATATGGACACCAACCAAATCCAACTTGAAAATTTGTAGCCTTCCTATTGGGTAAATGTAGTATTGATTCCCCATCCGCAACTATGTTGGAGAATAGAATAGCTTGGGTTTCCCCATCGCTTCCCAATTCTTCCTTGGAAAGATATTCACATCAGAGCCCAAGTCCATCATAACATCCCTAATCTCATAATCGTCAATGTGAGTATTCAATCTAAATTATCTTCTAGTTCTCCTCTTTCTTCTTTGTATCCTACTTGTGTTCCTTTCTAGAAGGTTATTAGTGATAGACTCTTCTTGGTTTCCTTCATATCTCAAGGCCACTTTCACTGTATTCTGCAACTTCCTCGTGAGTTGTTCATCGTCCAATATGTTAGAAAATAGTTGTAACCAAAGGTCAACAACCTTCAGTGATTTTCCCGAGGGTTCTATTTGAGCGAATGGTTCTCCAACGACTCTTGGTTGGAAGGGGTTGGGCTTAAAACTTGGTTCCGCAACCTCAGGCATTACAGACCTAGACATTTTCCTGAACATTCCACTAAATTCTTAAAAAATTCCTTCTCCCTTACAGGGTCATACTTGGTATTCTTAGGTACATCCTTCTAGATCTTGATCTGATGAGGACTTTCGATATCAACACCAGTCTTGGTTCCTCCTCTAGTGACAATGTTAATATTGGACTCCCTTTCCCCGATTGTGGATTTGGGCTTGGAATTTATCATATTAGCTCCTATTTTCTAGGCGCAATCTTCCCATTTAACCATCAAATCCGAACAATCCTCAGTAGCGTGGGTAGTATTCCCATAATGCGCACACCATGATCTTCTCGAAAGTGGAAAATATCTTGCGAGATTCCCTTTCTCATCATAGTTGTAGCAGCGAATGGGTCCTCTTCCGCCACTTTGTCCACTTCTAAAACTTCCTCCACCTTTGTGGCATATTGATCCAATCTGTCCACAAGAGCATCCAAATCTCTACATTGGTTGGTAGTATCAGTAGGCGAGCCACAAAATTCAAAATACATGATATTCGATGTAGGGGTATACTTCTATAGAATGGGGTAGTGCCTCGGAGAGTTCTCATGACTTATTAATATCTCGCAATACTCATTGTTATGCCCTCCTTGATGATTCGAAAAAGCATTGTATTGAATAGGACCATGAAATGGCATTGTAGCGATGACTTGTGTAACCCCTCCTAATGGTCCTACTGGTGGAGGCACCATTGGGTTAGCAGAGGTTCCCCTGCCCCTCAATATTGGACATTCAATTGTTGTGTGACCTTCTGTTTAACATCCAACACACTAGACCTATGGTTGACCTTCTTTAGGAAGGTCCAACTCCTGTATTTTCTCAGTTAATGTAGAGACATGGCCATGTGGTTGTGCAATATTGTTATATTCAGGTGGTTTCATCACCGACAAGCTCCCAGGATAACCTACCATAGCCTCAATCTTCATAGATTTATCCAAGGCTTCTTCCAAAGAAGTTATCCTTTATTGAGTCAATGGGATTCGGGTCAAAGGTAAAAACCCCTGAATAAACCACTCTCTCTGATGATCCTCATGGATAATGTTTTCCAAATTCTCAATATCATCTTTGAATCTCTGATTGTATTCCCAGGCAAAGTCACCATCTCACTTCTTTATCTCTCACAACTCTGAAAGAGCCTATTTCTCTGACTGAGGTAACCAAAATTCTGCTATAAACCTCTACTTCATCTGATCTAAAGAGAAATATTGCCCTTGATAATTTTGTGACTGGATATATTTCATATACCATTTTGGAGATCGACCCCTAAAAGTAGTCTGAAACTCAACCAATTTATTTTCATCTAGAGTTCCACGAGACCTACACATGGCTTCACAGAGAAGCTATTGTTTCCCAACGTCCTCATCCCCTTTATCCAAAAACTCTGGGTACTCGGTGAGAGATCCTAAATTTTGATGCACCATTGATGTATTTGGAGATCCTACTAAAATGAACCCGAAGGGTTCTGGTTGTGATATAACCAAAACACTCACCACACTTCCGCTACTACTACTACTCGAACTTGTTGTACTAGAAGGGTTAGAAATGACAGAAACTATAGAAGGTTTTAGTTTAGAGATTACCAAATTTTCAAATGGCATCGGGTTAATAGATGACTAGAGGTTGGTTCCTTTACCTATAGAGAGGAGTTATTTAATATGGGGCGTTGGATTTTCTTTTAAGGTTTTGTCTATCTCGTGATGCAGTCTGGTATCTTCTAGTGTTACAAGTTATGATTCTCCCGCAACTCCCTCTTAGGTCTCGACTGAGTATTATTCTTCAGAGGTGATGACTATCCTTAATATTTCGTCTACCTCTCCTAAGGATCCCTTCTCTTTTCTTCCTCCTTCATAGCCTTCACCTCTCTCATCAAATCTCACCTTCAACCATCAGTTGGCTAGACTTTCGCATCTCTGCAACTCTTGAAACTTCTCTAATTCTTTTCTTCGACTACCTTCACAACTGATCTCCTTCCACGAGTGATCGAATCTCTTCATTACCTTTATCATCTGGATCCACCACCTCTTTTCAGTAGTCACAAACCTCCTGCGATCTCTCTCATCTCTTACATTCCTCTCTCATCAGCCCCCCATCTCTAGAAACTACTTCTTTATGCTAATTCATGAACCCTCCCACAAATCGCCTTCCCCCAAGCACAGGATTTTATGGTGCCATATGAACTAAAGGAACAAGTAGAATACCTTCTTCCACTAGCAATATATTGATCCAAAGAGAGATTCCTGTAACAATATTCCTCTAGCTCCTTCTTTGAATACAACTTCTACTTTTGAAAAATATTGGTGATTCTCTGTAGCAAACTCGATAACATAGCCTTTCAAGGTAGCTTGCACCCAAAAATCCACAGCACAAGATATCGAGTGATCTAAATGGTGAAGATTCGCTAAACCCTCAATAGTCCATTTATATCTTCTTTTGACTCAATCTTTATATTTGGGTGCTTGTTGTAGGTGATCTAACCACTGAAATACCTCTTCAGGGAAAATTATCCAAAAGATTTCATATTGATCTCTAGCAGGCTCTAAATAGAACACCATGCTTTTCACAACACTAAAACGTTTATGTCGCAACCCCTCTTCCTATTGTATAAATGTGTCACACCTTCTTTCCCACCATTTCTCAACGTCATATTTGTAAATCCGATGAGGAATTCTCCAAAAACTCACTTTAAATCTTGGGTCCCATCAACGAAACCATTTGTTGGTGCAAGATTGAGACCAGGGTTCTCTAAGGTTTCCAACAAAAGGCACTGTTGTAGTCTATAAACGCCCACATATTCATCCTTCCTTAAGAGAAAGAAGTCTCTCCCAAGGTGTAGCGAAGACTTGAATGATGAAGTGAGTCAGAGAAAACATAGCATCAGATTTACCTTAACATTAATTAGGGACATGTAGCAAATCCCAAAGTTGTCCATAAACAACGGTAAAATATTTAACCAAAAAAGAAAAGGACAATTGCATGACAAAACTATAGATTCATACACATCATATCAGATAATTACAACAAGAAATTTTTGGGCCCAAACACATCTTTATTTTAGCAGCTCCAACATTCTAGAATCATTATCCATTGTATATCTTCCATACAATCTCTTGCGCAACAAGATACGACTTTGCATAACTCATTACATAATCAAGATCATGATGCGAGGGAAATGGGAATATCAACATATCCTATTATAGTAGCAAGAACAACACTAAAAAAACAAATCTTTTTCTTGTTACATAGCTCCATATTTATACTTTTCCCTTGGTCACTTCTTGGATTCTCTATTCCACTATTTTCTGGGTTTTCCCTACTAGTGCTTGATGCTCTTAGCATTTTTCACTACTAGTCCATCTGGCGCATGGCGCTTTTGGATGTTTCCACTGTTGTTACACTCTCAGTTAGATCTATGTTCTTATAACTATTTTTTGTTGCATCTTTATCTTCCAGCTAGCATCCATCACTTTTTTGAAAACTTCATCATTTCCAAAAATGGAGGGCCCAACAGTCTCCTCCTATTGCTTGAAGAGTGAGCATCTGCTAGGGCCAGTGAAGGATATTCTGTAGATTTTCCCAAGTAGGAACCTTCCCTTTTAGGAGAAGCCATGTGAAACATTTTGTTTTTGTTGGGCCATTAAGTTTCCATATTAATTTCCCCTGCCATGGAGGTGGAGGGAGTGCCCTTTCATAGAGTAGATCTTCATACCCATATTTTGGAGAGTATGTTCCTTTTGAATTGAAAGACCATATCATCCCATCTTCTTCATTTGTGAGGTGGAATAGAGATTCCTTGAACATGAGGATGTATCTATCCCAAATTGATCCAAAGGGATAATGTAAACCAACTTCTTCCCAGGAGAGCCAATTTTTATGCCCATGCTCAACCCCATGGATTTGATTTAGGGTAAAAAATCCATTTTGGTGGATTGTCTAGAGGACATGATATGGAAGGAGATAATTTTTTGAGAAACCAATCCAGGGTTCCTTAACAATAATCAAAATTGATCCATTTCCCACCTTCCATACGAGCCATTTCTTTATCAGTAGGAAGGATTTGACCATTGCTTTCCAGATGATTAATCCATTGATTGATGATTTTTTTGGTCTACAGATCCAAGTCAGAAGAGATTAATGGGGAAAAAAAATTCCTTTGAAATTCTGGAACCATAGACCATTTTTTTCAATTAGGTTCCATCAATTTTTTGTTTCCAATTCTTTTGAGAAGAGAGGAATGTTTTTTAGGCCCCATCCTCCAGTATCTTTTGGTGGAGCTAGAGAATCCCATTATGCAAGAGTTAAGCTATTGGAGTCTTCATTTCCATCCCAAAGGTACCTGAAGGCCATTTTCTGAGTTTTTGTAGGTTTCCTTTTGGAACCCATGCAATGGAGGTCCAATACATTGGCATTTCATTAATAAAATTTGATTGGGACCAATGTTTCAGCCCTAGAAATCCATCGATTATACCATGTATTGATTTGTTTCTCCACTTTTGATATGAGATATTTCCAATATTTTGTGAGGTAGTTCTTTGGCTTGAGAAGGAAGCCCATGTATTTCAATCCTTCTTCTGTAGATTTTATAACAGCCCCAAGAGAGTGTTCAATATGCATTTTCTCCTACATATTTTCCCCCCAGGAGAGGATCACAGAGTTGCCAACATTGATCGTCATTCTAGAGGATTTGTTGAACATATCTAGCATAGTTTTGAGATGATAGAATAAGGGAATAGTTCCATTGCAGAATATTAGGATGTAGTCCACAAAGATTAGGTGAGTGAGGTAAACCCGATCATTTATAACTATGCCCCTAAAGTTTCCTTGAGAAGATGTATTTGAGATCAATTTGCTTAGACATTGTATTACTATTAGAAAGAGTAGGAATGAGAGAGGGAACCCATGTCTAAGGCATCTTCCCACTTTGAAGAAATCTTAGGTCACTCCATTGATAAGGATGGTGAAGGAGGAGATGTTGATACAATTTATAATCCAAGACACTAAATTATGATTCAATCCTAAGTGAATGAGAAGAATTTTGATATACTGCCAGTTGACCCTTTCAAAATCTTTTGAGAGGTCGACCTTGTAATCCATGGCCTTTATCTTTTTCATATGAATAGTTTATGATCCCTCCTAAGCCAAACCAATGGATTGATGGATTTGTTTTCCCCTAAGGAAGCCGGAATTTTCATTCGATATGTGATCCTCAAAAATTTCATTGAATTTGGAGGCCATGATCTTTGTGATGATATTGTAGATCACATTGCATAGGGAGATTGGCCAGAACATATCGAAAGAGGTGGGATTGTTAGCTTTGGGAATGAGTGCTAGAAAAGTGGAGTTAAAAGGAGAAAGAATTTGTCTAGCGGTTTTAGAGTATTCAACAACCCGCATAAGGTTGTCGCCCAAAATGTCAAAAAAAACTTTGTAGAATTCCACCGGGAATCCATCCGGTCCCACCATTTTTCCTTTTTGGAAGCTATGTATGACCAGATAAGTTCTTCCTTTAAAATTTCAACCATTATATTTTCATTTTCTTCCTCATTTATGAATCTGAGGAAGAGAAGTATGGCATGGAGAATGGTGTCTATGGTTTCCCTTCGATCTTTTGAATAGAGGGATTTTAAGTGAGCTACATATTTGGAGGAAATATCCACAAAGGTGGATGCTAAGGAGCCATATTCCCCTCTAATATCCCAAATAGTGTTCATGATCTTCTTTCCATTGGCGCATCTATGAAAGAATTTGGTGTTGTTGTTTACTTCCTAGAGCCAGAGAGTCTTGCGTTTTAGTCTCTAGTTTTTTTCTCTGTTTAGGAGAATTTGATTCCTCTCGTTTTCTAGGGATTTTTTGTGGGCCTTTTCTTAATCTGTAAAGATGGATTTAATATCTAATTTTCTCTAGTCTTCTAGCTGATTTTCAATACTGATCAGGGTTCTGTCTTGATCCTTTTTTTCTTTTGCCCATTTTTTAGTGGCCTATTTTATTTTCTTAATATTTGAGTGGAATTGTGTAGGGGGATATTTTGACAGGAAGGAATCAAAGGGAGACCAACAATTTTAAACCATTGAAAGGTAGGTTCGATCCTCAAGCCATGAAGAGTTAAACTTGAAGGGTCTAGGAGGTTTTTTTGGATCAGGTAAGAACTCCAATAGAATAGGGTTATGGTCTGATATCCCCCCTGTCTCAATCCATCGATGAAATCAAAGATTGCTAGAGTGAAGGTCTTTGGAAATAAAAAAAAAATCCAACCTTTTTTCTATTCCGGCCTCCCCTATTCTCATGTTCCTCCAGGTTGGGTTACATCTGTGAGGGATAATTTCTATCATATTTTCTTTGTCTAATTAATGAACAAAAAAATGGGTCAGGGGATTTGGAAGTGCATCGAGGCCCCAAATTTCACTGGAACTAAGGGTGAAATTTAAGTATCCTCTCATTATGACTTGTGCATATTGAATGAGGGAGGAGATGAGGAATTTGCACCATAAATATTCTTTGTTTTCATATGACCCATATGTGTTGATAGGAGGGGAAATTGAAAGTCCAAAAAATAGTCTTTGGTTTAGGCTCACAATGCTCCTAAATACCTCTTTAGTCCAAAAAGTTAAAGGCATTCCCAGTAGACGGACCTAGAGAGGATTGGTTTCATGTCTTTTAGTGGTGGCATTGAAAGATACTGACCATTTTTCAAAGCTAGTGCTTGGGACCCATAATATCATCTTCCAACTAGGATTTTTGTTGCATCCTATTCATATTGAAAGATCCGTGAAAGCTAGACTTTCGTGAACACTAGATTGATAGGTTCATGGAATATCTAGGTTTATGTTATCCACAGAGGGCCACTTCATGGTGAATATTCCCACCAAGGATTCTTTTTCCATTTTGATGATGTCTTCATCTTTACATTCGCACATAATGCAAAAGATAGGGGGTGATCTTTTCTTTTTAAGTATTTTTTATTATGCAATACTGGAAGAGGTGGATTAACTGATGACTGAGGGTTCTGCATGACTCCATGCAAGAGATATTCAAAGAGGAGGTCTTCAATAAATCCATTTGGAGATGAGACTTCGAGCGAGGAGGAAACCAAAGGTGGGGATATGAAATGGGGATGAGGGTGGCCATAATGGTAGGCATGGGCAAGATATCCCTCAACTGAAAGAGATAAGGAATGAGGGTATAGTGAGGTAACAACATGAGAGAGTGAAGTTACAGGGGAAGGGCAAGCACTATCCATCCTGCTGCAGATTCATTAAGACTCTGCAGAATGGATGGAAATACATAATGGGTCTATGGTGATGCATCTATGGAGCATCCCATAGCCACCAAATGACCATCAATGTTCGAGCACGTTGCACACACCATCCGGCATCCCAAATGACATAACAAGAGATATTTTGAGGGGATCACTTCCCAAGGTGCACTCCTGGCATTTCAAATTTGAATTTTAAATGTCTCCCGCAGCGTGCTTGATGAATACCCTAAATCTATTGATATCTTGCTTGCCAGATTCCCTGCATTCCCTGAATTGTGATGATGTAAACAATGAAGGTCGTTTGGCCTAGTGGTTGGTGGAGCTATAGTTAAGGCGTATAATGGGAGGAGGTCCCGGAGTCGAGCCCACATGCCTCCCCTTTTGGGTGTTGGTTATAACATAGATACATACATATTAATCCACAGTGGTTCCACCAACTTTAGCAGTGGTTTGGATATATCCATTAGGCGCCAGATTTGGTGGACTCGCTTCTCCCTTTTTTATTTTTGAATTTTGGATCTCGGGCTTGCATTTGGAATTTTCCCATTGCCATGTGGCAGCCCATGACTGGGCCACATGGCAACCAACCATTGGGCCATGTCAACCAACTGAACCATCACCTTCCACGTCAGCATACGGTCTACCACCTCATCTACCAAATCAACCTGCCATGTTAGTCTGCCACGTCACCGTACGATATTCCACGTGGTTGTACGGACTACCATGTGGTACATTTTTACTGTTCTACGAAATGACCTGAAAATTCCAAATATGAGTGACCTTGCAACCTCTGGTGCTGCCACATTACCATGTTGACGTCAACATGACACATGTCGCCTCCTGCGTGTGCCACGTAGGCTGTATAGATGTTGATGTCATCCGTACTGATGCTGATGTCAACAATACGGATGCTGACTCAACTCGTGTTGACTGGGCTAGGTTGACCAAACTTTGACTACAAATATCTTTTAATCCATAACTTTGTTTGAACATAATTACCAAATTAACGAGAACTCTACAGAGTTCTCGTTTTTTGGGGGGTCAAGTTTTTTACCCCGTTTTTAAAAATGGTGCTACCAGTAGCACCCCCCTCTATTTTTAGGTGGTTTTTTGATAGTTTAAATTTTCTCATACATAAGGTTTCGACTTTGTTTTTTTAAATTCTCATTTTTTCATTTATTTTCAAATTGTTCAATTTTTCTTTTTTCTCAATGATGTTTTTTCATCTATTTTCAAACTTTTCTATTTTATTTTTATTTTTATTTTTATTCAATCATGTTTTTAATCATATTTCCATGCTTCATCCAATGTTAAAAATGTTGTACACCATTTTTTTTTGAAATTAAGATTTTTCATATAATTATTTGTCCTTAATTAAGTTATGGTTCCATACATTTTAAATATAGTGGAAAATATCATTTTTAACACATTTTTTTTACCTTACTTCAATACATAGAAAACAATTGTTGTTAAATAACAATATTTTTAAATATTTAACAAAAAAATATAATTCATTTTTTTTTTATCAAGTAAAAACTAAAATAAGTAAGCAAACAAACATAATTGAAATTTAAAAAACAAAAACATTTTAAAAACAAATTTATATGAGAAAAAAATATTGAAGAAAAACCTATAAAGCTAAAGAGAAAAAGAAAACCATAAAATTATCGATTTTCTTTTTTTAATTTTGAGTGTCAACTTCCATTAAGTAGGAGTAGTTTAATCATGTAACGATAGTCTTTTATATGTAGATAGATGTTTGGAGTATTAAAGTTTGTTTAAAATGAGACAAAATCTTAAAGAATAAAGAGGAGTAGTTTAATCATGTAACGATATTCTTTTATATGTAGATAGATGTTTGGAGTATTAAAGTTTGTTTAGAATGAGACAAAATCTTAAAGAATAAAGTTCTATACTTTGACTATGACTACAAATTTGACAGAATTCAATTTAAATCTCTTAACTACTCGAGTCCTTGGAGATGGTATTTGTATTGATAATGTACTACTCCGGTTGGATAATAGTAAATATTTGAACATTCAAAAATTTAGCAGACACATGATAATGCAGGGTGACGTGAGGTGAAAGGCAGGGTCATGCCTATAAAATAAATGAAGAGAAAGTATAGATAATGAAAATTCAAGTGGATGATGAGGGTGAGAGAACGAGGGAAGAAACGGAGCCACGCAGAATGGGAAATGATAAATCCCAACTACGTCAATCCAATGTTTTCCCCGTCTCCATCCGAATGAAGAATCTCTCTAGGGTGCTTCAGCACGACCTCCCCCTGGACGTTGGTTATGTTTTAAACTACATAATTTTATTATTAAAATTCTAATTTTCGTTACGAAATTTTATCATATACCCCGCATCAAAAAGATTACTGCTACACCAATAGATTTCTCCCGTTTCTTTCACGTAAAATCAGTGAAGAAGAAAAATTTTGTTTGCCGGGAGTACTGAGCTAATACAGTTAAATACACCCATCATATAAGCGGGTCATGGACAATCGAAATAAATAAATACACTCTTGTCGCTGCAAACATGCAACGATCTCCCGTTATAGCTCTCGCCCTCTGCTTGGATGGCTCGCCTATTCTGTACGTTGGATGTTACGATGGATATATTCATTACTGGGAGGAAGACCAATTCGACCAAATATTGCATTACTTCGGTTTTCTTCGAGGCCACCTTCACTTTGTTCTCTGTCTGGAGACCATTCATGCTTTGTTGTTGAGTGGCTTAGCTGACACAATGATTCGTGTTTGGAAAAGAGAAGTTGGCGGCATCGAAATATGTTTCCTTGCAGTGATGGAGGGGCACAACGGTCCTGTGAAATGCATAGGACAATAAACTTAAATGCATCCGCTTATGTTTGTGGACGCCAGGATTTGGGCCAAGTCCGCGGGGGGCTGGGGCGATGCCCGACATCGCCTCAACCCCCTACAAGCCTGGCCCAGGTCCCGTGGGCATCCACAAAAAGAAGCGGAGGCGTTTAAGTTTATTGTCCCATTGTTATAATATAACTATGTTACAATATAACTATGTTATATTATAACATTGTTATAATATAACTATGTTATATTATAACAATCGACCCAAAAGAAGGGGAAAAATAGTTAAGGGCCTAATAATGTGCAGTCTAGGTAGCTATAATTACGGACCTTTCATTGACAGATTAGTGGTATTATGGACCAATTTTTGCATAGTTGGTAGAACTGACCTTAAGATGGCATATCATGTTTTTGCAGTTCGCCGACTATACCCTGAAAATGTCGCTTTGGTCGCACTTAGTTGGTTGGGGTAAAATTGAATCCATCCATCATACACACCATCCATAGTGCATTGTATTTAAGGTCTAAGTAGAGTATTTTCGTGTGTTTTTTATAGGGTTTTGATTCATATTCCACCTGGTTGTCTTTCTTTCTAATAGATGTCTAATCCTAGCTTTGTGTTCCTATTTCTTGTTCCTAGCTTTATTTAGATAGTTCTAGATTCCTTCTAGAGTATTAGTTCAGTATAAGTTAAGTCTACTAAGTCTAGGAGAATATAGTATAAGTTAAGTGTAATAAGTCTATCATTTTATGAAACAATAGTCAAATTTTATGAAACAATGAAAATATTAATATGGAAGTCTTATTCCTAATAATATTGTTGAATAGATAAAGAGATAATATTAGTCTAATTAAATATAAGTCATGTATTAAAGATAAGTCTAGTATTCGAGTATAAGTGTTTCCCAATCATTCCTTATAGAGTTGTGTTTCCCTCTGCAATAGTATGTGTACTGAGTAATATATTCCTGTTGTTTGACTAAGAATGTAATGAGATAAGAGGGGCAGATATGTTCAATCTCCACTTAGACCGAGAGAAATGTTGGAACTCTTCTATTATGATTATAATATAACATTGTTATATTATAATAATGTTATAATATAACATGTTATATTATTATATTATTAACATATTATCAAAAAAATATTTAAATAAATTTGTAGCTTAGGTAATATCAGTGTTTTTTTAATTTTTTTTAGATGTTTTTTTAAAATATTTTATTGAATTTTGATTATTTTTCAGGTTTTTTTTCTAATTTTATTTTTCTTTTGTAAGTTTGAAGGGATTTTTTTGCTCTTCTTTTTAACAAAAAAAACTTATTTTTGTTTTTTAAATTATTGTTTTTGGGGCAAATTTAATTTTTTTTTCATTTCTTTCTAGTTTTTCTTTGTTTTTCACAATTTTGTTAGCTCATATGTTTTGAATATGGTCAATATAACAATACTTTTAAGAAATTATTTATGTTTCATTCAATGTAACTTGTATTTACTCTTTTATTATTAAAAGTAAAAAATTATTAAAAAATGACTTTGAATTTTTAAAGTATATTGTGATATTTTCATGGCATTATGTATTACCTTGTGCTTTACCTGGTAATAACATTTAAAAAGTAAACATTTAAGGGTTTCTTTTATGATTTTGTTTATAGTAATGATGATTTCTTTTACCACATTATAAAAATGTGTCATTTTCATACCCCAATTTTAGAATGGGTGCTACCGGTAGCAGTACTTTTCAATTTGATGGTTGATTTTGAGGTTTTGGTTTTAATGGTACCAACTGATAAAAATACAATTTAAAATCTCAAAATTTAACGTTTTGAAAATAAAACAAAAAATCAAAAACATCTTATTTGTTTTTAGGTGCCGATTTTAAGATTTTTCTGAGCTGTTGTCTAAGTTTTGAAGCCCATGTTTGAAAATTGTTGTAATTTTGACCCCATTTTAAAAAATGGTGCTACCGATACCACTGCTTTTTTATTTGGGGGTTGATTTTGATGTTTTTAATGCAAAAATATGGGTTTTTTGGGCCAGAGTTATCGTTTTGAGGTCACAGTTCTCATTAAGTTGATAACTATGTTTTTGACAAGCCGTTTACACCATTGGAAATCTTGCGACTCGCTCTTCGCGATGATGCAATTTTCACTAAGGTTTGAGGAATTTGAATTTTTTCCCTTTCTCTATCTTCTGAGGTCATTTTGAGCTTCTTGATTTTCTTCTATGAGTTCTGAGCTATCCTTAGTCTTCTCTGGATCCTTTTTGGATCATGCCTTCCCACTGAGAAATTTTTGGACCACCAAAATCTTTCATCAATCAACAGATAAGTGAGGGAAGAGTTCCCTCACCTTGTTCTTCTCAATCCACTTTGTCTTGCTTCGATATATTCCCTTTAAGCCTACTCAAAGATAATCAACATCACCCCTGCATGAAGTCCTCGTCCTTTTTTCCAGGATGATATCTTCCTAAACTCATCAACTAAAGGTATTGAAACTTCCTCATCGCGATCCATGATCATGGGAGGCTCAAAAAGTTTGAAGTTCTCCACGTTTACAACTGAGTAGATCTACATATAAGGTGGAATATCTAGACGAAAAGCATTGGTACCACTTTTCTCCAAAATAGTAAAGGGTTCATAATGAATGGGCTTGAGTTTCTTTCCTTCACCCTTCAATCTTTCCTTGCTGATGTGAAGCCATACCTGGTCTTCAACCTAGAACTGATGATCAACCCTGTGTTTTTCATGCTGAGCTTTATACTATGCTTGACTTTTCTCCAACTTCTCCCCAACTCCTTGGTACATCTGTTGGATCCTCTAGATGAACTTGCAGGCTCTATCTTCATTTATTTCTTCATTTGAATCGACATCTCTCCCATACATCAAGTCCAAAGGAACTTTAGGTAGGTACACAAAACATGGCTCCACTGAGTGGAGGAATGTAAGGCTCAGTTGTAATCATGTTGTACATAGGGTATCTATTCATCCCATACTTTAGGATACTTTCTGGAGTAGCCTTGAAGCAAAAGTATGATTGTTCGGTTAACAACCTCTGTTTGTTTTTCAGTCTATGGATGGAAATTAGTGCTCCTCTTCAACTTGGTGTCCATCATTCTCCACAATCTTGTCCAAAAATCACAAAGGAATCGAGTATCTCGATTCGAGATAATGGATGTGGGTAACCCAAAGTGAACCCAAACATATTGAAAGAAGATATTAGCAGTCTTATTGGCAGTGATTTTCTTTTTACATGGCATTAAGATACACATCTTGTTGAACCTATCCACTACAACATACAAATAGTCATGACGCCTTTTCGACATCAGAAAACCTCCTACAAAATCCATGGAGATACTTTCCCATGGATGGGATGGAACAGGTAGTGGTGAGTATAGCCCCAATTTTCTATTAACGGGCTTACAAGTAGAACACATCACACACCCCTTTACATATTTAGTTAAAACTTCTTTCATTTGAGGCCAGCAACAAAACCTCTGTAAATGAGCCATAGTTTTTCCTACCCCAAAATGCCCAGGCACAAGAGAAGTGTGAGCTTATTGTATTGCATGGACTCGTTCACTTGTAGGAATACATAGCTTTCCAGGATGGTAGAGTAGTTTTCCATGCTGACAATAGTTATCTACCTGTGCACCATGGACTAGCTTCTCATATAATTCTTTAAAATATTAATCAATTTCATTTTGTTCCACATAGCTATCATGAGATAAAGAAGCATTCTTCAAAATAATAGAAGTGACAATAGGAGGTCTAGAAATAATATCAACTACCTTGTTACTTTTACCCTTTTTGTACTTCATTACCAAATAAAATTGTTGTAGGAAACCCATCCATCTGTAATGTCGAGATTGTTGCAGTTTGGTTTGTGCTTGGCGATACTGTAAGGGTTGGTGATCTGTATGATGATTGTTTCCTTCCCTAACAAGTAGTGCTTCCATTTCTTTACGCTTTGAACTAATGCATACAACTCTTTATCATATGTAGGATAGTTAACAACAACTTGGTTAAAATTTTTAGACTGGTAATAGATAGGTTTATGATATTTCATCAATACTGCACCCATGACGTATCTGATGGAATTTTTCTCGATCTCAAAGGGATGTTGAAGATTCAACAGTGATAATACTGGTTCAATACTGATCTTTACCTTCAAAGTGTCGAAATATTTTTGTTTCTTTCCTCCCCACTGAAAAGTGTTCTTTACACTAGTTAAGGCATGCAAAGGCACTTCTATAAAGGAGAAGTTTGAAATGAACCTCCTCCAATACTGGACTTCACCTGAGAAGCTCCATATCTCAGTTACACTTTTGGGATAAGGCCAATTTACAATTACATCAATCTTGGAAGGATGAACTTTTAATTGTCCTCCTCCTACAATATGACCTAAGTAAACAAGTGAAATCTTACCAAATTCACATTTGGACAATTTTACATAAAACTTTTCCCTTTTCAAAGTATCTAATACTTTATTTACATGACTCACATGTTCATCTCAATCCCCGCTAAAGATAAGAATGTTGTCTAAATAGACAATCAAAAAATCATCTAGAAAATGCATGAATACATCATTCATTCATCTAGAAAATTGATGAATACATCATTCATTCATCTAGAAAATCCCTGAATCCAACTTAGTGAAATAAACAACATTCTTTAACTGATCAAGTAAATCATATATACGAGAAAGAGGGTATCGATTTTTCATCGTGATTTTATTTAAGGCCCGGTAATTGACACACATTCTCCATGTGCCATATTTATTTGGCACCATCACGATCAAAGAACCACAAGGAGATGAGTTGGGCCCGATGACCCCTTGATCCAATAATCCTTGTACCTGCTTCTTGATCTCTGTCATCTCTACAACTAACATCCTGTACATGCCCACATTAAGAAGAGGAGAATCCTGTTGAAGATGTATTTCATGTTGGATTTCCCTCATAGGAGGTAATCCATCTGGTTCCTGGAAAATATCATCATACTTAGAAAAAATATCAATTAATTCTTTCTTATGAGAATGATCACATCCTCGGAAAGCGTCGTATGTTTTGACATATTTCTTCCTTACCACCATGAGTACATATATATTATTAGTGTTAATTATGAGCCTCTTCATTTGTCCTACACTAACAAGTGTTGTGTTTACCCTCATGTTGTGAGCTCTAACAATATATTCCACTCCCCCCTTAGTAAGGTAGTATTTTTTCTCATAACGAAAGAAGACTGCTTTTCTATCATAAAGATAAGGAATCCCCAACACTATGCCACATATATCAAGTGATACAACATACAAATCCACTTCATCAATCAACTTTAAAGCAATAGAAAATATGACCCTACATTGTTTGGTGACATTAAGTTTTTCTTTATCACGTACCCAACCAAGAGGATAAGGCTTTAGATGTGGTTTCGTTTCAAGACCCATCTCTTTCACAAGTGCTTCATATATCAAGTTTACTTGGAAACCTAGATCAAATAATGTATCTATCTTAGTGTGTTTAGATACAACCCTTATATGAAATAATTCATTCATCTTTCGTTCATCATCATGAGATTCATTATTGGAATTTGAACTATCATGAAGGGAATATTTACCTTGTACTCCAACCGTTGTGATATTTTCTTTTTCTCTTAAATTGGAACCAAGATCTTGTTGCACTGTAGCAATGGTTTTTGTCTTTCCCTTTCCATCGAACTATTTCGGTCTCTTCTCTGGATGTATTTTCCAACAATGTTCATCATCGTGACCACTTTTCTTGCAATGAGTGCAAGATGGCTTTCCTTCTTCTCTCTTTATTGTGGCAGTCTTCTTGTCCTTCCTTTTAAACTTCTTAAATGGATTATCTGGAAGATTGGGAGGTTTATTTGTGGGATCTTCTTGAACATGCTTTCCCCTGTTCTCGAGGTGAGTTGCTTGCACACAAACTTCATCAAGACTGGAAGGGTTAAATAATAAAAAAGTATGACGAATAAAAATGTGAAGTGTGCCAATATACTTCATTAAAGTTTCATAAGAATCCAAAGGAATGTTCAATGCAAGAGATTTTTTCCTAAATTCTTCTATGAAACTTTGTACAGTTTGACCTTTACTTTGTCTTAAATTTTTCCATTCCATCATTGCTTTATTAAAATAACCAAATGGATAAAATTGCTTCCTTATCACTTATTTAAATTTTGACCATGAGGAAAGAGAATCCAAAATATGTCCTGAAGTTTTCTCTCCCACCATACGATAGCGGTGCCTTACAACCAAAGAGAATCCAGTTGCACTTTAACTTCATCTTCATCAATCTGTTGAACACGAGAATATACTTCAACCTGTCGGATCCAATTATCTAGCTTTTCAGGATTAACATATCCATTAAACATAGGTAAAACAAATTTTACATCAAACTTTAATAATGGTTTCTTAAAAGAGGCTTTATGGCTAGAATGATGAGAATGCTCAAAGGAAGAAGAACTAGAACTTGATGGTGAAGATGGAGGCTCAGGAGGGTATCCTCCAGCCCCTTGGTTTACCGAAGCACCATCATCATCTTGTGCTTCCTTTTTCTTCCCTTTATTCTTCATCCTCTTCTCGTAGTCTCCATGCATTCGTTCGAACATTTCTGAAATGCGATAAAATACCATATGGAATTTTTTCTCCTGTTCATCACGCTTGTCCTCTTCTTCCATTTTCTTCCTTCGGGATGCACGACCAACTTCAGAATTGAAAGTCTTAAGAGTTCCTTCAACCTTCTTATGCTTGGCCATAGTAAGCATTCACAATCAACAATTCACATCAAATATGAATTCTCTGATACCAACATGATCTGATATCTTTTCATCGAAGTGACATATAAAGAATTGTATTAAATGAGCATAAATTAAAGTGCACCATTAAAAAAGGAAAAACTCAATAATTAAGATACATAAGCATAAAATCCGAACACAAAAACTTGATAACAGAGTTCGTCTCTGCTGGACTACATCTTTGGGTCCTGCTCTCAAATGGGTAGGGATTTTTATTAACTCATCAAAATAATTTGGAAAAATACATAAGTATACCTCATTCTGGAATCAAGCTACAGAAGCTTTGCTCAGATCAGAAAACAGATAACACCATTTAATTTCTGGTGTCGAATTATCCAAAAATGTCTGTCTCCACGCCTCAATCCAACTCTGGCCCTCTCAAGCCCAAGAGAAACTCTGTCTGAGTTTCTGTGCCCTACAACTTGCAATTAATTCCTAAAATTGCCTCGTAAATCATGCTCGGCTGTACCATCACAGGCCTCCCTCTACACTGGGCGGATTTCAATTTTTAAATAAAAATTGTGACATTGTAAACAATGGAGTTCGTTTGGCCTAGTGGTTGGTGGAGCTATAGTTAAGGCATATAATGCGGGGACATCTTGGGGTCAAGCCCGCGGGACACCCCTTTTGGGTGTTGGTTATAACATATATACATTAATACACAGTGGTTACAACAACTTTAGCAGTGGTTTGGATATATCCGTTGGGTGCTATATTTGGTGGGATCTGCCAGATTTGGTGGACCCGCTTGCCCCTTTTTTATTTTTGAATTTCGGATCTTGGGCCCTCATTGGGAATTTTCCCAATGCCACGTGGCAACCCATGACTGGGCCATGTGGAAACCAACCATTGGGAAACATCAACCAACTGAATCATCATCTTCCATGTCAACGTACGATCTTCCACCTCAGCTGCCACATTATCCTATCATGTTAGTCTGCCACGTCACTGTACGGTCTACCACGTGGTACATTTTTACTGTTCCATGAAATGACCCAAAAATGCCAAATATCAGTGACATGTGGTAACCTTTGGTGCTGCCACATCACCATGATGACGTCATGTTGTTTTCAGCATGACACTTGTCTCCTTTTGTGTGTGCCAAGTAGGTTGTATGGATGTTGATGTCATTTGTACTGATGCTGATGTCAACAATACGGGTGTTGAATCATCCCCTATTGACTGGGCTAGGTTGACCAAACTTTGACTGCAAATATCTTTCGATCTGTAACTGTGTTTGACGATCCATTTACGCCATTGGAAATCTTGCGACGTGTTCTTAGCAATGATGTCATTTTCACTGAGTTTTGAAGACTTTGATTTTTTTCCCTTTCTATGTCTGTTGAGGCCATTTCGAGATTCTTGAGTTTCTTCTGCGAGTTCTAAGTTGTCCTTATTATTCTTTGGATCCTTTTTGGATAAAAAACAGTGTTAACAAAGACACGACCTTCAATGTTTTGAATTATTGGTTACGAGGGAAATAATAGGGTTACATTGTTTTGTGATTTGATCATATTGATTCTATGACTGTAGCTATATTTTTGGATATACAATTTTTTTTCTTCATACTTCATATACTACGTCAATGGCCACATTGTTGGAAGACATTATTTCTATGGATACATTGTTGTATTTATTGAATGTTAATTGTTCTTTACTCTATATTGTTCTTTATTTTTTCTTATGATGAATCCAAAAACATTTATCATTCAGATTACTGAAACTATTTTTTTTATTAGTTTCATTTTGAGGTCTTTTACGATATTTGTTGTCCCTTAATGGTCATGAAACTGTATGCAGATTAATGGTAGAAAGGAGATACCATCCCTGTGTGTATCTTCATCTCCCTTCATGTTTCCCTTTTCCTCAAGTGACAGATGAGGACCATTTATTTGTCTCAACGAGGCCCATTTCGCTATCTAGGCGAGTCATTGTTCAAGTGGCAGAGAAGGCTAGTTTGGAGATTGAGGTTGTGTGGTAGGCCGCTCGAAGGAATGATGTTGTTATTCATTCCATCGGTGAATGTCCTCATTTGGGTCTGGACCTGGAATCTCCTAGTCAAGGTTTTCCTTTGGAGTGTTTGGAATAAGGTGTGTGGGATTTGTGGCAACGTCGTCGTGTATTTGCTAGCTAGCGAAAACCCTTCATCTTTGTTAAATGGTACATTAAGAAAAAATTGTAATATGAACAATTTTTTTTTTAAATTACACTTTTCAGATTTTGAATTGAGTAAAGAATCCAAAAACTGTGTATCACATCTTTGAATGAAACTGCATGTTTTCAATCCATTCAAAATCATATGGAAAAACAATTTTAACAAGTTGGAACCCAAAAATCTCTTATCATAATTTTTAATGAAAAATAAAAATGCATCATAAATTTCAACTTAAAAAATTAAATTAGAAAAAAACAACGAGAATAAAAGAGTTTTAATTAACCCATAGCCCCTCGCTTGTGGCTGATTTTATCCAATCAATGGTGATAGTAACTAGATAAGACTTGGAGTTGGTAACTAGATTACTTTTATGGTCTTCCTTGTTGTACGCATGTTTCGGGATTTGAAGTGGTTTCAACTTGAAATGGGATTGCAAGAGTTTACTATTTGGGTCGGGGGCTAAATTTGATGGGTATTTACCTATTTTTTCCTTAATTAATTGTTAAATACCCACAATTTTAAAATCTACATGCTAGTGATGATGTCTACTTAATTTTTAAAACATCGATTTGATAGACATCTTAAAAATTTACCAATATATATATATATATAACTCGTATTTATGAAACATATATAATATGTTTATGACTTTGACATAAATAATCGTTATGAGAATTAAAACGTCAGCATGTTGGTTATTAGGTTATATATCCTTTACACTCACAATGAGTCTTTGGGCATGCTAGAAAAAAACCATCTCCATCATTGATCACATCATGCAAACTTCGAGATAAGTAAATTAGAAAGTTGATTTATCATGTAAACTTGTAAAACACGCGGTCACAACTTACTGCCGCATAGTTATAAATCAGATCTCACAAACTAAGCATCATGCTCACGCGTTAAAAGGGGTCTTTGGGTGTGATAGAAAAATCCCATCTCCATAGCATCATGCAATCCTGTAGGATGAAAATTGAAGGCTCGAAGGGAATAAAATATCAATATTTGGGAATACTTCCTAGCACCTACATAAAAATCCATAGGGAGGTAAGGCTCATGGATATTTGGTATTAAATTGCAATTGTATTTTATGTTTTTTAATGCAAGCATTGTCATGATTTTATTGTTTGAACTCTTCAAAAATGTGATTGTATGGGGGTCTTGGAAATTATTATGGTTTTGTATTCATCACAAAAGTTAAAAATAAATAAAATAATATACAATATTTAAAATATGGGTAAAATAAATATAAATCGTCATGTGAGAGAATTTTAAAAAGAAACATGTCATAAAAAATTTACTTGATCGGTAAGAGTGCCTATCAAATTTATATCTTGATTTGGGTAGAAAGTTGGGCATGAAGACATACCTCCACATGAACAACTTGGGAATTGTGTGTATGTACATGCCTACACCTTAAGGAAACAATTGGAAACTCAAGGGAGACATGGGCCTACGTGATCTAGGGGCTCAAAATATGCTCAAAACGCAAAGTGCTCGGAATATGCTCAAAACTCAAAGTGCTCGGAATTGCTTCAAAACAAATGTCGTATGCAATATATATCGTGTTCTGCCCACTTTTCCAAACATGCAAAATTTTTCTCACTGTATAGTTTGTACATTGCTGACGTGGTAGGGTCGTATTTTTGACGTGGCAGGGACGTATTGTTGGCGTGACAGGGCCATAGTAGTGACATGGAAGGTGATCGTATTGACATGTGTCAGAGGATGATGTGGCAGAGGCTGACATGGTAGGTGATTGGTATGGTATGTAGATCAATGAATTCTCAACATGTGGCGATGTGTCGGACCAATGGTATGGTTCCATGTGTCCCAGACATTGGCTACCACATGGCATCCCTCTGTCTTATAAAATTTTGGGTTGGATTCCACGGGGATCGAACCCGTGACCTCTGGGACAAGTGGCAACATGTTGGCGCAGGTCAGGCTACTAGCTTGCCTACCATTTAGTTCTTAACCTTATACAAGTTTAAAATTATTTAAGTTTGAACTACAAAATGGTTGGGCGGAGTTCAGGCTGGGGCTTAGCCTCATCCGTTAGTCTTACCACTAACCACACGACCACAACGCGGAGGATCCACCAACCAACTGTCGATGGGTGTGGTCCCTCCGATTTCATCCCATACCATGTGTCCATGCCTCTTACCACCATTTGCATAGGAGGTTTCAAACGGGTCTGGGCTTGGTGCTAGCACGTGGCCATATGGAGCCCATGTGACTGACACCTTCGCTCTTCTAGGTGAAAATGGCACTAACCATTCGAAAATTTTCCACTAATTGTGGGATGCATGTGTGTGAGTTTTTGGCAAGGAAAACAAACAGAGGATGGGTTTAGTCATTTTGGGTGCGTTTTGGTGAGCAAAGACAACAAAGAATTGGGAGGAACTTCCAAGGAGTGATTCAAACTCAGTTTTTGGCCAAACTAGGTGTAGGAAGAGCCCAACTAGGGTTTTTGGACATTCTAGAGCCATTGAAGCCATCTATTTCTCATTTTGAGCATTGCAAAGCACTGATTTTGACACTTTGAGAATTAATGAAAATGATCCATTGGAAGATGGAGCAGGAGATGTAGCCCAAGAGAGTGATGAACTCCTTTATCATTTTGTTGTGTTAATGTGTTTACTTTGATGGTTGTTTATGACTTTTTATGCTTCTCATGATTAAGTAAAATTTCATTAAGTTTTATGTGTTTGTAACTTGATCCTATTACCCAAGAACATAAAATTTCACTTGCAATTTTAAAGAGACTCAAGCCTTTTCATTTTTAGATCAAGTTGGTATTATAGCATAGGTTTTTGAAGGTTTGATTGTTTGCAAGTTTTTGTTTTCTAATGCTTACAAGGTTGAAGCTCACAAGAGGAGAAGGTCAACTTGTAGATCCTAGTTCTCAAATTTCAAGAAGGAGAACTACACAATCACCTCAAGCTTCAAGGAGATATTCACCAAGTATGGCTCATGAGGAGAGTCATAAAACTCCTACTTCAGAGGATGAAACTTTCAGAAAATATTTATATGATATGATATCAGTGGTGAAAGTTTTATTTGAATAAAGGAATGCAATATTGCAAGGTTAAAGTTCAAACCCTCCAAAGGGAAATGAATATAGTCGTGATAAAACTCCAAAAGTAAATGGAGGGAATGGTGATACTCCACCTCCTTCACCTCCATATTCCACCTCTTCTACCATTTCACAACCACCTCCAAATTCTCCAAAGGAACATGGTAAAATTCCTCTACAAACTCCTTTTCTTAAGCTTGATATTAAATTTGAATTGCCTATGTACAATGGAGAGGTAAATGATGAGAAATTGGATAACTAGATTCGTTAGATTGAAGTGTATTGTAGGATACTAAGAATCAAATATGATGAAACTAAGATTCAAATTGCTTCTATAAGATTGAAAAGTGCAACACTTATTTGGTGGGAAACAAAAACTCAAGAGGACATGAAGAAACATGGTAAAGTTTTATCCTCTTGGAATGATTTTATTGTTGCACTTGAAAGACAATTTTATCCATTACCATACATGTATATGTTAATGTTTATGCCATTATTACAGTTCTTTGCATTTCAATAGATAACAGAAACATAAAGACAAGATCACTGAGAAATAGACAATCATAAGAGACACAAAATTTATCCTGGGAAACCCTCTAGGGGAAGAAAAACCAGAAAAACTTCCTTATTATAGATAGCCAATACAATGCCAAGAGATAACTCAATATAATACAGAAGATCCTCTCCAAAATATGCGCCACTCTCTCTCTTTCTTCTCCAACTATAATTATGAAACTTGTCTCTCAAATGAGAAAGTGAGTTGTGTGTCTAAGTGAGGTGTTGACCTCTTTATTTATACAAGAATGGCATGTGTGAAGTGTCTCTTCATTGGCAGGGCCGACTTCTCAAACTAGGCGGTTATAACCACCTTTAATATATTCTGGGGCCTCTTTAATATCTGTTGGGGCCAACTTCTTATTTTTCCTATTATAATTATGATTTGACCAATCTGCAAAAGGGGATTTGGTCCTATTACAATAGCCGACATGATCAATCCACAATGGGGATTGATCCAATGAATAATATATCAGATAATAATAAGAATACACTTTACAGTTACATTATTTCAACACTCCCCCTTAACAAGAAGGGTATTATTCAACAACATCAGGCGCGAGAGAGGTATGCATCATCAGCGGCATCATGAGGGCATCATCATTAATATCATCTTGGAGCACTGACTGGCATATCTATAAATCATCGGAAGTTTTCTTCATTGGCAGGCATCATCATTCTCAAAGGAATGCAATCATCATATTCATCAATATGGATTAGTATAAAACTAATACATCATCATCATCATAACACGAGGTTGGCTCGTCATCATTATACTAGAATGGATTTACGCCACAGCTATCAAGCTGGAAGCATGGTTCTAGTCTCATCTCATAGTCTTGCTTTACATCACAGCAATAAAGCTGGAAGCAAGATACTCGTCCTGCTTTACATCACAACCATAAGGTCACAAGCAGGATGCTAGACTGGATTTACATCATAGCTATCCAGATGGAAGCACAGTGCTAGCCTCATCTCATCATCTTGCTTTATGTCACAACCATAAGGTCGGAAGCAAGGTATACGTCCTGCTTTACGTCACAACCACAAGGTCGGAAGTAAGGTATACATCCTTCTTTACGTCACAACCATCAGGTCGGAAGCAGGATACTAGAATGGCTTTACGTCACAGCTATCTAGTCGGAAGCTCAGTACTAGTTTCATCACATCTTCTTTCTTTATGTCACTGTTAGCGTCAGAAGTCACTCCTAAATTGCTTGCAGGAGCAGAGCCCAAAGCCCATCATTTTTATGTCACGATAGTTTTAATGGGTGATCAAATGGGTAGAGACTCAGGGAAACATCACTCCAACTCGGGGAATGGGTCTAGTATGTAAAGAACAAAGGAGGTCTTGATCTAACTTCAGTCAGTGGGTTGATTTGAAAATGAGCAGGTTGAAGACTTGGTGAGAAGAGTGGACAAACTTCCTCAGGCGACAGACCTTTCAGTAGTTTGTAGAAGAAAAACTCTGAATGCAAGATCCTCTTGGTTCAGGGCTTCGAGAAACTGAAAGGGGACTTGATTGGATTCTCCAATTCCAAGTCGTTCAGCGCTAAGAAAATCACAAGGACCAATTAGAAACAATGCAAATGTTACAGTGATCCACTCTACATCATCCTATAACAGTTACAACTTGACTGGATTCTTCAATTCCGAGTAATTCTAACACAGTGTAAACAAAGATGTGAAAGAAACTGACATTCATAAGACAAGAAGTCTCAAGAGTCCATGCATAACTAGAATAACAGTGCTTCATTAAAGTTTTACAACCAGGAGCCTTTCTCAACCATCGATAGATTACAAAATACAATGATTGAGTCTATATACTCCAAAAAATTCGCCTAACAATGGCGTCCTCAGTCATCCAAGGCTTGGTGTCCCTTCAGTCGAATTCAGACATACATTCTTCATCAGACGCCACCTTAACTGCGCATGGCTCCTGTAAGGGGAGTAGCTGATCCATTAAGAGTCGAGTTAGCGTGTGTAGACTTCCTCTGGCTAGTCGAGGAATCGACATGGCTTCTTTGGAAAAATTGGTACACAGGACCCTCTTGAGCAGACTGCTTTCCAGACCCTCCATACCCTATACTTAATGAAGGAGGAGAGGTTTCAACCACCCCCTCTCACCTTCATTTACTCCAAGCAAGAAACATGATTTCTATGTTTCACAAAACGGGGAAACGATACGAAGTTTCCAAAACAGGTACGATACGAAACAGGCCCTCAAAAAATGGAAACGCCGGGGGAAACGTCGTA
>JZKD02S0461796.1:117794-129161 GCA_000966675.3 Picea glauca | reverse complement strand
AATTCCTCCTTATTTCTCCATCCGGTTCCCTGTTTGTGCCTGACTATAGTCTACGGGAACATATAGACTACTAAGTCACTCCCTGCTGGCCTAATCTTGGGGATGGGACATCACAATTGTTAACCGATATGATGAGATGTTTCAGGAACCAAAAGGATTGCCTCCAAAAAGCGGTATCCAAAATCAGATACAATTGTAGCAAGATTGTCCTCTTCCAAACATTGGTATGTACAAGATGTCAGTGATGGAGAATGCTGAAATTAAAAAAAAAATCAAAGAGTTTCTTGACAAGACTATGGTAAATAATCACTATCCTCTTCCCAGAATTTATGCTTTGCTTGATCAATTGAAAGATGCTAAGTATTTTACTAAATTGGATTTGAGAAGTGGATATCATCAGATTAGGATTGTTGAAGGAGACACATGGAAGGCAGCTTTCAAAACAAAACAAGGTTTGTTTGAATGGATGGTAATGCCATTTGGGCTTTGTAATGCTCCTTCTACATTCATGAGAGTCATGAATGATGTTTTAATTCATTTTCTTGATGATTGTGTGAATGTCTACTTGGATGATATTTTGATATTTAGCAAATCTTGTGAAGATCATCTTATGCATGTAAAGCAAGTTTTGGATGTATTAAAGAAAGAAAATTTGTTTTTGAAGATGTCTAAATGTGAGTTTGGAAAGACCTCACTTGTTTGACATATTGTTGGAGGAGGAGAACTGAAAATTGATCCTTCCAAGGTCAAAGTCATTTTGTATTGGCCCAAGCCCAACAATGTGATAGAGGTAAGAATATTTTTGGGAGCAACACAATATTGGAGAAAGTTTATTGCTAACTGTTAGATTTAGGGAAGTAATGCAAAACATAAATGTCTTTTTAAAAATTCAGTTAGAAGAATAGCTAAAACACATCCTTAGAACAATAAATCAATATAATACTGAACTGTTAAATTTAAGAAAAGAAAACCAGAAAAGATTAGCTTCTGAGTATGCACAATACTCAGATCTGACTTGATAATAAAAACTATTTCTTAGTAAGTAAAACATCAGAGAATTAGATCTGGACTGCTAGTTCTGATATAGACATATTCAACCAAGGGACTGAAACAGATCTAACTAAAGAACACATCAAATTATTATATCTGATATAAATCTCAAAGAACAGACATAATCATAGACTTAAGTTAGAGAACATATTCAACCATGGATCTGAAACAAATCTAACTAAAACAAATCTAATTAGTAGATCTGATATAAATCTTAAAGAACAGACCTAATCACTAGATCTGATATAGATCTAACCACAAGAAAAAATTCATATTCAAATTCATATAGAACCAATCTTTAGAGTTAAGGAACATGCAGATCTAAATAGTGATATATTTTAGAAATTAAAACAAGCAAATCTCAATAATTAAAATCTGGAATTGTAACTTGCCTATTGGTGTCTTACCTCTGAATAGAGAAGGAGCTCATGCCTCACACAAGAGATGAATATCCACTGAATAGTATGCTCACAAAAAGTCTAGGATCATAGATCTACCACAAGGGTTAGATATCTTGCCAAGAGATGATTAGATTGACTTGCCACCAAGAGGAAAAAACCGCTTTAAACATCACTCAGAAATTTCTGTGATCAAACCCTCATTCACCCAGAAATTTCCTGGGAACCAAAAATATTATGCAAGGAGGGATAGTAATAGGTACGATAGCCTTAAGATGATCATTAAAGGGGCTGCGGCTCAAGTAGAAGGACATATTTGCACACAGGAAAGGTGATGACAACTTCTTGGTAGGAGTCTAGGGTACTAGACTTGCTATAGAAGGGGACGACAACTATCCTTCTAAATGCACAGGTATACATAGCATGAGAATCCCTGTATTTGCAACTTAAAGGGCCCTCTAATCATCACCAAAAGGGAGAAGACATCAATAGTCACCAAGATGAGCAAATGACCAGCAAATGAGGGCTGAATCACCACAGGAAAGACTTCAGCAACTGTTACAAAAGGGGCCACAACAAACAAGAGGAGATTAGCTCACTCTTGGAAGAGAAACATAAGAGTGAAGTAAGAGGTAGGGGGGGAGGTCTATATTTATACTTTAGGATAGGGTAGGTTAGTAAAAATAATAATTAAAATTAACATATTTAATTAATATAAATATTAATTAAACATGTTATAATTAAAACATTTAATTAATATTTTCACCTTGACCCCTGAAGCAATATTACAAAACCCTAGATAAACACAAGCAAGGGTGAAGAGGGTTTAGGTGGGGTTACTTATTGGAAATACTTGTACATTCATTCTCAAGGTGACCTTTTTAACTTTATTATCATTGCATATGGGATACATTCCTCATGTGGGCATGCCCACCTTCAAAGAGGGTCATACACCAACAAACACCTGATCAAGGATCAGGTTGCCCCAGACATGGGTACCCTAGAACATTTCCAGGGGCCCTAGACATATCTAGGGACTTTGACTGTTTGGTCCCAGACCAAGAACCCCAGTCATATACGGGGGGGCCTAACAAGGGTCTTTTGCTTCTTGGTCCCACATCAAGAACCCTAGTCATATACTGGGGGCCCTAACAAGGGCCTTTTTCCATGGCACTGACTGTTTGGTCCCATACCAAGAACCACAGGAGTGCACTGGGGGCCCTAGATCTCGACTAGGTTATTTTCCATCCTCCCGGAGAATGGATCTTGTAGCCTTTTTAAATTCAACACTCCCTCTCAACAAGAGAGGCATTCTTAGCTACACCAAGCTTGTCACGAAAGTATGAAAATTTTGTCAGGGACATTGGCTTGGTAAAAATATATGTTGTTTGTTCTTCCCTTGGAACATATTGAATGCTAAGAACGTTCTTCTAAACCATGTCCCAAACATAGTGGTATCTCATCTCAATGTGTTTCGATCTGTCGTGAAACACTGGATTCTTGATGAGCTTTATGCAGCTCTGATTGTCACAGTGAATGAATGTGGGTTCAATATCTGAACTGAACAAGTCTGAAAGTAGCTTCCTCTGCCACACTGCTTCTTTGTTAGTAGCACTTGCAGCAATGTATTCTTCTTCTGCAGTGCTTTGGTCTATGGAGCCTTGTTTCCTACTGGACTAGGAAATCATTGTCGAACCCAAATTGAAGCAATATCTGGAAGTGCTCTTACGATCCATTGTATTGTCCATCCAATCTGAGTCTGTAAAACCATGGAGCATTACACCTCCACTGGAAGTGTATCTGAGACCATAAGCTATAGTTCCCCGAAAATATCTCAGAATATGCTTCACAACAACCATGTGTATATGCTTCGGTTCACACATGAACTAACTGAGAGCATTTACTGCATAGAAAATGTCTGGTCTCGTATGTACTAGATACATAAAAGATACAATGATCTGTCGATATAAGGTGGGATATTTTGGATTTGAACCTATAACTTGATCTTGTAGTTTATTTAGGTTAGAGATCATTGGAGTTGTCATGGACTTACAGTCCATCATGCAAAATTTGCGGACCACATCAACTGTGTATTTACTCTGTGAGAGAAAGATCTCACTTGATCTCTGTCATACCTCCAAGCCTAAGAAATAATGCATGAGCCCCAAGTATTTCATTTCAAACTCTGCAGAAAGCTCCCTCTTAGTCTGAGCTATCAAGTTTTCCTCTCCAATGAGGAACATATCATCCACGTATAAGACTAGGATAACTGGATGATTTTTCACAATCTTTATATAAATATTTGGATCTGCTATGCTCTTTGTGAATCCAAGACTTTGTAGAAAACTGTCTATTCTACCATACCAAGTTCTCGGAGCTTGCTTCAACCCGTACAGGGCTTTCTTGAGTTTCCACACATGGGATATTTTATCATGTATCACGAAACCTTTAGGTTGCTCGATGTATACTTCTTGTTCAACTTCATCGTTAAGAAAAGCAGTCTTAACGTCCATTTGGTGAAGTTTCCAACCAAAAACTACTGCAAGAGAGATAATAATCCTGATTGAAGTATATGTGGCAACTGGAGCAAAAATATCGTTGTAGTCAATTCCTTCTTTCTGAGAGAAACAATGAGCCATGAATCTCGCCTTGTATTTCTCAACACTTCCATCTGCTGCATGCTTTATCTTATAGATCCATTTTGAAGTTACTATTGATTTTCCATGAGGTCTAGGGACTATGGTCCATACATTATTCTTTACAATAGAATCATATTCTTCATTCATAGCATCTTTCCACACTTGATGTTTGGAGGCTTCTACAAATGTGGAAGGTTATGAATCAATCACAGTATTTAAATTTGCTACGAGATCGGAGTACTTATCTGGTTTCTTGCTTTCTCTGAAAGTGCCCTTTGGAGCTGAATGCTTTTCTGCTTCTTTCAATATTTCCCGACACCAAGATGGTTTCCTTTTAACATGAGGTATCTCCATTGGAAACTCAATAGTATCCCTTGAGGGGTCCACTAGAAGTTCTTAGATTTCCTCCCTCTGCTCATCTGGAAGAGGAGAAACTAGAGAATCAAGTGGTAGAGATTCCTGCTCCTCTCAATCACTTGGAAGTTCTCTGGCCCGACGAAAATTTGCTTCTTCATGAAAAGTCACATCTCTTCTTACTTCGATGAACTTTTGACTTGGGATATAAATCCTATAAGATTTTGAGGTTTCACTGTATCCCACCAAAGTTCCTTTCTTTCCAAAGGGCTCTAGTTTGGTCCTCTTCTCTTTTGGGATGTGAATATAGACTATACTGCCAAAGATTCTCAAATGATCAACTGAGGGCTTCATTCCGGCGTAAACGTCTTCAGGAGTTTTCACTTCAAGGGATTTGTGTGGGCATCTATTCTGAATGTAGACTATAGTACTGGTAGCCTTAGTCCAAAGAGATAAAGGTAAGTTTTGGTCATACATCATGGCCCTGACTGCTTCACAGATGGTTCTATTCTTTCTTTTAGCAACCCCATTCTGTTGAGGGTTGTATGGCACAGTTAGCTCCCTCTTAATTCCAGAAGCCTGACAGAGTTCGTCATATTTGAAGGAGTCAAATTCTTTACCGTTATCTGTTCTGAAAACTCGGATGTGTCTGCCTGCTTGATTTTCAACAAGATTCTTGAAATCTTGACATCTTCTAAAAGATTCATCTTTAGTATTTAAGAAATAAATCCAAGTTTTACGCGAACAATCATCAATAAAAATGATATAATAAATACAACCATTCATAGAAGGGGCCCACAAAGATCAGAATGAATTAGATCTAAAATGCCATTTGATTTTCAATTACTGAGAGGATAGGGTTTCTTTGTATTCTTACCAAGTTAACAACCTTTACAAACACTATCATGCTTAAAATAAAACACTGACATACCTATCACCATCTTTTGAAAACTTGGAAGTGCGTTGTAGTTGATATTTCCAAGTCTTTTGTGCCAAATCTCACAAGGATTTACTGTCTCATGAGCTAGGGCTTGAACAACCTAAACTAAAATTTTATAGAGTCCACTCTCACAAGTTCCAATAGTTATATCAGTGTTTATATCTTAATTTGAGGACCACAAGAGGGCCTTCCCTTTGGAGAAAGCTACTGAATAACCTTTACTTTCTAAAACTCGAACAAAGATTAGATTTTTCTTTAGACTAGGTGCCATTAAATAATTTCATTAATATGAATTATATTGCCTAATTGAAATTGGAAAGAGGTAGATCCAAACCCTTTTATGTCATAGGTGCCATCATCACCTAGCTCTACCTTTGCCTTGAATTTCTTGTCTTGATAGTTTGCAAGGTTTTGCTTGAATCTTGTCATGTGTCTGGAAGCACCACTATCTATTAAACAAATCTCCTCTGACTTGGTAATAGTACCAGAAAGAGATGAGATAAGATAATATTCCTTATGTTGTTCTTGTTCCTTGGTGGTAGCCCTGGTTTGTCTTCTTTGAGGCTCCTCTTGAGGTTTAACCTCTTCAGTGGCAATTGAGGCTTGGAATCTTCCTCTTCTTTTCTACTAAGATGGAGGATTCCTGTAGTCTCTTACATAATGTCCTAGCTTATTTTAGTTAAAACATTTAACTTTAGATAAATGAGGATTTAGGTGAGATAACTTACCTTGAGGTTTCTTACCTTTTCCTTTATCTTGAGGGAACTTCTTCCATTTCTTGGTTTTCGCTGAAAGGGCATGATCTCTTATAAGTGAAGACTCATTTCTAATTTTAAGTCTTCCTTCTTCTTCTAAGCAGTCATGCCATAATCTGTCAAAGTTAGGTTGGACTTCTCTTCCATTTATAGATGCAAGAAAAACTCCCCATGACTCAGGAAGTCCATCAAAAGAAGTTTGCACAAGGTCATTTGTTGGCATGTTTTACAAGCAGCGTATGCTTGTCATTGATGGCAAGTACAACAATATGATGGTTTGAGTACAGGTATAATGTTCCAGGTGGGCACCAGAAGTATTTTGGGAAGACACAGTAGATAAATCTCATGAAGACCAGAAGAGATAGTGTAGAGGTGCGCGCAGAGTGCAGAGTATGCGTGTTTGTCATTGATGGAAAAGATCGCGACTAGCAGCACAACGATGATAGCATGGCAATATCAGAAGCTAAATTCCATTTCGGGTATCAGAAACAAAGACTCCATTTCAAATTTCCAGATACCGGGAGTTGGAGGAGTCAAGATTTGAGACTCTTAATCACAAGAGTTCTGAAGTGACAAAATAAAAAATACCGAAAATCTCGAAACATGCACATCAACCGAAGTTTCGGATACCAGGAGTTGGAGGAGTCAAGAGTCGAGACTCTTCATCATAGGAGTCCCAAAGTGTCGAAATGCGAAACGTTGAAAATCTAGAAACAGGCACATCAACCAGAGTTTTGGATACCGGGAGTTGGAGGAGTCAAGAGTCGAGACTCTTCATCACAAGAGTCCCGAAGTGCCGAAATGCGAAACACCGAAAATCCTAAAACAGGCACATCGACTGGAGTTTTGGATACTAGGATTTGGAGGAGTCAAGAGTCGAGACTCTTTATCACAAGAGTCCCGAAGTACCGAAATGTGAGATTGCAAAAGCGCTATATGGATAAGTGCTTGTTCACCGCCGGTGGTTGCATCGTCGGAGAGTTGTAGAGAAGAGATTGAAGAGACAAGCTCCATTTCGGAGGTTGGGACATGGAGAGTCAAGACGAATCATCAAAGAATACTCGAAACGTGAAATGTGAAATGTGTGTTCAGAATTGGCCCCTGGTCATAACTTATGGTCACATCGATGAAGGCTCAAGGGAGGAGGTAGCACAAATCTAATCTCCATTTCATAGATCGCGACTTGGAGAGACAAGATGCCTCACCATAGGAATGCCAAAATGTCGAAATGTCAAATTGCGAAATGGTGATATAAGTGCGAGACCCATCATTTATGATCCAATGGTGCAGGTTATTCGGGAATATGATCGAAGGGCTACTGTTGCTCTTCACAGTTAATTGATCAGTGGAAATTCAGTTGCTGATGCAGTTTTTGGAGGTTCACAGTGTAACTGCTAGAAATGACTTATTGTTTCTGCCAAAGGACTAGAAGAGACTTCAGGGTGATTGCCAAAGAAGATGAAGAGTCTCAAGGAATCTGCCAGTGGAATGAAGACTCTTCAAGAGGCGATTGATAGATGGAAGAGCGTTGAAGCCTGTAACTTCAATAGATAGGATGAGCTCGAATGTGATAGAGAAGACGAAGAGTCTCGACTGCTAGATAGGCTAAGGAATCTCAGCATAACACCCAGTGATGATGGAAACATGGGTTCAGTAGCTAGAGAAGCTGAAGAGTTGCAATGATGATCAGGCAAAGCACTTGACATGAAGAGCATGCAAAAGCATTGCACATATTGGATGCACAAGGTGCACAGAGACTATAAGAATGAAGAACAAAGAAGAGATGGGTGTTGTTGTAGAGAAGAATGACACATGGGGAAATGGATGTTGTGCGTAGGAGATGAAATACATAGAAGAGGCGTAATTCAGAGAATCAAAATAAGACGCAGAGCATAAAGCGTAGCAGAAGAAAATAACATAGATGCATAGTTGAGACAGTAAAATAAGGTTGAGGTGCACTTGTAGAGAAGAGCAGAAGATCAGAAAGCACAAGAAGATGCAGGCAGAGAGACACTGATACAGGAGAGCAGAGCAGTGTAGCAGAACAGTGATGAGACTGGTAAGCCATTGATGAACATTATATCACTGTAATAAGTTTCATTAGAAAAGATTTATATTTTAGGGTGGTAGGGAGGTGCTAGGGAGGATTGTTGTCCTCAGAGGTTCAAGTGGATGCTTTAACATAGGGAGTTGTAGCTTTCATCTGGTTGCAGCTAGAGAAACCAGGGTGGCAGGGTGGTGCAAGGGAGAGTTGTTGTTCTCTGTTATACAGGTTGGTGCCTGTGTGACTAGAAGTTGGTGCTTCCATCCAGTTGGTGCTGGAAAACTTAGGGAGTTGTTACTTCCTTCTAGTGGGTGCTAGAGAAACAAGGGAGTTGGTGCTTCCTTCTAGTGGGTGCTAGAGAAACCAAGTATTTGGTGCTTCCTTCTAGTGGGTGCTAGAGAAACCAAAGAGTTGGTGCTTCCTTCTAGTAGGTGCTAGAGAAAATAGAGAGTTGGTGCTCTCAGCAAGTTGCATCTTGAAAAATAGAGGTTGTAGTCTCATTATGAGTTGGTGCTCATAAGTATGATAATGTACAGAATGTAAATATTACTTATCATATAAACAAGAAGAGGTTTTTATCCTTTATGGGTTTCCTCAGGAAATATCTATCTCTGTATATTTCATATGTGTGAATGATGCCGAATGTTCTATTTTTTACTTCCCTTCATTATTGTTATTGTCATTCAATGATCTACAAAGAGTTTAAAATAAGCATAATTGTTTAATCTCGATAGCAACTGATTCACCGCCCCCTCTCAGTTGTGCAACAATTGGTATCAGATCTGGCCCCTTTTATCTAAGGGTAGATCCTAGATCTTAAACATGTCAAGCCATGAAGGAAATTCAACCAATAAGGCTCCTCTGTTCAATGGAACAAACTTTGCCTTCTGGAAAGTTAGAATGAGAACCTACATAATGACTTTAGGTGTAGATGTCTGGGATATGGTAGATACTGGTTATGTAAAGCCAGTTGTACTATCTAATAAGGATGACAAGCTAGAATTTATCTTCAATGCTAAGGCTATGAATGCTATCTTGAGTGGGCTTGCATAAGAAGAATTCATAAAAGTTATGCACCTAGGAGCTGTCAAAGAAATGTGGGACAAATTCATTAGTAGTTATGAAGGTAATGAGAAGGTAAAGGACGCCAAGCTTCAAACCTACAGAGTACAGTTTGAATAGATAAATATGAAATAAGATGAAACTATTGGAAAATACTTTTTGAGAGTTGAAGAACTAGTATGCAATGAGAGCACTTGGTGAAAAAATTGAGGAACCTTCTTTAGTTCAGAAAATTTTGAGATCTCTACTAGATAGGTTCAACCTAAAGGTCTCTGCTATAGAATAACTTAATGATATAAAAACCTTGGAGTTTGATCAACTTGTAGGAACATTGACTGCATATGAAATGAGAATAGTTAAAGATAAACCCACCTCCAAAGAAGCATCATTTAAGGCAGACAAGAATGAGGATTCTGAGCCTGATGAAATTGAAGAAAAATTTGTGAAGAGACTGAAGACAGGATTAGGAAAATACAAAGGTAAATTGCCTTTCAGATGTTTCAACTATGGTAAGATAGGTCATTTTGAAAATAAATGTCCTCACAAAAGAAATGATCATACATGTGATGATGAGGAGAAACAAAAACACATAAATTTCTTTAAAGAGAATAATTTTAAGAAGAAAAGTCTTTGTGTAAACAATGATGATGATCCTTCAGATGATGAAGACAATGATTCTTCTATTGAAGATAAACTAAATGACTTCATACTTATGGCCAAAGAGGACTATGATAATAAAAGCATAGGAAGTGAGGCTAATGAAGAAGAAGTTGTGGTTGATATGAAAGGAGAACTGATCAGTGCACTGGAAGAGATTGACAGACTCATAATTAAGAACAGAAAGAAAAAAAAATTGTTGATACAGTTCGAGAAAGACAGTAAATAGCCTGATGAAGACTTTTCCCTACTAAAAGTGGAATTAGAAGAGGCAAAGAAAATCGAGGACATTCTGAAACAAAAGTTATCAGAAAAGAAGGCAAGATGTAAAGCTCTAGAAGAAGAAGTAGTGAAAAATAGGAAAGAGTTGGAGAGGTTTCAAGCCTTGTATCATCAGAATCTGTCAAGTATCAAAGCCTTAGAAGGATTAGTCACCATTCTGAATCAGCAAAGGAATCCAAAGCTGAAAATTGTTTTGGGTTATGAAGAGGGATCAAGTAGTGTTCAACCAAGAAACAAATAACCTATCAAGTTTGTCAAATCCTCAAACATTGAAAACAGTCACTCTGCAGAAACAAAGAAAGAAAATCCACCACCAAGAAGGAATGAAAGAAAAAGTACCAAACCGAATCTGTAGATCCGAGAAATTATCGACATGAAAGAAATCGACCTCCTCAAAGAAGACAGACTTTTTCCAGGTACCAACGTTTTTTCTATGGATATTGTTTCTTTTGTTCTAACTTTGGTCATAAACCTATAAACTATTATTTAAAATTAAATTATGAGCAATCAATATTTTCAAGGTATAGATATCTGCCACAACAAAGAATGAGATAGCCAAGTAACAAACCACCACAAACTACAAATCACTTGATGGATGGGAAAAGGACACAGGTTAAGCATAACAATCATTATGATCCTTTATTCGATGAACCATAATGTTACATCTATCATAACTATGGACATAAATCTGTTGATTGTCGCTTAAGGAACTATGAACCAGATTTGAATTCCCCTGCTGAAAATGTCAAGGTTTGGAAGAAGAAAGAAAGTGACAAGTGTGGATTAGTGTTGTCAGCTCAAAGACAAACGAACCCTTGGTATATAGATAGTGGATGCTCCAAACATATGACAGGAGACAAAGGTAAGTTTCTATCTCTAAGTGAAAGAAAATCAGGAAACATAACCTTTGGAAATGATGCTCCAGGTAAAATAAAGGGTAAAGGGATGGTGAGTTTAAGTAATGGAAAAAGAAAAGCCCAAGATGTTTTCCTTGTAAATGGGCTGAAACATAATCTCCTCAGTGTAATTCAAATGTGTGATAGAGGATGTGAAGTGATTTTCACGTCCAATGACTGAAAGATAAAGTCTGTAAACTCAGGACAAGTGGTGGCCAAAGGCATAAGGACAGAAAATAATGTATATGTGCTGAAAGAAGATAGAGAAGAGTGTCATCTAAGAAAACATG
>JZKD02S0461796.1:91430-101784 GCA_000966675.3 Picea glauca | reverse complement strand
CTTCTAGTGGGTGCTAGAGAAACTAGGGAGTTGGTGCTTCCTTCTAGTGGGTGCTAGAGAAACCAGGGAGTTGGTGCTTCCTTCTAGTAGGTGCTAGAGAAAACAGAGAGTTGGTACTCTTAGCAAGTTGCATCTTGCAAAACAAAGGTTGTAGCCTCATTATGAGTTGGTTCTCATAAGTATGATAATGTACAGAATGTAAAGATTACTTATCATATAAAGAAGAAGAGGTTTTTACCCTTTATGGGTTTCCTCAGGAAATATCTGTCTCTGTATATTTCATATGTGTGAATGATACCGAATGTTCTATTGCTTACTTCTCTGCATTATTGTGATTTTCATTCAGTGCTATGCAAAGAGTTTAAAATAAGCATAATTGTTTAAGCTCGTTAAAAACTAATTCACCCCCCCCCCCTTTCAGTTGTGCAACATCGTCATCATCTATAGGAACTCCTATTGAAATAAGTTGATCTTTAGTTTGAGCAATTTTGGAGAATAAGGTATCAACTAAATCATATTTACCCATTCTCAAAGTACGTAGCTATTTCTTCAATATTCTTTTCTGAGTTCCTTAGGTGACCAATGATTTTCATCATGTTGTCCTTAATAGAATCAAATACGATTCTCTTAGCCCTGTCTTGTTTCTTCCTGTATGTTTCCCTGACTGTGTTTGAAGTGGGTTATTCAATAACCCTAGTAATCAACTCTTCTAGATCATTCTCTTCAAGAATGTTTACTATCCTGGATTTCCAAGCATTGAAGTTGGAGGCCCCTATAAGTTTGTCTTCAACTTTCACTAATGTGGAGGCCATGCTAATATCTGAAATAGTTTAGATGCTGCTAATCTCTGCAAAAAAAACCCTAACTAGTTGATCTATGTAGGCTCAAGATTATATCCTACACCCTAAGCTTTGAAACCATGTTAGATTTAGGGAAGTAATGCAGAACATAAATGTCTTTTTAAAAATTCAGTTAGAAGAACAACTAAAACACATCCTTAGAACAGTAAATCATATAATATTGAACTGTTAAATTTAAGAAAAGCAAACCAAAAAAGATTAGCTTCTAAGTATGCACAATACTCAGATCTGACCTAATAATAAAAATTATTTCTTAGTAAGTAAAACATCAGAGAATTAGATCTAGACTGCTATTTCTGATATAGGCATATTCAAACAAGGGACTGAAACAGATCTAACTACAGAACACATCAAATTATTATATCTGATAGAAATCTCAAAGAACAGACCTAATCATAGAATTAAGTTAGAGAACATATTCGGCCATGGATCTGAAACAGATCTAACTAAAACAAATCTAATTAGTATATCTGATATAAATCTTAAAGAACAAACCTAATCACTAGATCTGATATAGATCTAATCACAAGAAAAACTTCAGATTCAAATTCATATAGAACCAATCTTTAGAGTTAAGGAACATGCAGATCTAAATAGTGATATATTTTAGAAATTAAAACAAGCAGATCTCAATCATTAAAATCTAGATAAGTAACTTACCTCTTTGTGTCTTACCTTTGAACAGAGAAGGAGCTCATGCCTCACACAAGAGATGAATAGCCACTGAATAGTATGCTCAGAAAAAGTATAGGATCATAGATCTACCATGAGGGTTAGATCTCTTGCCAAGAGATGATTAGACTGACTTGCCACCAAGAGGAAAAAACCACTTTAAACATCACTCAAAAATTTATGTGATCAAACCCTCATTCACCAAGAAATTTCTTGGGAACCAAAAATCTTATGCAAGGAGAGATAGCAATAGGTACGACAGCCTTAAAATGATTAGTAAAGGGGTTGCGACTCAATTTGAAGGATAGATCTGCACACAGGAAAGGTGACGACAACTTCTTGGGAGGAGTCTAGGGTATTAGAATTGCTGTAGAAGGGGACGACATCTATCCTTCTCAACACACATGTATACACAACACGAGATGCCCTGGATTTGCAACTTAAAGGGCCCTCTGATCATCACCAACAGGGAGAAGACATCAACAATCACCAAGCTAAGCAAATGACCAGAAAAGGAGGGCTAAATCACCACACGAAAGACTTCAGCAACTGTTACAAAAGGGGCCGTAGAAAACAAGAGGAGATCCACTAACTCTTGGAAGAGAAACATAAGAGTGAAGTAAAAGGTAGGGGGGGAGGTTTATATTTATACTTTAGGCTAGGGTAGGTTAGTAAAAATAATAATTAAAATTAACATATTTAATTAATATAAATATTAATTAAACATTTTATAATTAAAACAATTAATTAGTATTTTCACCTTGATCCCTAAAGAAATATTACAAAACCCCAGATAAACACAAGAAAGGGTGAAGAGGGTTTAGGTGGAGTTACTTGGTGGCAATACTTGTCCATTCATTCTCAAGGTGACCTTTTCAACTTTATCATCATTTCATATGGGATACATCCCTCATGTGGTCATGCCCACCTTCAAAAGGGGTCATACACCAACAAATAGCTGATCAAGGATCAGGTTGCCCCAGAACATTTCTAGGGTCTTATCCACCAAGGTACAAAACCAAGGATCAACCCATGCCCCAGGCATGGGTACCTTGGAACATTTCTAGGGGCCCTAGACATATCTATGGACTTTGACTCCTTGGTCCCAGACCAGGAACCCCAGTCATATACAAGGGGGCCTAACAAGGGTCTTTTGCTGCTTGGTCCTAGACCAAGAACGCCAGTCATATACAGGGGGGCCTAACAAGGGTCTTTTTCCATGGAACTGACTTTTTGGTCCCAGAACAAGAACCCCAAGAGTGCACTGGGGGCCCTAGATCTTGGCTAGGGTCTTTTCCATCCTCCTGGAGAATGGATCTTGCATCTTCTTTAAATTCAACACTAACTTCTCTTCAACTGCAGCTCCATTACATGTAGTGACAAGTATCAAGAAAGTTTTCCAATGGGGAGGCAAGAAACAAAAGGATTTTGATAATTTGAAGGAGAAAATTAGTTGAGACAACCATTTGAGATCCAAACAGATGCAAGAATTTATGCAATGGGAGTATTCTTGTTACAACATGGTATAACCCATTTGTTTTCATTCTGAAACTTTTAATGGTGTTGTGATTAACTGTCCTACTTATGATAAGGAGTTCTATGCATTGGTACAAAGTGTGAAAAAAAGGAAGCATTATTTGTTGGGAAAAGAAACTATCATTCACACAAATCATCAACCATTGAAATACTTACAATCACAAAAAAAGCTACAACAAGAAAGGAACTTTAGATGGATGGGTTTTCTACAACAATTCCACTTGGTTATAAGGTATAAAAAAAGAATTTATAACAAAGTTATTGATATGCTTTCTAGGTCTATTGTTAGTGCTTCAGTTATTCTTAAGCATAATTCTACCATGCATGAGAGCTATGTTGAACAGTATGCTTTAGAGGTCGATTTTAAATAGGCTTATGCAACTTTGTGTCATTCTAACGAAGTTGAGTAATCAGATTACCATGTGCATGATAAGATTTTTTATAATCTTGGCAAGCTATGTATTCCACAGGGTGAAAGAGTCAATATCATAATGGAAGTTCATTCTTCTCTTATTGCTAGCCACTTTGGTGTAGGCAAGACAATGACTAATTTGCAAAGGTATTGCTATTGGCCTAAAATGAATGAAAGTGTTTCAAGATATGTAAGAGGATGTTCTTTATGTGCTACAAGAAAACCTAGAAATAAAAAGTTGGGTTTGTATACTCTACTTCTGGTTCCTTCTCGTCCTTGGGAAAGAATTTCCATGGACTTTGTAGGAGGTCTACCTATATCTAAAAATAATCATGATTATCCTTATGTTGTGGTTGACCATTTCAACAAAATGTGTATTTTGAAGCCTTGTAAGAAGTAGGCTACAACTGAACAAACGATACAATTTTTCTTTCAACATGTTTGGGTACATTTTGGGTTGCCCAAATCCATTATTTCTGATCGAGATTCTCGATTTATTGGGAACTTTTGGTCAAGCTTATGGGAACTCATGGAAACCAAGCTGAAAAATATCACAACTTTTCATCCACAAACCAATGGTCAAACAAAAGTGGTGAATAGAAAAATAGTGCATTTTCTTTGTGGTTATTATAGCAATCATCCTAAGCTTTGGGATGAGCACCTACACTACATTCAACATGCTTACAATCGGGCTAAGCACTCTTCTATTCAAACATCTCATTTTGAGGCATGTTTTGGTTATTTTCCAAAATCGCATTTAGATTTTATCTTTGGGAAAGATATTGCTATTGATGGTCAATATGACATTGATAGAGAAAAGAAGTTCATTGAACAAATTCAATTGGTGCATCAAATGGTACAAGAACAGTTGGAAAAGAGCCAAGCGAAGTACAAGACAAGACATGAAAAGCATTGTCTTGATCAAAGTTTCCAAGTTGGAGATGAAGTTTGGCTTTACATTAGCAAAGAGAGGCTTAAAGGAGAAGGTAAAAAAATGAAACCAAATAGATATGGACCTTTCAAGATTCTTGAAAAGATTGGCAACAATGCCTTCTGTTTGGATTTGCCTCCTTATATGAAAAGGTATGCAGTTGTCAATGTTGAGAATTTTAGATTGTATGAGCCTCCTTTGATTGATGATAGAGGAGAGCATGTTCAAATTCCTTCCATAGATGATTTATCGCCAGAATATCTTTTAGAACTGCATGAAGATACAATCCTTGATAGGAGGATGAGAACTTCAAAATGAGGGTATGTGGAATACCTTCGAATTGGTCTTAAAGGAAAAAATCCAAGCAAGGACAAATGGATTGAGGTTGGAAAGGTGAGGGAGTTGTACCCTCATCTTCATATAGATTGAAAGTAGTCTTTTGGAGGTCCAAAAGCTTCCTAATGGGAAGGAGTGATCCAAGGGATCAAAATATGCTAAAAAATAAAAGTGATCAGAATTGATTCGAAACAGACTTGTGTGTAGGAATCATCCTCACGATCCCAATGAAACTTGAACAAGTTCAAACAGATGTCTTATGCTAGAGATATCACATTCTATCCACTTTGCCAAACAAACAAAATTTTGTTGACTATACAATCCGTACAATGCTAACGTGGCAGGGCCTAACTGTTGACATGGTAGGGTCATACTGCTGATGTGGAAAGGTTGTAATAGTGACATGGTAGTTGACCATACTGACACGTGGTAGAGGATGATGTGACAGTTGATTGGAATGGTATGTGGACCAATGAATGTTTGACACATGGAAATGTGTTGGACCAATGGTATGGTGCCACATGGCCCAAACACGGGCTGCCACATGGCACCCCTCCGTGTTATAAAATTTTGGGTTGGATTCTGTGGGGCTCAAACCCATGACCTTCGAGACAAGTGGAAATATGTTGGTGCAGGTCGGGCTACCAACCCACCTGCCATTTAGTTCTTAACCTTATACAAGTTTAAAATTATTTAAGTTTGAACTATGACATGGTTGGGCGGAGTTCGGGACGGGGATTAACCCCATCCCTTGGTCTTACCACTAAGCACATGACCAAAGCGTGAAGGATCCACCAGCCAACTATCGATGGGTGCAGGCACTTTGAGTTCAGCCCATACCACGTGTCCAAGCCTCTTACCATCATTTACATGGGAGGTTTCAAACAGGTTCGAGCTTGGCGCTAGCACATGGCCATATGATGCCCATGAGACTGAAACATCTTCCCTTCTAGGCGCTAATGGTGTTAACCATTCAAAAAATTTCCACTAATTGTGAGATGCACGTGTGTGCTGAGGTTTTGGCACGAAAAAAACACAGAGGCTGGGTGCAGTCATTCTGGGTGCATTTTGGTGAGCAGAGACAACAATTGGGAGAAACTTCCAAGGAGTGATTCCAAATCAGTTTTTGGCCAAACCAGGTGCAAGAAGATCCTAGCTAGGGGTTTTTGGAAGTTCTGGAGCAATTGAAGCCATCTATTTCTCATTTTGAGCATTGCAAAGCATTTATTTTGACACTTTGAGCATTAATGAAAATGATCCATTGGAATATGGACTAGGAGATGTAGCCCAAGAGAGGGGTGAACTCCTTTATCATTTTGTTGTGTTAATGTGTTTACTTTGATGGTTATTTATGGATGTTTATGCTTCTCATGATTAAGTAAAAACTCATTAATTTTTATGTGTTTGTAACTTGATCCTATTACCCAAATCACATACAAATTTCACTTGAAATTTTAAAGAGACTCAAGACTTTTCATTTTCAGATCACTACGGGTCCACATATAAGACATGGAGTGGATTCAAATGCCCTTAATTTAAGGGAGTGGTTAGACTTTATTGACTATATAATGTTGATGTCATGAACAAATAGGAGTTCCATGGGACTTAAATCGATGGTAGCCAATTCCAAGGAGTGAAACTTGGAGTGTTGGGTCTTTCAATCAATATGATTGAAGGGTAGATCACCAAGTCTAGGTTGTAGGCGATCTTGTGACTTGGATTTTCTCAAGAAGTTCAAGCGTCCAAGAGTGGATCAGAAGGGAATGGAAGTGGTAAACTTGATCCTAAGGAAAAAATTTACATTGGAGTAAGTCTTGAAGTTAGGAAATTCTAAAAGGTGGAAGTTCATATGTGACTTGTACAATCGAGATAGACTTGGCATGCCATAGGGAATAACATTCAAGTGTAGAAGTGGAGGATGTTTAGGGTGAGTAGCAGGCTTGTTGACTAGATACTCACTTGAAGAGGGATTAATATCACTGATGTGGCAAGGTCACAAGTTTTGCAAGAGTATTCTACAAGTAGAGTGGCCACAAGTTAGAGTGACTTGTCACTATTTGTTTGAATGTAGAGTAGTGGTAGTTGGCTAGATTAATGTTGTAAAGACATGGATTGTATTTTCTTATAATAAAAGTTTAAGGTGACTAGCTTGTGCACCGACCACATGTTATTATGTTGATGTGAAGTGTTTTGGTTAATTGGTTAAGTGTTGAAGATTAATAACTTAGGATGATTTAGAATGCATGGTTGGTTTCAACCTTCATTATTTGTTGGTTGGTTGGTTTTATCACTCCTAAATAAACTTGGGAAAATTAGGGTTGGGTTATGTGTGAAGGAATAGTCCAATTGTGAGGAGTTTAGGGTTACCAACTCACTAGTTTTGTTGCAAGCTAGTCTTGAATGACTTGGAGTGGCACAAAATTAAAAAATATTGGGGGTGAATCTAGGGTCATGACAAGTGGTATCAAAGAGAACGTTGGAAGAACAAATTTCTTACTCTTCACTACTATCGCTATCATGTTAGGTGGTATCAAATTTCTCTTCACCATTGTGTTTATTGTCACAAGTGGTTTATGAGAAATCACTCTTCACCACATTTTTGGAAGACATAGTGGGTAGAGGAGTTGCCTTCGTAGAAATTAGGGGATTTCACTAAAAAACAAGAGCTCTTCACCACTACTTGGAAAAAACAAATTCGTGATAGGTGGTTGCATTGTCTTATTTAGTGTTGTTGAGCAACAACTTCCCCACCATTTTTGTCTTTGTCGTTTGAAGATCGGAAGAATGGCTTAGGGCCCCTCTTTTCTTTTAGACTTTTGAACCTCTGTGACTAATTTCTAAGTTGATCACATAAATTAGAAGATTTTCCATGCATCGGGTTTTTGAAACTCTTCTTAGATATCACCAGGCCCTAGAAGTTGCATTTGATCTTTTGTTCCAACATTTTTGGAGAAAAATTTCCTTGTTGAGAGATTGAAAACTTGTGAAATCTTCCTTTATCGCAAGAGACAAAAAATTATATCAGTGTGATGCATTGCACGAAAATTCACTTTAGTACAATACACCACATCACACAAAAAATTGTTTCTTTTGCAATAAAGAAAGACTTAGAAATTTTGGGGAAATTTGGCATATCACGAATCTCAATTTTTTGTCTCTTGATACATGTCATGTCTTGAAAGTTTTTCTCCTGGTGCAATACATTACAATGTTAGAAAAATTTCAAGGTTGTGATACATCACAAAGAAAATGATTTTATATTCTTTGTTTTGACTAATTGTTCTAAGGATGGATCCAGTTGGTGATATAAAATGTTGAGAAATAGATGGCTATTGTTTATTTTCTGAGTAATTTTAATTACCACTCCCACCACAAAAATATAAAAAAAAAAATTGATTTTCGTTGTGAAATATCATGCCTCTCTATGTATTTAAATTTCATAGCATGTCACACTTGAAAACACTTTCCCTTCTAACATACCATGGAAAAATTTTGAAATGCTATGACAATTTTCCTTTATTTCACCTAAGAAAAACTCTGATTGTCACGATATGTATCACACATTGAGAAATTTTCTCAAGGAACAATATGTTGCAAATTCAACAATTTTATTGAAGTCATCACCCTCCCCCTTTGCACACATTCCCAACCACCTTCCCTCTCCACTCACATCCTCTCCCAACCCCTTATGCCCCTCCACCCCCTCTACCCCTCATCTCCATGCTCCCCTATTCCACTGCATCCCCACTTCCCATCTACCCCACCCTCACCTCTCCTCCTCTCTAGCATCCCCTTAATCCTACCTCACCCTCCGCATTGGCTAATTCCTCCTATCCTTTGTTCCCACTAGTACTCCTCCCATACTCATCTACTCTTCACCTATTCTCACCTCCTCCCTCTTTTCCCCTTTCACCCCACCCTCTCATGCCCACCTATCCTAGTCTCACCCATCTCCCTCTCTTCTCCCACCTCTCCCTTTTCATCCCATGCCCATCCACATTCCCACTCCTATGACTTCCTCTCCCAACCTTCTAATGGTTTTTCCCTCCTTTCCTTTATGTCCACCATTCCCCCTCCTCTACCCATCAACCCTTTTCCTCTTCTTATATATTTATCCCACCACATCCCCCCTTCCCCTCTAGCCCTCTTTCACCTCCTCTCCTCCTCCCCCTTCATATTGCTACCCCCTTCCTCTTGGATCCTCTCTCCTTCACCTCTTATCACCTCCTCCCCCTTTTGTACTCTCATTCCATAGCCTCATTCCTATCTCCCTTAATCTCACCTATCTCCCTCTCTTCTATGGACCTCCCTCTCCTCCTCCCCTTCCATCCTAACTCACCCTCCCCCTTGGCTCCTCCCTCCTTTCCTTCATTCCCACCACTCCACCTTCCCTAGTAATCCACCCTTCACCTCTTCTCACCTCCCTCCCCCTTTTCCCCTCTCTCATCACCCCCTCATTCCCCACCAAATTCCCCCTTCCCCTCCATACCATCAAACCCCTCTCCCCCTCTATCCCAACCTCTTATCAAACCCTAACTTCACCTACACTTGGGACCATAACTTTGCTCAATTTCTAGACCACTCTATGCCTAATCATATAGAGACACGATAAATTCCTCAAGGCATTGCAAATTACCTCTAGAGAGTATCCATGGCCTCTAAGAAATATGTGTTTTCCCTGCCAAGTTTTTGATAATTAGGTATGGGCCTTAAGACCTTGATATAGTGAAGGGGGGAAACCCTACCTTTTCCTATATCCCCATCTACCCATTGTACAATAATTCCCTCTTCCATTGGGCCCTTTCCTATACCCTAACCACCTTCATGCTAATTCCATATCTTCTCCCTTGGTACTTTATCACCTCTTCCCCCAGACCATCTTCCCTAGGGCCCCATTCTTTTCCTATCCCATTTTCCCTATGGCCCTATTCTTTCCCCTAGGAACCTTCACATCTTATCCCCTAGCCACTCATCCATAAACCTAGCCCCAACGACAATCCTTGGGCCACAATTCCATACACCCTATCCCCCTAGACCCCTAGACCCTTTACCCTTGAGCCACCTACCTCTACACCCTTAGGGACGAATGAACCACACTTTGTCCCTAGACCAAAATAATTGTCCCTAGACCCTTACACCCCTAGGGACAAATGACCCACACTTAGTCCCTAGACCCTTTACCCTTGAGTCCCCTGCCCCTACACCCATAGGTGCATAAACCCTATGCCCCTAGGTACCAATGACCCACACTTTGTCCCTAGACCCAAATATTTTGACACCCAAATGTACATATTATGTTGAAGTGATTTCGTAAATGCGCATACAAGGAAGTGCTTCCATAAATGTGCATTCAAGGAAGTTATTATGTAAATCTGCATATTATATCGAAGCATTTCCTTATATGCACATTTACGAAAGTAATTCCATATAATATGCATATTTACGGAAACGCTTCCATAAATGCACATTTACAAAAGCGATTTCATATAATATGCATATGCATTTGTAGACCCAAGGGTTATCCCAAATGGTTCTGAGCCAGACGTGAAGGTATCCCTAGTGGAGGGGGTCACTGGTTCAAATCTCTTGTCCCCCCTTGGGGTTAGG
>JZKD02S0461796.1:73279-91265 GCA_000966675.3 Picea glauca | reverse complement strand
ATGCGCATATACGGAAGTGCTTCCATAAATGCGCATATGTTGAAGTGCTTCCATATAATATGTACATTTACAAAAGATCTTTCATATATGGGCATTTATTGAAGTGTTTTTGTATATGCGTGTATACCTAAAGTGCTTTCCTAAATGTGCATTTATGTAAGCACATATGTGCGTTTACATAAGTGATTTCCATATATGCACATATACGGAAGTGGTCCACTTTCATATATGTGCATATATAGAATTCGATCAAATTATGTATATGTGCATATAAGAAAGTTCGTCGCTTTCGTATATGCGCATATATAGAATCATGCCACTTCTATATATGCACATATATGGAAGACAACTTATATATATGTGTCAATTTCCATATATGCGCATATAAGGAAGCTGGCCACCTCTGTATATGTGCATATAAGTAAGCCGACCACTTCCATATATGTGCATATAAGGAAGGTGGATTTTGTATATGCATTGACTTTCGTATATACAGATATACGGAAGCCGACCACTTCTGTATATGTGCATATATGGAAGCCGACCACGTCCATATATGCACATATATAGAAGCCAACCACTTCCATATATGCACATGTACGAAAGACAACCACTTCCATATATGTGCATATACAGAAGTGGTTGGCTTTCATATATGCTCATATATGGAAGTCACCTTCTGTATATGAACATATACAGAAATGGTCGACTTTCGTATATGTGCATATATGGAAGTGGTTGGCTTTTGTATATAAACATATACGAAATCCATCCACATCTACTTCTGTATATGCACATATATGGAAGTGGCCAATTTTCATATATGCACATATATGGAAGCCATCCACTTCCATATATGCACATATACAAAAGTGGTTGGATTTGATATATGTACATATATGTAAGTGGTCAGATTTTGTATATGCACATATACGAAAGCTATGACTTTCATATATGTCTATATACCGAAGTTGACCAGTTTCGTATATGAATATATACAAAAGTAAACCACTTCCATATATGTGCATATATGGAAGCCACCTTTCATATATGTGCATATACGAAAGTTAAACACTTTTTTATATGTGCATATACAGAAGCCATCTACTTCTGTATATGTGCATTTATGGAAGTCGACCACTTCCATAAATGTTCATATATAGAATCCACCTTTCATATATGTGCATATACGAAAATGGTCAGCTTCCATATATGCGCATATATGGAAGTGGCCAAATTATGTATATGTATATATGCGGAAGTGGTTGGATTTTGTATATGCGCATTTATGAAAGGTGACTTCCATATATTCACATATACGAAAGTGGTCAGCTTCTGTATATGCACATTTATGAAAGGTGGCTTATGTATATGCACATATATGGAAGTGGTTGGCTTATATGAATGTAGATATACAAAAGTGGTCGGCTTACGTATATGTGCATATATGGAAGTTGGCCACTTCCATATATGTGCATATACGAAAGTGGTCATCTTCCATTTATGTACATATACAAAAGTGGTTGCCTTACATATATGTGCATATATGAAAGTCAACCACTTTTGTATATGTGCATATACGAAAGTGGTCATCTTCCATTTATGTACATATACAAAAGTGGTTGCCTTACATATATGTGCATATATGAAAGTCAACCACTTTTGTATATGCGCATATACAAAAGTGGTCAGCTTCCTTATATGTACATATACAAAAGTGGTCAACTTTCGTATATGCACATATACCTAAGTAGGTCGGCTTCTGTATATGTACATATATGAAATTCAGACACTTCTGTATATGTGCATACATGAAAGTGGTCGACTTCATATATGCACATATACAGAAGCTGACCACTTTCTTATTTGTGCATATGTGGAAGCTAGTCACTTCTGTATATGCACATTTATGGAAGTCGACCACTTCAGTAAATGCACATATATGGAATCCAACTTCCATATATGTGCATATACGAAAGTGTTTGGCTTCCATATATGCACATATATGAAAGTGGCTAGATTTTTTATATGCACATATACGGAAGTGGCTCGCTTTCATTTACATGCATATATGAAATGAGGCTTTTGTATATGCACATATACGGAAGTGGTTAGATTCCATATATTCACATATATGAAAGTGGTCAGCTTACACATATGTGCATATATGAAATTTAGCCACTTTCATAGATGCACATATACAGAAGTGGTCAGCTTCCTTATATGTACATATATGAGTATATACAAAAGTTGGTCAGCTTTTTTATATGCACATATATGAAATTCGACCACTTTCATATATGCACATATGCGCATATATAGAAGTGGCTGACTTTCCTATATGAGGATATATAGAAGTCGGTTGACTTCCATATATGCGTATATACGAAAGTCGACCACTTCTGTATATGGGTAAGTGAGTGGAAAATTTCAATCCATGCAATGATATCAAATTAAGAGTTGTCACAGGTGATATATGAGCATTCATAGGTGGAGTGGAAAATTATCATATGGAATATGCATCTTTGGTGCCTTGGTTAAATGTAAAACAAGTAGGAACACTCAAGACCTTTCATTGTGACCCCATTGTTATCGAGTGTAACTTTAGAGAATAGTTCACTAAATACAGAGTGCTTGTGAAGTGCTCTAATGGTGAATTGTTATCGAGTGTAACTTTAGAGAATAGTTCACTAAATACAGAGTGCTTGTGAAGTGCTCTAATGGTGAACGAGATTTGGTTTATGTGGATTGTAATAATAGGGAGGAGTTTATGAATATGTGCACATTCATTGATTGTGTAGCAAGGAACCGTTTAGGTTCATTGAAATCGTATGACAGTAACAATAAAGTCTAGATTCACAGGTGGAAGGAATCTATCCAACATTATGTAAAAATTGGGTATCCTCCCATTTACAAACTCAAATTAGAAAATGTAATCGTGGATAGCTCCTAAATCGAGTTTTAAGACTTATGAAAGGTTCCATTTACTTTATTCTCCCATTATTATTTTGTTATTGAATATTGCATGGCATTCACTAAATTTTCCTTATAAAGTACATAAAATACACTTACAACCATGTAGTCAATTTAATAATGAAATAAATTAATAACTTTATTTTAATTTTAAATTTATTTATACATAAAAATTATAATTTATTTTATTTTATTTTTTAATTTATTTATAAATAAAAAATATAATTTTATAAATCAAGTTTGTATTCTTGTAATGGAAATGTACAATAAATGAAAATGTAGAGGAAAGAGATCTCATCATTATGATTGAATACTTATATCAATTTGTAGTAGATTAAACTCTATAATAATGAATTTATTATAATACAAATATTGTTAATATTAATCTTAAAGAGGTATTGTGTTATTCATTTTAGTTTTATAATTTTTTCCAATTAATAAAAGAATGATATTTTATATATAATTAAATAAAAATAAATGATTTCAATAAAACTATTAATTTAATAAATTAAAATAGAATAATTGTACTTTTTTTTAAATTAGTTTTTCATATGATTAATGTCTTAGTATAAATAAAATATGACATATAATAATAAATAAAATTTAATTTGAAGAAACCTAGTTTTAGATGAGTTCATATTTTTATGAGCACAATTTTATGTAGGAATTTTGCCTTCTAACATAATAATTGAAATTTAATTTGAAAAAAACATCATTAGTCATGTCTTTACACAAGTCAATATTTTTATGAGCATAATTTTGTGTTGGAGTTTTTCAAGACATATTTGTCTTTTCAATGCCACATAAATAAAATATGTCATATGATAACAAATGAAATTAATTAATTTAATGGACGAAAATAAAATAATTGTAATTTGTTCCTTTAATTATTTTTCATATGATTAATTATGTCATAGTATAAACAAAATATGACATATAATAATAAATGGAATTTAATTTGAAGAAACGTCATTAATCATGGCTTTATACATGTTAATATTTTCATGAATTGAATTATATGTTGAAATTTTGCATGCATTTTTTCCAGGTGACATAAACAAAATATGGAATATAACAAGAAATGAAATTCAATTTGAAGAAACATCATTAATCATGGATTTACACAAGTCAATATTTTCATTAGAAGAATTTTTTAATGGGGTTTTTCTATTCAAGAAGTACTTTTTTCTCCAGATGACATATTCTAGAGGGAACCTCTGAGGCACTTCCCCTCTTTCCAAGGATAGTACCCAGGGTAAACCCTAGATTCTCCAGGGCACAAGGCTAGGTCAACAAATATTGAATATATCATATATATAGTTCATAAACAATCATCCCATTAAGATAAAACTTGTAACAAAGTTAGATTTGAACCTGGGTGGGAAGAAAACAACTTTTCCTCACAACCAATTGACTAGTATTCAACATATATTAAACAAAATGATAAATCAATCACAATGGAGAATTACCACATATTATACAAACATAGTAAATAAATACAATTTAGGGAGTTTGTCACATATGCAATCCACTTGATCACCACATTGAGGAGATAGAGTATTTTTGGTGATTTTATTTGACTCAACCTCTTTTGGATACCTTGAATCATTCCAATCAAATTCCAAACTCATTATGCTAGTCAAATACCACAAACAACCCCCTTTTTTCTTGTGTTTAGTTATTCTTCCACACACATACACACACACATCAGGCCATTAGCTCTATTCAAATATTGTCCCATTGAGCCCATCTGAATCATAAACCATTGATCCCATTTGAAGGATCAACCATCAATCGCTTTCAAATCTCCATCTTGATTTTCAAAGGAAAACATATCAAGTTTTCTGCAAAATTGGCAATCAGCCACATTTCAAAGTCGTACCCAATTTGAAAGGAAAGGCCATTGAGCCTTCTTCAAAATTGGACATTGCCTACATTTAGATGTTTTGCCTAATTTGAAAGAGAAAGGCCATTGGGTCTTCTTCAAATTTGGCCATCGGCCACATTTCAAGGTTGTTCTTGATTCAAAGGGAAAGGCCATCGGGTGTTCGTCAAAATTTTCCGTCGACCATATTTCAATGTTGTGCTCGATTAAAAAAAAAAAGGCCATTGATACTTCTCCAAATATGGTCCATTGGGCCTATTTTGAATATACACCTGATCTTTGAAAGATATGTAGACAAGCTTCTTTTGAAGAAGTGGCCCTGCCTTGAAAGATGAAGGCCATCGAACTCTTTGAAAACTTAGCCAAAATTGTATTGATCCACTTTCAAACATAATCCCTGATCTTCAAAGAAAATCCTTCAACACAATTCGAAGATCTGCCCTAAATTCGAAGGAAAGGCCTTCAAAATTCTTCAAAGTACTAACCAAAAAGAAAGGAAGCAAGGTCATCGACCCACTTAGAAAGATACACTTCAAAAATAGACAAACAAGATATATGTTTGCAGGTCTTTTTGAAGTTTTTCCCATCTTAAAAAACAACAGGGAAAGGAAGGTGTCGATCCTTCCTCCAAGACTTGAATTCTAATGAAAAAGGCCTTCAAGCACTATTTCAAAGTTATACTTGAATTCAAAATCAACAAAGAGTTAAAAATCAAATAAATAGGCTTGTGGGCTTCAAATATAATTTCAACTTAGAAGGTTTGAAGGCCTATTCAAAGGATCATGCTCCACGTTAGCATTTTCCCTACAACCATGCCAACATATATGATTATTTTGAACTACTCAAGTCCTCATTAGATCAAATTTGAGGTACTCAACATAAGTTGGAAGAAAATACTCTAGGGATATTCAAAATCACTTAAGCGAGCAACTATGCAATGCAAAAACCCAAGCATGCAAAACTTCCTATAACCATGAATTCCATTTCTAGATTCATACATAAGAAAAAAAAAGAATAACTTTAGAATCATAAACATGAATTTAAGAAGAGATGAAACACTTATCTTTTAAAAAGAATGGTCCAAGAAATTGGTTGCTTGTGATCATTTTTCCACCCAACAATAGGCATCCACTATACATGCCACCTCCAATCTAAACTATGATGCCACCAAGGAGAAAGAAATTGGTCAAGGACTCTTAGGTCACTCACCCAACCGATTTTTTCTCAAGATTAACCTATTTTTTTACCATAGAACACTCTAGGAAACCATATAGACAACACAACCTTGACACTCTCTTCCATTTCCCCACACAACACAAGGAAGACATTTCCCTTCTCTTCTCAATGGTCCCTCATGAATCTTCATCCCTCAAGTACTCTTCATTGTGCGCAAAACGAGTCCAATTTGATGTCTACCTCCATGAATAACCCAGTTACAGAGTTATACCTCATCTCTTAAGCACTCAATGAATAGTAATATCAGGGGAAAAGGATGGTTTTATAAATAACCTAGCCTCTACGCTCCTCTACATCCATCCATGTCTCTTCTCAAGTCCATCATCTTCATTTTGATAGTTCTATTTTGTCTTCTACAGGTTTGAATCTTAGTCCCTCACTTGAGAACATAGCTCCAAAAATTTAGATGTCCATCAACATGAGAAAATGATTCGAATGATGAGAGTGATGGTAAAAATGGGTTTGAATGAGAATTCCCTATATCATAAGAATGAGTGATTTAGCATGAAAATGGAAAACGTGTTTGAGCCAATTTGAATTAGCATGGACGATAGTGCAAGGGAACAAAGGAGGTTCAAATACCCATGAGGATGAAGTCTATTACACTCCTCATGGTTTTTGTACTCAACACCCATGCCCTCATAACAATGGAAGGTGGATTTACCCACCAACCACCACCTACATCTAATGACCAGTGGTTGGGTTTTTTAATAAATCACATGATAATAAGGGGAAAAAGTAAGAGTTAGGAAACTTAAGAAACTTTAGAATTCATTTATCGCCCCACTAAACCTCCCTTTCCTCCTTTTCTCTAGTGGACTCCAATAACCAATCTTGGACTTTTATGTTAAATTTTTAAATAATATTTGCATATCTTGAGTATATCATGGAAGGTCTACCACATGATATATCAAAAACATACTTATCACAATTACATGTCTAGAAATTCATTAATCAAGCTTTGGCCTTGAGCTTTTCACTTCGAATTTATACAATATATTTACATCATATACATGAGGCATTATTTGCATCATATACATAAGGCATTATTTTATCATTAGGCGACACTGACATCAATAGTCAACTCTTGCAATCCCATTTCATGTTGAAACGATTCGAAACAACTTTTGTGTGGCAGCGTAGCCCCTGTCGGGTTGAATTGGGAATAAATGCATAGGGATGGGAAAAAGTAGCAAAGGCAGATGGAAATTGCAGGGGAGATGTGTCAAGAAGCATGAAGCACATGTGGTATCCATGCAGTAAATGACACGTGGCCTCTAGAGTCCCATTTATTTTTTGAAATTATATACTCTATTTTGCTATGTTGAAAATTTATGTCTATTTTGTCTCTATATGTAGTAGGACAAAAAAAAGTTATATTCAAATTAAATAAATACAATTTCTTGACATTCAACATAGTGGAAGATAAAAAATTATGAGGACATAAATATAAAAGGAGATAAAAAATAGTTTAATATGAAATATATCAAAAAATAATATTGTCTGGTACATATTCCTGGAAATTTAAATGCATTTTTCATATAGACTGGGATTGGGGCTCCCGCAGACCATAAACATAGTGGAAGATAAAAATTTATGATGACATAAATATAAAAGGAGACAAAAAACAATTTTCTTTGAAATATATCAAAAACTAATATTTTTGTTACATATTCCTGGAAATTTAAATGCGTTTATCATATAGAATGGGATTGGGGCTCTCGCGAACCATAAGAGAAATATTTACAAGAAATAGGACTTTGGAAAGAATAAGTGGGCAACGGTAGAATGTAATACCTGAAAAAAATAAATTGAAAGGTATCAGTCTTTGGATAGACATTTCTATTTAAAAAAGTGGAATAACTGGGTTGATAAACAAAGTAGGATGTGATCAGTATAGACTTATAGTGATGGTACATATCACCCATTTTGATATTTTCTTTCTGATGTCTTTTTATTGATGTCATCGATGGCTACTGGAAACGTGGACACTACCTATTGTCGTTCGTCGACGACTTGCTTCAATTCCCTTTCGATTCATTCTTCAATGTAGCTTCTCATTGGGGCGACGTTGATCTCATTCCATATTTTTATGTTGAAAAGTTCCTTTTCTAATTCCCTGAAGTCAATAGAAAGATTACGCAGAGCCTGATCCATTCCCTCATTCTGTACCAAATAGTCAACTAGCCATTTTTCGACGTCATCTTCAGCATATTCAAGGATGCTGTAAAAATTTTCCAAAGACAATGCCTTAAAAATATCAACCTATTTATCGAAGGCTTTCTTAGTTAAGGGAAAGGACTTGACGATTAATTTGGGGTATTGGAAGTTGTTGGTCCTTCCGACTAAGTTTATTCTTTTCAACTTTGTGAATAATTTTTCTTTCTTTGATATGGCTTGTTCACATGACTGGAAAATGAGATGCAAGTTCTTCACTTTTTCTTTCCATCATGCATTAATTGGGGTTCCCTTTGATTGGGATGGTCTTGTGGGGTATCCAATGCCTCCGCCTATGTATTTTCCAGGAAGAGAGATTATCCAATATAACACGCAGATGATAACCTCCATTAACACTTTTCCCTCCTCGACTTGGAGATCTTTGGGTTTTCCCAAGATTGTTTTAGTTCATCGTAAGATATTGACATTCCACAGAAGGTCCGCTCGGAGCCTTGGCCTCCCCCATGGTTTGCCGCCTAAAATCTTTAAAACGAGTCTCAATTAAGCTCTTTTCCGACTCGTCTAAAAAACTGAAAAGATTGCCAAGTGATTTGTCCCTTTCACACTCATTAAAATTGGATTTGAAAGGTCACGAGTCTTAGTTAAGCTATTTTCTGACTCGTTATAAAAAATAGAAAAGATTTCTAAGTGAACTTGTGTTTTTCACACTCGTAAACTAGATTTGAAAAGACATCTATTTGGCACAAGTTTACCCCTTTTTCACACCAAGTAGACTAAAAGACATAAAAAAGGACATTTTTTGGCGTTAAGTTGTGATTGCATATCATGTCCTCTCTTGCAGTATTGAGCCTTTAGTCAGTTCTCTCTTTGCATTATAAACCGTTGCCTAAGCAGTTTTTGCATCCTCAACCAAGCAGTGACTTGTTTATATCCTTCTCAATTTGACACCCTATACCCTGGAGGGAACATCACCCCAAGTGTCCATCTCCCGCATGCATTCCCCTGCATTAAGCATAGGTACGTTCCATTGTTGGAACTAGTTTTTCTTATTTGCGACACTCGTTTCCCCCTCTGTATCATAGCATTCATTTGTTATGAAAAAAAAAAAAAAGACATGCGAGAAAGGAGTACTATATTATAATTGGAAGCAGTCGTGTCACCTTTGAACAGATCACAAAATTACTGAGTCCCTGTGTCATCATAATTTTGGGTTTAGCATGGCCTTAGGAATCTAATCTCGTTACAAAGTTTTCTCTACCGAATGGTTACTCTTCCAGTCCCTATAGAGAATGTTATTGATGCCTCCTACATCTAATTGTCACATCATTGATTCTATGCTTCCGAAGTCTACCATATGTCTCATTCTCTTGTTCAAAGGAAGTCTATCAACCTGCGTCAGCAACTCCTCAGAAATCTTGACTTTGCATGTGGGCCATACCCTCACCTTGTCTCAGAATCACATGATAATATAGTCTTATCATGCACCCTGGCCCTACTTTCATCATTGGTAGGTCACCTTGAACCCAACAATCAACATTTCATCATTGGTCGTTGACTGGGTGGTTTCCCTTATGTTCGACAGCAAGACATCTATTCACACTTTGGAATTCATGCAGTGTCTTGGATGCCATTAGCCTTATTGGTGGTTTCCTCTCCTTTGTCAGCAGTTTTTCATCATTGGCTGCTATTTAGAGGGTCTTTTTCATATACCGCTTTCATTTGGTACACACAAAATATGCACAAGGTCGTTGGTTTGTGAACATGTTCTTTGTTCGATCTCTAGCAAATCATGAAGCTCCTGCTTTGTTCCTCGTGTAGACTGATGAGAGATTCCTTAATTTTCTCCTTCTTGTGGGTCTCTTTCCATCGACTTCAGCTCATTTATTCTGGATATGAGACCTAGAGTTTTATGAGTACCTTGAGGCTTGCATTCATTAGTGGTAGGCTCTCTCACCATTGACAGATGGGAATACATCAATGCCCCCTAATCAGTGGATTTTTCAAGTGTTTGACACCAACTTCTTTATTCACACTTGTAGAAATGTACTCGGTGCCTTTATACCTACTTTCATTATTGGTAGGTTGTCCCACGTTTGTTAATGGTATACCTCAATGATCAGTAATCAAACAATGTCTCATCATGTTCGACCTCAACTCCTTTATTCACATGATGCATACTTGCTCCTTGGCGGATAGTGTAGAATACTTGAAGACATCACTATGTGGCGACAACTTTCCTGAGATGTTGCTTCACTTTCATTGGACCAACACCTGTTCGACTGTAGTAATCATGGGAGATCAAATTGTACTCCTTGGTATACAGATATCTTCAGAATGATTTTGAGATTTCTTTCACTAGGCCTTGTTCATGACTATGACAACTTTTGGCATGCAACCTCATTTGTATTTGCCTATTCATGGCCATGAACACTTGTTTGGTATATTTTTCACATGGATCTGCATTGTATTCTTGGCAGCCATGTATTCAAAGTCAATACATAATGTAATAAGAAATTGACTTCGTTCAGTTGGTTCTCTACCACTCCACTCCTGGGTTATTTATAATGTATTTCGGCCATTCCATATACTCCTCTGATATCACACATTAGGTAGCATCTGTTATAGCAAGATTTGCCTCACCATTGCTATCTCACACAAAGGGCCTTTCTCCATTTCCCTATGCAGGATTATTATCCCTTTTTGATGAATCCAAAGATAAAAATTAACATTTTTTCCACATATACACACCCTATCAGCTATGCAACAAGCGTATACACATGATTCTCCACTATAGCCCGCATACATCGGGATTTGTGCCAGAAAATACAAAATGGAGTTGGGTTTCCATGTCACGATAAGAGATCTCTAATCCTTGGCCTTCCATATACTGGAAACATTCCGACTCGGCCCTTCAGTTGCATTTTGAAGGCTATAAGAACACAATTTCAAGCTATGGAAAAGAGGAGAAATCATTCAACATTGAGAGAAAAGTTACTCTTGAGAAATTACATCATATTGAGTCTTCATCCCTTTGTCCCTCAAGTCTGAACATAGTGTTCACCCCCCAAGATCTTCCCTTATTGTTGAGAGAACCTCATTATCTCTCTCTTTCAATCTTTCCTTTGGTGGAGGAGTGAAGTGGTGGAGGCCCAGTTGGAAGGAACTTCGTTTCTTAGTTTCGAACCGTGCTGACATAGAAGTCTGTAATGTTGTCACTTCTGCTGATCAATTATTAATAGAAATACTCCTTTCACATCCTATTGGTATCGTGCAAATATTTGATTACTATACATGGGCATGTTTGTAATGTTTATTGATTGATTATGCTATCTAATGTGCTAACCCCTTTATATCATCACTATATACTTTCTCTGCTCGTTTGTTAAGAACTTATTGCAGGTATAAAGCTTTGGGTCGAAGTGCTCAATGGTGGAACATCATCAAACGTTGGATCGAGGTAGACCACTTTCTTATCTTGCATATTAGTTCGTATAACATATGTTGGAATTGAGTTGATTTCTGCAGTCATACCTGTCTATTGTGGTTTACCCTTAGAAATAAAGAGTTTTTCCCTCATAAAAGATGAAGAAAACCAACAAGTTATCAAATTTATTTAAAAATATTTTTGAAGTTAGATGTTCTATGCTTCCCAAGATGACGGTTTTGGCTCAAATGCACAAAAAAATGAATTATAATATCAAATGGCCAATTATTCATATTCAAGCTCATTATGTATCATTGGATGTCCTTCAAGTTCTCTCACACCAATTGTAGTATGTCTAGATTTTATTGATAATTCATTTATCTCATTGAATTTATGTTATGTATGTAGGTGCAATTGAATAATTGTTCATTGAATTTTGCAGAATCAAGATTCGGGATCGAGTTCAGATGCTCAAGATATTCCCATAGTCCCAAAATTTTGCAAGCTCTTATAAAAAAAAAGATATTGCAAGCATAATTTTTATGAAAATGGATAGATTCTTTACCCTACCAATCCTAACATGCCATCTTCCGTCAACCATCCTGGGTCAACAATATTACACCATGAATTGGATCTCTTTTATGTAGAAAACCCCGTAGGACGTAAGACAAATATTATTAAGTAATTGTATTTTTGGATTTTCTATGGAACTAATGTAAATGTATTGCTTAATTCAACATTTGTTTTATAAAGTGGATAGTTGCATGTTTATTATTGGGAAAGCAATTTTCATGCTTCTAATAAGTGTTTGGTATAATGCTTGAACATATTATATGCATTGTGTTACTAATAACATCAATGTAATGTTCAATATTTTTACAATTAGGATTATAATGACGAGTGACCTATCCACCATCTATTGTTTCACCCCACTACGATGTAAAGCCACAAGAGTGTTCTAAAGGAAAACATCTTGAAGAGGAATCATATCGAGAATGGTTGAAAGAACCACCTATTCAATTTCCACTATGCTGTGAGTCAATAATTTGAAACCTCAACAATAAGACTAGTTCTTCACATGTTGGGGATGAAGGCAATGATATAGAGGTTGGTATGGCTGATTTCTTGTGGCATACCTAAGACATGGAGGTAATGTTGTTAGATTCATTCCAACAAAATGAACAAGGGGATGACGTTGATGTTGTAGATACCTTCTTTGAAATCCTGGAATCTACTTCCACCACTGTAATAGATAACCAGGTATGCAATTGTATAATAATGTATAAAATATAAATAATTGATAAAAGATAAGATAAAAATGATGATTTACAATTGAGAAGGAGGGCTTGATTATATACCCACATAGGGGTGCCCTTTCACCACTAGACATGTCTTTTGGAGAACATGTCCTTTCATTATTACTAATTACTATTACTAACTATTTACTAATTAATTATTATGTTATGAACATTTATTTATATGTATTTATGTTCATAACAACCACCCCTCTATTTGGTCAAGTACAGGGGTTTGCAAGGTCTACCCAAATAGGTACAAAAATGTTATTGTACAACTTGAAAGAAATGTATGGTATGTCAATTGCATGTTTCTCGACACTTTTGAGGTAACTAACCATTAAGTCCCCTAAATTTGTAAGGAATCTTGTCACAAAATGAAGGAATAAAAGGGTTTATTTTATTCATGCTTAATGGCAGTGTACATTTCTATTGCCCACTAATTGCAGGTCAATCAAAGATATTGTACTTGCAAGTGATAATTTATTTCTTGATAGTTGTGAAAAGACAAAGAAAATGTTGAAAAATGTTGGGTCTTGAGTACATATCATACCACTCTTTTCCAAATGATTGTATTCTATACAAAAACAAATATGTGGAAAAATATATATATCCATAATGTGGGCATGACAGGTACCATAAATAAATAAATAAAATGGTAATGTATATGGTCCTCCTCATAATATATTGAGGCACATTCCTATACTTCCAAGGATTCAAAGGCTCTTTCATTACAAACAATTATCTATGTTGCAGGGGTGGCATGCCTCACATAGAAGTGTGCTAGGATTTATGTGAATCCCAACATATTCAATAGCCATGAAGCATATAGAGGATACATCGATTGATAAATTAAAGGATGAAGTATGGAGCCTATGATTGAGTATAGATATGGATGGAGTTAACCCATATTCCCTCCAAAACACCAAATATTATGTTTGGTAAATGGGGGTGATCAATTATAATATCTCCCCATGGTTGTTTGTGAAAAATAAACATCTTATGTTGTCTCTTATACTCCCAAGTAGAAGACAAGTGAAGAGAATGGATGTCTAGCTCCAATCATTGATCGATGAATTTAAGAAATTATGGGAAAGGATACATGTATATGATCTATCAATACCCATCCCAATGGAGAGGTATTTTACATTGTATGGCATATGTTAATAAACCATGCACAATTATTTGGGACTACAAGTTTTATTTGGTAATCATGGTCATTGATTTGTTTATATATGTAACGTTATTTGGCATACTCCATTTAGTGAAACTATATTTTTGACACTGACATGCTTTGTATACGATAACATCGCAGGTCTTGTAACAAAAGGGTATCATGGATATAAATATTATGGACCTTCTATGTAATATACCAAATATAAAAAGTATGCAGAACAGAAATAAAATGCTAGAAATGGCAGAATAACAATAATATAACCAACATAATCTCCACAATAACACATAAATGATATGAGAACAACAACATAAATAGCACTTTGATTCAGAAAGCAATGTTCATAGGCCTCTTCGAGGGGGCAACCTCCAGTCGAGCAATGCTCTGTTACAATAATCTCCATGCTAGGGTTTTCATACCCTCGACCCTTATTTATACTAAATATGTCTATCAAGAGAAGCATCTAGAGGAAGATCCTTCTAGAAGTGGAAGCTTCTATTAGGTATTCTTACATCTGCCTTATTCTATTTTATTGAAAGGCCTTATTAATATTGACCTTTATTACATCAGAATATATTGATCTACCTATGTGCGGGTTAGGACCCTAACATGTCCGCCTCCTTAAAAACAACCTTGTCCTCAAGGCTTGAGATGTGGAAAATGCTGCAGAATGGTAGTTGGTTCCCAAGTGGCATCTGTCGGGGTTGTATCTTTCCACTAGACTAGCACTTCCTTGATGGTTCGCTAACGCAGGCAACGCTCATGTTGGTCCAAAACTGCTTCTGGATGTAGCCAAATGGATCCTTCTTCAGCTAACTCGGGAAGGTTGATTTGAATCTAGCACCTAGTTCCAATCACCTTCTTTAAGCATGAAACATGAAAAATAGGATGTAGCTTTGACTGACTAGGAAGAGATAATGCATAGGCGACTTGTCCCACACGCTTGAGAACTGTATAAGGACCAAAAAATTTGGGCACTAGCTTCTGACACTTCTCGACCTTGAGGAAAGTTTGCTTGTATGGTTGCAGTCGCAGAAACACGTACTCCCCTTCTGCAAATTGACATTCAAAGTGACCTTGATTTGCTTGTTTCTTCATGTGATTATGTGCCATGAACAAGTTCTCTTTAAGGGTACAAAGAATATACTCTCTAGCTGTAAGTGTTTGGTCAACCGCCTGGACCTTCGAGGTACCTGGTAAGTATGAGAGAACTGAAGGTGGCTTCTATCCATATACCGTTTCAAAAGGATTCATGCATGTAGTTGTATGGTAGGAAGTATTGTACCACCATTCAGCTAGCGGTAACCATTGAGCCCACTGATTTTTATTTTCAGAGGAAAAAAACCTTAGATATGTTTCCAAACATTTGTTGACAACTTATGTTTGACCATCAGTTTGGGGATGATAAGTTGTGCTTAGATGCAATTGGGTGCCATGTAGCTTAAACAGTTCTTGCCAAAAATTGCTTGTGAAAGTTGGGCCACAATAAAAAACAATAGAGTGTGGCATGCCATGAAGCTTGAAGACCTAGTCCATGAAAATTTGAGCCATCGTGGATATAGTAAATGGGTGTTGAAGAGCGTAGAAATGAGCATACTTGGAAAGGTGATCCACAACCACCATTATGACTGATTTATTTCCAGATTTGGGTAAGCCAATAATAAATTCCATAGAGATATCCTTCCAAATAGCAGGTGGAATCGGAAGTGGTTGTAGTGTTCTCGGTGATTTGACTATTTCTCCCTTGTTGCATTGACACACCTCACATTCAACGACAAAATTACGAATGTCTTGTTTCATACCATCCTAGAAGAAAGAACGTTTGACCCTATCATAGGTTTTGGTGAACCTGGAGTGCCCCGCTGTGGGTGTAGCATGAAGCTCATAAAGTACCATGGATTTAATCTTTGATTGTTTAATTAAATACAAATGGCCTTTGTATTGAATCTCATCCTAGAGCCAAGAGTACCCTGGGGGAGTTGGAGCATTAGTCTGCAATTGTTAGATCAGATGCAAACTTTTGGGATCTTGTAACCATTCCTGGCGCATAGCTTGGAGCCAATCTGGTACAATGAAGGAAAGAGAAAAAAGGGATCCCTCTTCTTCATATTTTTGGGACAGTGCATCCACCACCGCATTGTCTTTACCCTTCTTGTAAATGATCTCATAATAATATCCAAAGATCTTAGTCACCCATTTTTGTTGCTCCGGGGAGGAAATGCGTTGTTCCAGAAAGTACTTGAGGCTTTGATGGTATGTCTTAATTTGGAAACATTGCCCCAAGAGATAAGGGAACCATAGATCAACGACATGTATAATAGCCAACATTTCATTTTCATAGATGGGTTTGCCCAAATTCCTTTTAGATAGTTGTCTGTTGGTAAAGACCAAAGGTCGACCCTCTTGCATAAGGACAATATCGATTCCTTTCCCTAAGGCATCACATTCCAACACAAAGGTTTTTGTGAAATCAGGAAGGGCCAGAACCAAAGTGGTGCACATGGTCATCTTCAAGGTTTGAAAATCTTGAGAAACGGCTAGAGTCCAAGTGAAAGAGTTATTTTTTAGGAGAGCCGTGAGAGGTGATGCAATCTTGCCATAATTCTTAACAAACTTGCGATACTACCCTGTTAAGCCCAGAAATCCATGCAAGCTTTTGAGAGTCATTGGGTGCAGCCAGTCTTGCATATCTTCAATATTTTTTAGATCCACCCTGACGCCATCCTTGCCAACCAGATGACCCAAGTATTCTACTTCTGAGGCACCAAAAGCGCATTTAGACTGTTTCAAGAAAAGTTTGTGCTGAGAGAGTAGATGGAGAACTTGATCCACATGAGTAATATGGTTTGTCCAGGTTTTGCTATAGATTAGGATATCATCAAAGAAAACTAATAAAAAATGACAGAGAAAAGGACAGAAGACATGATTCATGAGGCTTTGGAAGGTGGAGGGGGAATTACACAAGCCAAAGGGCATGACCAAAAACTCATAGTGGCCCTCATGAGTTTGAAAGGATGTCTTGGGAATGTCTACCTCCTTCATACGTATCTAGTGATAGCCCAAGTGAAGATCAAGTTTAGTAAAGAATTGGGTGCCACTCAATTCATCCAGGAGGTCATCAATGACAGGAATGGGAAATTTGTCTTTAATGGTTAGTTTTTTTAGGGCACAAAAGTCAGGACACATTCTCCAAGAACCTTATTTCTTCATGACCATGAATACGGGGGAAGAGTAAGGGCTCGTACTAGGGTGGATAATGTATGCAGTAAGGATTTCCTAGACCATTTTCTCAATTTCATTTTTTTGTGAAAAGGGGTGGCAATACAGATGAATATTGGGAGGAAGGCTTCCGGGTACAAGGGGAATGGAATGATCATGAACACCATGGGAAGGAGGGAGTCCTTGGGGAGTGGAAAATACAATTTTGTGTTTAGAAAGGAGGGCTTGGAGGTCTTCCAGCACTGGGGGTGTCTCTAATGCTTGTATGGCATGGAGTTGGGAAATGACACCAGAATGAACTTTTTTGAGCAGCTTTTCCATGCGATGGGAACTAATGACCTTAGGTGAACTGACCATGATGCCTTGGAGTTTATATTGGTGGCCTTCCTGGTTGAATTGCATGGTTAATGCCTTAAAATCCATGGGAATGGGACCCAAAGTCCTTAGCCAATATGCACCCAACACAATGTCACAACTGCCCATGTCAATAGCAAACATATGGGATTTTAGGTGGTAGTCACTGATTTGGAGACGCACATTTTCATAGCACCCTCCACATTTCATGGAACCACCATTGGAAATCATGATTTGGAAATTGTTGA
>JZKD02S0461796.1:58944-72435 GCA_000966675.3 Picea glauca | reverse complement strand
CCCGCAGAAGGCGTAGGTCACGTTGAAAGTGATGGGGCTGAAAGGTATGGGAATGGGAGGAATGTTCACCTTCAGTCTTTGGAGGTGCATCAGAGAAAGGGTCATCTGTAGGGATATTCATTTTGGTGCAGAGTGATGCAAAGACAGATTCAAGTTGGGTGGTCAGTTCTTGTTTGACTTCCTCCATTGAGGACTGCATGGTTGTATTGTTGGATGAATCGATGGAGGCCACAGTAGCACTGAGTTGTTTCACTTCTTTTTGGGTCTCGAGGAAACCAAATTGCAAGGTGTTGAAGCAAGCTTCCAGGTCTTGGCTACAGGTATGGGCCATGAGGATGGGTGAACTGAAAAGGGGCGGGCGGGGTCAATTTTTTTTCCAAAAAATGATATGGATGAATGTGATAAGGGAGAAGAGATGAATCTAATGTACTAGGTCTCAAATAATGGTGAAAAAAATTCCATACTCTTTTATTTATTTTTTTATTTTTTTTACACCTGTAGAGTTATACTCCGATCTGAAGAATACTGCAGCGATGAAATCCCCAAATGCTTAACCAAAAAGAAATGTGTATTTACTTGGCAACCCGAACACAGTTGCATGACAATAGATCTTGTCTGTTTTAATTTGTTTATGTTTCTGTCCCCCAAATGTTAGGTATTCAAGGGTTCTACAGACAAGGGTTCACCCTGTGCTATAGCTCTCTGATATACGTGCGGGGTCCAACAGTAGTACTCAGCCCAATATCTTAGGGCACTAACTAAGGAGGATAGATCGTACCCTTAGTCGTACTACTCGACTACCCAGGTACTAGAGAGTATCTTCCCAAGTGTTGTTCTCGGTGGCACTATAGCAGTCAGGCGGTTGATCAGTTTATATAAAGAGGGCTTCAGGAAATCTAGGTCGATCCGTACACAGGTGTTGTCTGATGTGATACCACTTGAAGGAGTACCAACAGGGGTTACCAGGGTGGCCAATAGATGTGCGCTTAAGAACCACTTGTATTTCCTGCGTGTATGAATCCCTCAACCGCGGGTTTATTCACGTAACGAAAGATCTATGTGGCTTAAAGACGTCAGAATACGTCTCTACCTTGAAAACAAAATTCCCACAATTTCTGCCAAGGAAAGTGCTCTGATACCACTTGTAATATACCAGATATAAAAAGTATGCAGAACAGAAATAAAATGCTAGAAATCGCAGAATAACAGTAATATAACCAGCATAATCTCCACAATAACACAGAAATTATATGAGAACAACAACAAAAATAACACTTTGATTCAGAAAGCAATGTTCACAGGCCTCTTCGAGGGGGAAACCTCCAGTCAAGCAACGCTCTGTTACAATAATCTCCATGCTAGGGTTTTCATACCCTCGACCCTTATTTATACTAAATATGTCTATCAAGAGAAGCATCTAGAGGAAGATCCGTCTAGAAGTGAAAGCTTCTATTAGGTCTTCTTACATCCGCCTTATTCTATTTTATTGAAATGCCTTATTAATATTGACCTTTACTACATCCGAATATATTGATCTACCTATGTGCGGGTTAGGACCCTAACATTCTATAAAGGATAGGTGGTCCAACCACCTACGAAAGTTGGTGTACAACTTTTCAAGGGTATTCCTCCCATAATAACACCCTTATAGAAGAGTTTCATATGCTTTCAATGGTAAACCATAGAGAACTTGGAGACTTGAAATAATGACACCAACAAATTGTATTAGGGCATATGACACAGAGAAGGAGAAGAAAATGGCATAATTGTTTGATTCAAATGGGGAACGTATGTTCGATGATCCTAATATTTTTGGCACATGTGTTGAGAAAATCCCATTGTGATGAAGAGTAAATATATATGTTATGAGCTTCCATATTGGGACAATCTTAAGATTTTCCACTTACTAGATCCCATGTTAAGTATTAAATAAAGGTGGAGTATAAAATATAACATTTAAATTAAGTTACGTATACAAGAAAGGATCACATAAGAATCCCGAGAAGATATAAGAAATTTAATGAATGGATAGGATATTTAAATGAATGGATAAGGTATTTAATAATGTGATAAGGTATTTGGTGGGGGAGTTAATGAAGGGAAGGCGGTGAAGGAGGAATAAGGGGGGGGAAAGGAGTTTGGAGGAGGGATCATTCTACGGGGGAAGTTGGTCATGAGTTTGGGAGAACTCTGAGTATTGGACGAGGGAGGAATTTTGTGTTTGGGATTGACACAGTGGTCCGAGTTGCTAGAGGTTTTGGGCTCGGAGGGCCAGGATATCCGTAGATATCCTGGAGCTAGGTCGTTTTCCTAGTTGGCAGGGTGGATAAGAGGTTTTGGGCAATTATTTTTCTCTGTTTGCAACAGGACTGGACTGTGTAGCAGGTAGCAGCAGGAAGGCAGCTGACAACGGAAATTATCATAAGAGTTAAGGTACTCAATCCGAATTTATGCATTACTCATTGATAAATTTTAGTGTAAGTGTTGAGAAAATGTGGAATATTTCTTCTTTTATGAATCTGGTAGAAATGGTTGTGCATTTGGTAGGGTTTGGTAGAATTTTTAAATGTTAATTTAAAACCAGTCATTACAGGTATTGATAGTTGTTTGGCTCGATATTGTGTCTTTCCTCATTTATCCCTTGATATAGTCGTCTATCTTCCTGAGCTTCATCCCATGTATCGACCCAAGGTTTTCCTTCCTTTGGATCTAATCGAATTACAATTTTTTTTCCACTCCCTTTTAATTTGATTCTATCTCTTTCAAGGGATATTGTAGCTCACATGTTTCTTCCCCAAGGTCTACCAACTAATGCAAGATAGTTAGGGATTCCTTCAACCAAGTTGATTACTTCAAAATCGATGCTTGTCGGTATTCCCATTATGGATGTTATTACGCTTCTAAGGGTACCGATTGGTTCAATGAAACTTTGATCTGCTAGCTTCAGGAAATTCATAGTTGGTTGTAGTAGTGGTTTCCCAAGTCGAATCTATGTTTCTCTTGGGAGTATGTTTACTTGAGATCCAAAATTGACTATGACTTGCTTGATCACGTGTCCCTCAATTTTGAGGTCAACGTGTGGGTCAAAGTCATTGTTATGTATTTTTTCAGATAGTTGGCGCATACTTTTAATAGATATTTGGTCTTATTTATATTCCCTTAGAATACTCAGTAGGTTGATCAAATGACTGACCGATTGCTTTTATTTTAACAGTAGTAGAAATTCGTCTAATATTGTATCGAGGATACTTGTATGTTCTCCCATTTTCCTTTTATCTTGGTCAATTTTCTTGAAGAATTTCATTGCTTCCCGCATAAGTTTGTCTTGTTGATCTGGATTGGGGTATATATGGCGATCTCTACTTTGACTACTTGTTGGGTCTGGATAAATATATTCACCATCTCTTGAACGTTTTACCACATGAAGGTTCTTCGAATTCATAATCTCTTGTTTTGGCATTGTGTGCAAGATATTTAAATTTATTTTGTTCATAACTTTTTCTAGTACAATTGGGAAATCCTCTAGGGAATGATCTCCTACTCCAAAAATATTACAGAACTTGAGATCAGTTATGTCTTTGATGGGAAAATATGGGATTACATGATCATATTTCCAACAATTGAAGCAATAATGTCCTTTTTCGAGTACTCTACCAAAGTTTCCTCACCCTCTACCTCGACCTTGATAACCACCTTGACCTCATCCTTTGTATCCATTTCCATTTTCTTAGTCGATATAATGGTTAGCGACATGTGTGTGATATACATAATGAATGTTTGGTATATTATTTCCATTCAACCGACATTCTTGAGTGGAATGATTATTCTCTTAACATACATGGCACCAATTGGGGCATGCATTCCTTAGATTGTGTGGGAAATATCTTGTTGCGTGATTTGTCGAGGATTAACAAATGTCACAGTATGTTTTGATATGGATGCATCTAACTGCTTGGTCCAGCACATCATTGAACTTGTAGTAATATTTTTTGTGACCCTCACTTGATAAAATGGTACACCAAATTTTGTTTCGTGCAATCGACATGTTTTTTATTAATTGTTGCATCTCTATGAGCTTGTCTTCTAGTCTTTCTTAAGAAATTGTCGAATATTGGGTGCCTTCATCATCTATTTCAATTCACTGTGATTTTTCAGTATGTCTTCACATGTCTGAAGATCGTACATTCAGAGGGGAATTATGATCTTTTGTATTAATATTACTACGTACCTTTGTACCAACACGTTTTCGTCAATTTCATAAGTGATTTGACTTAATACATATTTAAACCTCTTATCATATTCTCATATTGTTTCTCCTGGATTTTTCTTGATTTATTTGAGTTTTGTTTTCGCTAAGTGATTGTTATCTTGAGTTTTAAAGAAATTAAGTAAGGTTTTCTTTATATATTCCTTCAAGCATCGTTGATTGTCCATATAATTCATAAACCATGTAAGTGCTCTAGCTTGAAAGGCAGCAACAAACTATGTCATTTGTTTGTCATCATCAACTATGTCAGTTGTGTCTTAAAATGTATCACAGACGAACCAATGTTGCTTAGGGTCTCCATCGCCTTCGTAAATCAAGATATGATTTAGATACATATTTTCTTTATGGGATTTATTCAAAAAAGGAATTATTGTAATAGTTTGTGTCAAGGTTGACTGAGAGGTTGGATTACTTTCTTGAGTCAGGTCCTAGGTTTTTGACCCAACTAATTCAATTCCTAATTGTGCATATTCTTTGCTTGGTATTTGAGCATATGTTTGACAAGATTTATCTAAATATTAGATGAATCATCCTCTACATGGTTGTGACGGTTCATTTTCACCATCTCTTGAATTGGAATCTTCTAAAAGTATATTCTGCAGGGGGTTGGTGTCTATGAGATCTCTTACATGAAAAAGTATACCTTCTGGTTGATTTTCAGTATTTTCTTGTTTTCAATTAGCATTGTATCTCTTATTTTACCAATGTCATCAGTTCGACGCCAAACCCATTGTGACTGTGTATCTATGTGAAGCCTTTGTTAGAGGAAGACTGTAATATGTGGGATAGGAATTTTGAGAGGATAAAGTCAAATTGTGGTTCATGAATCGTCGGTCTCCATGTATAATTCATCATTGGCTTGTTGGATACCATCGACTACCATACTAAATTGCAAGTTTCCATTCCTCTCAGGAGTCGTCAAGGCACTCTCAAGGGTTGCTCCAACGATCTGTGGCACCTAATTAGGTGTTTTATGAAGTTTTTGCAGATCCCTCTCATTTCAAAACTCTTCTCATTTATTTCTCCTTTTATCTCGCTCTATATTTTGAATATACGTTAATGGTTTATGTGTATGCATTGCACATGCAAATTTCTCATTTGAATTAGTTATCTTTCTCTCAACTTCTAGCATTTTTGTCTTAGGTGTGGCTCGAATTCAATTCAACTTTTGTATTTTACTTGGACTTTGACTTATCTCATCCCACCAATCATCTATCCCCCTAACGTCGACCCGACTTACTTACAGTTGACAGTTTCCATTGTCAATTTTTGTATGCTCATTTCTTTAAAAATTACTCCCAAGCTTCATTGGTATCTTTATAGTTAGCTTCCAAGAGCGTGTTGATTTTTCAATAAGAAAGGTTAAGTATGAAGTTAATTCCATTTTTGTATTTAACTTAACCATAACCAATAATGTTGTAGCAACCAAGATCACAAGAAGAAACACCATGCACAAGAACACAAGAAGTATCCTAGGAAACCCTTCTCAATAAGGGAAGAAAAGCCAGCCAAAATCCTTTAATATATTCTTCAAGAGCAATACCTTCACCGCCAATAAGACCTAACACAGAAGAGGGTGCTCAAATCCTAGAAGAGTAGCGCCCAAGAGATGTATACTTGCTGAAATTTCCAAACTCATGTGAAAGATATGATTCCATAATGGGGAATCTACCTTTACTTATATTAGACTTGACCTATCAACATAAGTGTCTATTTGGAAAAAAGGGTCGACCTCACTAGATCAAAATATAATTAGTATTAACCAGATTAATTATCTTTTACATTAAATATTAATCACATTAAGGTGGGGCCGACCTATACCCTTTACATTGCAATTAGGGTTACAGGCAGGTATGACTCTTAAACAATATAGAAAGGGATCTCATACACCCACTAGTGCTCAGCCACTAGGGGCACATCCTATGGTGACATCCATATCTCCATTTCATTGCATTACAAAGAAGAACCACTTCTTCACTAGTGCTCAACCACTAGGATCGCTTTCACTTGTGCTTGTCCCCAGACATGTCCACTCAATAGATATTATTTCCCACTGCATTGCACATGAGAGTCATCTGGAGTTTCTCATCAACTCTTCTGCTTAGAGGAGGATAATACATCATCTTCATTTATGTTCTCATGACGATGCACCTAGCACTTTAGGATTTCACACGTTCACTTTGTGCTTAGCCAAAGGCACTTCCAACTTTACAGATCTCCTTTCCCACTGTGTTACACAGGAGAATCATCTGGATTTGTTCTCAACTCTCTGTAAGGGGGAGGCCATCTTTGTGTTCCAACTATGTCTCATACAGGAACCACACACCCTTCTCATGGGATTTCTCTCAGGTTTGTAAGTTGGAGAATGTCTCACGTAGCTGGAATCATCAACACTCCCTCTCATCTAGGGAGGCATTCTTCATCATGTCAAGTCTCACACATATGTATTTTGAACTTATTTCTTGGTTGTAGTTATCAACACTCCCTCTCAACTAGGCAGGTATCCTTCACCAAGATTATTTGGTGAATATGTCTACAATCTATTCATGTGTAGGAAGGTACTCAAGTGTACTATTTTCCTCTGCATCATGTCTCTAATATAATGATATTTTATCTCAATGTGTTTCAATCTTATCATGAAACAATGGGTTCTCAAAGAGATTTACACACAACTCTGGTTATCATCATAGGATCCATCTCATGATCAAGTAAATCTGTCAAAAGCTTGTGAAGTTATATTGCTTCGCACACTCGATGCTACATACTCTAATTTTGTGGAACTCAAGGGCACAGGGCTTTGTTTCCTGCTGCACAAGGAAACCATGGAAAAATTCATGGTAAAACAACAATTGAATGTCCTCTTCTGGTCCATTGTACTTTCTGTGAATTCTGCATATCCCTGCAAAAGCAAGTCTAAACTGGAGACATATCACATGCTATATCTAACTATGCCTCATAGATATCTCAATACATGTTTCGTTGTTGTCTAGTGAGTTTGTATCGGCTGACTCATGGAACGACTAAGTACATTCACTACATAGCATGAATCAAGTCTAGTGTTAACCAGATACATAAGTGATCCAATTAGATCTGGATCAATATCGTATGAATCATCGTCATTCATTTTCTTCAAATCCATCACCGTGGATTTGCATTCTGTCATACTGAACTTATTTAATATTTCCATTGTATATTTTCCTTGACTCAGGAAAATATCATCAGTCCTCTGTCATACTTCTTGTCCCAACAAGTAGTGCATCATACTCATATCCTTCATCTCGAAATCATAATTCAAATCTTACTTTTATCCAACAACAAGGCTTTATGAATAAGTCATCAAAAGCAGGCTCGTGTCACCAACACTGTAATAATATAGGTTTGGATCAACAATACTCTTGTTGAAACCCAAACTCATCAAGAATCCATCCATCTAATATTTTTTCCAACTCATGGATGGTAGTACAGATGGAAGTGTATCGGGCTTACTGGATCAAGTGTCTCATCATAGACAACTCCCTCTATTTGTGAGAATCCTTTGGCTATAGATATCTCTTTGTATTTCTTGAAACTTCCATCAGTTGCATGTTTGATCTTATAAATTTACTTGGAAGTTACCACAAACTTCCCTTATGGTCTCTGAACAATATCTTGAACGTCATTCTTTTAATATATACCAATATTCTTTTGTTATGGCATCTTTCCATACCTGTTTTTTTGTTGCTTCTCCAAGACAAGGAGGCTCAAAATCAATGAAGTGGCTCATGACTGAAGGATAGGTCGAAAATCTCTTTTTATTTCTCGGGAAGTGCCTTGAGGGGATTGTATGTTCCTCTGCCTCTTGCAGAGTGAGCCTAGGCAGGCCTTTTATTCCCTAGTGCCATATCTCTTGGACATATCAACTAGAGCAATTGGATCAGCTGGAATAATGTTTGTCTTCCTCTGAAATGTTGAAGGGGGGGAAGGTATTGTCTCACTGTCAACCTCCATATGAGATTCTATGGATCTTTGAAAGGTTATCTCTTCTTCAAGGACAACATCTTTGCTTGTCTCAATCTGTCTTTGACCAGGAATGTCAATCTGGAATGTCTTTGAAGATTCATTATTATCCCATAAGTGTATCCTTTCTCTTGGAATGGTCTAGTTTGGAATTCTTCTCTTTGGGTACATGAAAATACAATGGGCACCCAAATATCCTGAAGTGTTCAATATCAGGCTTCACTCTAGTGAAGGATTATTCAGGAGTTATGTTTTTCAAAGTCTGGTGAAGACTCTTGTTCTGAACATATACTATGTCGTGCATGCTTCTTCCCATAGAATGATAGAAGTATTTTGATCATTTATTATTTCATTGGTTTCCTCAATGATGGTTCTATTCTTCCTCTTTCTCAAGTATCTTTGAATCCCTCTGATTCAAGTGAGTCCCTCTGAAGGATAAACATCTTCCTTAGTTGTTAACCTATCTAGAACAAGAAAGAAAAATGAACCAACACAAGAATATCTCCTAAAGGAGAATAATGAGTACATCTCTAGAATCAAAACAATTTAAGGATTGTTGTCACAACTATAACACCTACTGGTAATGTAGCAAACTTTAGAAACATAGACCAGAGGAATGACAATTACAACAATCAAACCTGGAGTCTTCACTTCCAGTGTGTTGTTCCTATGAATGCACTCAGATCTCTCTGGATCCAAGACTTCAGAAAAAGGTTCCTTCATCCTGCAATTACCCTCATGACAATGATACAAATAATATATATGCAACTGCGTACCCGAGGGTGTTGATACGATTTCTCCAATGGAACGTGGTTGATCTCTATCCTCTGAGATATTCATGAAGGAGGTATTTCACAATGACACCTTTTATTATCATCCGCAATAATTCTTCCTTTGAAGTCTTGTCTTCCAGGAACTTGAAGTTGCTTGATCCATCAAGCTTATCTTCCATCATAGTTTTGTTCATCATAATTTTAGATTCTTCACAACCCTTTGTCAACTAGGATAGAAAACCTAACGGCTAGGATCGGCTAGAAATTTTAGGTTTTCTTGGAATTATGACTGCCAAAAATAATACTTTGAAATATATGAGAACAATGGTGAGCTGAAGATCTTCTTCAATGAGTTGTAGAAATCCTAATACTGAAATTTCTGTAGAAATTAGCAAAACCATAGAAACCCTAGGGCCAAAATTTCAAAATGCTCAGAATTTTGATCTGAATATTGTTGGAGGTGCGCTGAAGGATGACATACACTCATATTCCATTTTTAGCCACAAATTCCAAGTTCCAAGTGTTGAAAACCTCCAGAAGAGAAGGTCGTATGGATTTTCTGGGAACCCTATGAGGGTCGTACGGTTTCTACAAAAGAGAGAGAGGATGGTTGAAAGTTGTTTGTGCAATGGGTTCTTCAAGAACTATGCTCTGATACCATGTTGATTTTTCAATAAGCAAGTTTAAGTATGAATTTCATTCCATTTTTGGATTTAACTTAACCATAACCAATAATGTTGCAGCAACCAAGATCATAAGAAGAAACACCATGCACAAGAACACAAAAAGTATCATGGGAAACCCTTCTCAATAAGGGAAGAAAAGCCAGCCAAAATCCTTTTCTATATTCTTCAAGAGAAATACCTTCACCACCAATAAAACCTAACACATAAGAGGGTGCTCAAACCCTAGAATACTAGCGCCCAAGAGAGGTGCACACTTTTCCCAAGAAGGTGTACTTGCTCAAATTTCCAAACTCATGTGAAAGATATAATTCCAAAATGGGGAATCTACCTTTACTTATATTAGACTTGAACTATCAACAAAAGTGTCTATTGGCACAATAAGGTTGACCTCACTAGCTCACAATATACTTAATATTAACCATATTAATTATCTTTTACGCTAAATATTAATCACATTGAGGTGGGGCCAACCTGTACCCTTTACATTACAATTAGGGTTACAGGAAGGTCTGACTCTTGAACAATATAGCAAGGGATCCCATACACCCACTAGTGCTCAGCCACTAGGGGCACATCCTATGGGGATGTCCATATCTCTGGCTCACTGCATTACACATAAGAACCACTTCTTCACTAGTGCTCAACCACTATGATCACGTTCACCTGTGCTCATCCACAATCACGTCCACTCAACATATCTTCTTTCCCACTGCATTACACAGGAGATTCATCTGGAGTTTCTCATCAACTCTTCTGCTCAGAGTAGGATAATACATCATCTTCATTTATGTTCTCATGACGATGCACCTAGCACTTTGGGATTTCACACGTTCACTTTGTGCTCAGCCACAGGCACGTCCAACTTTACAGATCTCCTTTCCCACTACGTTATGCAGGAGAATCATATGGAGTTTTTCTCAACTCTCTATAAGGAGGAGGTCATCACTACGTTCTAGTTCTGTCTCAGATAGGAATCATACACCCTTCTCAGGGGATTTCTCTTAGGTTTGTAAGCTAGAGAATGTCTCATGTAGCTACAATCATCAACATAATGCTTCCCACTCCTCTTGTCTCTTCCACCAGTTGGAGTTTGGAGAGAGATATTTCAAGGGGGTTTGGTACTTAAAAATTTCATCGAATTCTTTTTCTAAGAGGAATTTATGTAGAAGGGAGGGGATGATGCAAAGGAATTGTCGTGCAATTTCACATAGAATTTGTTCTTGATGGTTTGAACTGACTCTCTATATTCAAATACTTGATCTTTGATGTAATCTTCGACAATCCTCTCGACCCACTCATTTAAGCTTGTTCTTCCTTTATTTATGAGCTTTTGCATCAACTGCTCATCAGAAGTGGGTTTGCGCGTTAGGATGATTTAGATATGTGAATAATGCTTCTAGAATGGCTTCCATAAATCATTTGTGAGTTTCTAAGAAGAATTGAGTGCGTTCTTCAACGAGCATCAGTCGATTTCTTCTTGAATCATTTTTTATGTAATTGATAATTTTATACTCCCACCATTCACATATGTCTTCAAAAGTTAGCATCTATGTGCATTTTTTTTGTGCATGCTTGAGTTCAGAACTACTGACAATGTAACCAATGTTTTAGTCTATGGGATAGTACGAGAAGGTTTCCAGCAGATCCCTACATAAAGCATTATACACTACAACAATATTTACATGAGCACACAGACATATAGAATAACCTTTGTCTTTCCATTATATGATAGTGTATATATGTGTGATATACACTACCAGTCGATTACATTCCTTAATTTTTCGGTTGGTTGATTCTTCTTTTCTGTTCGACTGAATTCCTAACTAACTACTGCATTCGACATGGCTAGTCGACTGATGGGTGTAGTCGATAGGGCCGACTAGCCCCTACAACAATAGCCCTTCCCCTACTTCACATGCATGAGGACATGCAAGGTTTTGAGTGTGGGGGAGGGGTGAACATGTCCTTTTAATTCAACATTCATAGAAACAAATCATAGGAATATTCTTTGATCCACCATCATTTGTTTTCAAATTTAAGTAATTTTTTGCATCTACATAAATGCTATTACAACCAGATTTTGATTCTCAAGGACAATCTCTGCACCACATTTGCAATCAGATGAGGTCGAATTAAAGAATTTTAAGACATGGGTTTTTTTCCCCATGGAGAAAATTAAGTTGAACACAGATGGAATTTCCAGAAATTGCATAATGAGGGATCTACAAGTATGTTTTTGAAGCAAAATTTGATATATTTTCCATATTTCCTGTAGCAGCTTGCTTGAAGGGCACTTTTTGCACATTACTTTTAAATAATTGATGTTGAACTGAGAAATTCCAAGACATGGGTTTTGTTTCCCATACAACAAATTGACCAAGTGATAGACAAAATGTGTAGAAAATCCATGAGAAGGGATGCCCACACATGTTTTCAAATTGATTTTATAAAAATTATCAAAAAAATTTATAAGTAGTTACACCCATCTTTTTGTAGTTGATTTGTAGTTTTGAATGGTTGCATGCATCGCAAGACTAAATCACAACTTGGAGACGATATTAAATCAATATGAGATGTTTATCCACCTATAAACCATGATTTTAAGCATTTTTCAATTTTTCATCTTTATGTAGCTCTGATTTTTAGTTTTGAATGGTTGCACACATTCATAGAATAAAATGCAACTTGGAGATGATTTCAAATTAGCATGAGATGTTCATTCACCTATCAACCATGATTTTTAGCATATTTTCCATTTTTCAAGTTTTCTACCATGAATAAAGATAAAATTTCATCATTTATGTAGTAATCATTTAATAACAATCAGTGGATTCAAAGTCATCTTCAACATCAACATGATTTATCTTCTTTAGTAGCAGTACTCTTCAACATCATCGGTACCATCAACATTATCAACAAACCTATCCAACAATAGCTCATCATTTGTAGATCTTACTTCTTCCAACATATTCCTTTTCACTTCATGCAGCTAGGTTAACATAGTTACCAACTTAATGAGAACTCTACAAAGTTCTCGTTTTTTAGGGGGTCAAGTTTTTTACTCCGTTTTTAAAAATGGAGGTACCGGTAGCACCCTCCTCCCTTTTTAGGTGGTTTTTTGATATTTTAAATTTTTTGATACATAAGGTTTCCACTTTTTTTTTAATGCTTGTTTTTTCATTTGTTTTCGAATTGTTCATTTTTTTTTCTCAACAATGTTTTTTCATCTATTTTCAAACTTTTTTTTTATTATTCAATGGTGTTTTTAATCATATTTCCATGCTTCATCCAATGTTAAAAATGTTGTACACCATTAATTTTTTAAAAATTAAGTTTTTTCATATAATTATGTGTCCTTAATTAATTTATAGTTCCATACTTGTTAAATAAAATGGAAAATATCATTTTTAACACTTTTTTTTTACCTTTACTTCAATACATAGAAAATAATTGTTGTTAAATAACACTATTTTTAAATATTTATTAAAAAAAAAAGGGTCTCCGAGGTGTAGGACAGTCGGTGACGGAGTGTGTTGTTAAGCCACTTCGTGTTGAAAAGTCACCGGTTCGAAACCTGTGGGGACAAAAAATCCAACCATGTTAAGGGTTGGTGTCCATGTTAAGGGTTGGTGTAGCTCAGGCCAGGTGCAATCCCCGGGTGATTTTGACGGCTTAGATGCCCCTGAGTCGTGGTTTCTCAAGCCAAAGGTTAATCTCGCTGCCAAGAGGTATAAAAAAAATATGATTCTTTCTTTTGATCAATTAAAAA
>JZKD02S0461796.1:48150-58390 GCA_000966675.3 Picea glauca | reverse complement strand
TATTTTTTATATAAATTTAAGAAAAAAACATGTTAGTAAATAAATTTTCAAGTAGCCATTTAGAATCCAATTTTGAGTTTTTTAATTGTGTAGGGATTTGTTGTTAAGGCCATAGTTTTAATTATGTCATAATTAGTTGCACAATTATGTCATAACTTAGGTGTTGATTTTAAGGTTTTTCTAAACAACTATTTTATGTTTTAAGGCCATGCTTTAAAAAAGTTGAAATTTTGACCCAGTTAGAAAAACTGGTGCTACTGGTAGCACTACTTTTTGATTTGGTGGTTGATTTTAAAGTTTTTTTGAGCAACCATTTTATTCTTTAATCCCATGCTTGAAAAAAGTTGTAATTTTGACCCGGTTACAAAAAATGATGCTACAGGTATCACCACTTTTTGATTTGGGTGTTGATTTTAAATTTTTTTTGTGCAACCATTTGATATTTTAAACCCATGCTTTAAAAAAGTTCTAATTTTGAACTCGTTACAAAAAATGGTGCCAACGGTAGCACCACTTTTTGATTTGGGGGTTGATTTTCATGTTTTTTTATGAAAAAATATGGAGTTTAAGGGCTAGAGTTCTCATTAAGTTGGTAACTTTGTTGGTTACAACCAAAGTATTTTTATCTCATATAAACACACCATAGTCCTATGATCACACCTCACATGAGCTAGAGTTCATCATTTGTCTCCTGTATTATCATTAAGAGGAGAAGGTAGAGTTGTGTAAGCAATATCTATTTCTAGGTAGTCATCTAACTGAGAATTCATGTACATAAAATTCTTCAAGTTTCTTGTTTTTCCATTCCTTCACTTTACATTTCATATTTCATTACCTACCCAACATCATCCATGTCCCTTTAGCATCAATGACTTTGAAAAATCCAAGTGTAAAACAAATCCTTTCTACTTAGGTCTTGTATCATATAAAATCTGACACTATCTCCTATGTATCTTTGATTTCATGAGGACATGCAATGATTTAAGTGTGCGGGAGATGTTGAACCTCATAAATAACACATTTTACGATGCCATTCAATTATTTTTCATTTACTTTACCCTTTCATCAGCATTCCCTTCATCACTCATATTCACATTTGTTTATTTCTACCCTATATGAGATTCATGTGGCATAATTCTAATAAAATGGTTGATTTATCATGCTTTGATGATTACGTAAAATAGATATTGTGATTTCCTAACTTACTTGTGAAATTCAATGGTTGTTGACAATTATGCAACTGTTGGAAATTTTGTAGTTGATTGGCATTTCTAGTAGTGAACTTTTCCATGTCATTCATGAATAGCTAAAGAGGGATATCGAAAATGTAAAATATGAGTTTTGTGAAGAATAGGGTCATTTAGGTGAATCGCGAGGAAAATATATTAAAAGTACAAAACAATGGTCGTATGGTTGAAATTTCTAAAACTAGTCTAACTAGTGTACAATTTTGTAGCTAAGTTGTTTGATCAAGTGGCGACCCATATCCACAAATTTGGGTACATGGATCTCATGGAATATGATGTTATTATCTTATTCAAACTATCTTAGATCAAATCCAAGATTTGGTGGTGAAAGATCCATGTGTTTAGGATCTAGCATTTGTTAGTTGCAGATCCACATGTTTAGGATGTGATCTCATCTTGTTGTAACTGTTTTTTCATTTGTGAAGGAGAGACTATATGTATAAATATGATAGGAAATAATTCATGTTGAATAGTTAATAGTGAAAGAGTTAGAGAGTTGGAGTTAGCGCATAGAGTTCCATATTGAAGAGAAGGATCATTGTAATCATTCTGATGCTCGAATAAAGAGCTTGTTGTTGCACATCAAGAGTTCTCTACTATAGTCCTTCTTGAAAGTATATTCCAAGAGAGGAAGGCCCCCCTCTCTCTGTTATATGCTTCCCAAATAGTTTCATTTCGTTGTGTGATTTTATTCATTAGTTTTTAATTTCAATTACTATTCATTTCTTTATAGTCTTTCAATTCTTGCAAGCATGGTTTCCCTAAAGAGTTCAGCATTGAAGGATGAATTTTTTAGTGATCATAAAACCGATTGATTGTCTTTCTTGACAACCAAATGAATGTTTCCTACTCTCAACTTTCTTAGTTTAGAGTTAGTTTCCTACTCCTGCATATATTTTGCTAACATATCACAAGCTTGTGAGCTCCCTTGTTGATAATTTAAAGAAGAGTAATTTAAGAAATTGAATTGTCCAACAATACCTAAGGCTAATTCTCCTTCTTTCCAAGATATTTTATTTTGTTTTCCAAATACAATGATGAACAACTTCCCAGGCCATCAACGAATTGGTTTCCAAAGAAGTCATTATAATTCATAGTCCTTTTAATTTTTTACCATTCATCCACTTCCAATTAATCACCTTGTACATGCAACACCATGATGTAACCACATCACATGCCAAGTAATTCCAAGTCTTGAGGTTTCCTTGTTTCTAAATGCCATTGTCACACGATTTATGCTTAACAATAAGCCTCGTCTTTCTTTGTTCCTAAGGTTAATTCTTCTCCAATTAATCACTTTGTACACATAGCACCATGATATAAACACATCACATGCCAACTAAATCCAAGTCTTGAGGATTCCTTGTTTCTATATGCCTTTGCCTCATGCTTTATGTTTAGAAATAAGATTACAAAAATGTTTGCAATTTTTCCTTTCCTCTTCATTTGCATGCCTCAATGTATAATGTTGTAGTGTGTAGTTATTAGTCACTACGTAGCCAAGGACTATAACTTTTGGTCACGAGTCAAACTCCTCTAACCTTTTATTATTCCACCTTAAATTTTCCAACATTTCCCAAGTTTGGTGAAACCATTTATTAATTCAGTGTAAAGTTGCCAACATTTCTTAAGTTTTGTGAAAAAATTATATTAATTAGATTTACTTTTAAACACAATTTTTTTTTTTTATTAAAAAAACTTCAAGAACCTAATTTTTATTGATTGAATATTAAGTGATGGGACTTTAACCCCTGGTGTATGTCATTTTTTTCCTGCATTGAGAGAGACTAAAAATAATTTAAAAAATATATATTGATTATTAGTTATTTTGTAGGTTCTGATTACACTACAATCAAAGATCTTATTACGTGACAATCTTCTCAATACACTGTAATAAAAGATCTTATTACGCCGCAATCTAAGATCTTAATACACGACATTCAAAGCTCCACCTTCCTACCTAGCTACAACTTTCCCACAGCCCTACACAACTTTCCCACAGCCCTACACAATATGTATGCAGTCGAAGCTCTGAATACGTAGTAGTCGCAACAGTTGAAGCTTTGACAGACCCACGCCTCTGAATAAATCCCCACCGCCTCAATATCCAAGTTAATATACTTGGTCTTCTTCAGGCGTTTTGGTGGTTATGAATAGTAGCTGTGGTGAAGTTTTGTAGGTTGGCCTTTTGTGATCTGATGAATTTTTCGAGATGAATTCTAGATGCATGTTTGTCTACTGGTACCATGCGTGCAACATATTATTAACACTCTCGGTAAGAGATTCCATGCTTTTCCCCACCTGGGACGAGGGATTTATAGAAGAACTAAGCAACATCGTTTCGAGCTTTCCAAATACGAATGCCTTTGAGGACGACATCATGGTGGATAATATGAATCTACCCAATAACGACGAAATCCATGAAGGCACAAAACACGTCTACGACAGGATATTCAGACGAGACACAACTGTGCAAAATGACTACTTGCAATTACAAATTATAGACATTATACTATTCGACAGACAACGAGCGGTTCACAAGTTGGTTAGTTAGGATTCCTGAAATTATTTCAGATCTCTCCGTTGCTTCCCCATCTTTACTATGGCGACATCAAGGTCGAAGAAAAAAGTGATCCGGTTGGTTTTGTAGATAGTCAACTGTGAGACAGTGGAGCCTCCAGACAATTATAGAGGAACTGAAACCAAATCTTTGCCCAAAAACAAGGACGATTATTTCATGGGTTTAAGTTTAGAGCAGTTGAACTAGAAATTCTCCGGGAATGATAGGTGTGGCCCTCCCCATGTCCCGAGAGCCTCTATGAACGGGATGACGAAAACTAAGATCAACTCTAAAGTTGTTGAAGTTGATGTGTAAACTCTAAATTTGTTGGGTCAATGACTCAGCAATGATAGCTTCTTCATCACCGGATTTCCTAGTCATGTCATTCGACTCCTTGCCCATGCTTTTGTTACTTCTCTCTTGAAAGAAAAACTCCCCATTGATTAATTATTTATGAGAGAAGATACTCTTAGGCCTTTGTCATGTAATTTTCACAGTATTCAAAACTGATTTTACAAAGAAGAGTAGTTGTACTAATTGATGGTGGGCCGAAAACTGGGTCCGAATAAAATCAGTGGCGGATCCTACACAGCAGGGTCCCAAATTATTTTATGGCGCATTATTACTTGATTATTTGTTGAACAATGGATCGAAGCATGCTCTTTGTCTTTGAGTGTATTCTTTGTACCATTCATAAAGTTTCTGACGCATGCTCTCTGTGTCTGGGACTCTGAGTGTATCTTCGTACCATACTTAAAGTTGAATTTGAAGTGATAGGAGTATTTTTGCACTATAAATGTGGGTTGCAATGCGCAAAGTCGATAATCCCATGTTGTGTAGAGCTTTATATGAATTAATGGTAACTTGTAAACGAAACATTGTGTGTATCGTGGGAGCTGCGACCTGTTAATTCTTACAGTTCTTGTAGTTCAACAACTCCATAAGATCTCTTACGTTCTGAGTACAATCTATGCACAAGTTTTCTAATTTTAGTTTGAGCATGGTTGACTGCCTTTTGGTATTTGGAAAATAGTATATCCACGGAAATACCCATGGCTAATATTTTCTCATTTTTTAAAATAATTGGTTATCAATATGTATTTAAGAATAGAGTAATATGTAATTAGGAGTAGGGTAAGTAATAGAATTATAACTTTGAACAAAGTTGTTGCATAATTTTTTATCGTTTAAAAATTTTGAACTTTTTCATCTCTTATAAAAAAAAATCTTCATATATACTGATCAATTTGAAATATTTCCATATATCTCTTAACCTAGATAATAAAATTTATATGCTAGTGAATTTGAAATGTTTCTATGTATCTCTTACGCTATATAGATTTATTATAAACAAAAAATATTTCCCATGTTTTGATCTTTGAGGTGTACAGTTTAATGAAAACGTGTGGTAGCATAAACGCAAGTTTGGCCCTAAAATTTGTTTCTCAACACCCTGTTTTACGTGTGAAGTTCTGACATAAAATCATTTAATCAGGTATAAAAGCCATTGAAAATAGCCTTTAAATTTTCAGGTTATTTGGAGGTTTACTTCGAGGTTGTTCAAGGGTATATTTTATCACTCTTTCAAAATTCTAATTATAAATGATTCACTATGATAGTAAACATCTCTAACTATGTTTCATTTTTCGAATACATAAACGCAAGGAGATAATGTCTTTTTAATATATATAATTACATGTTTTCACATGGACAGAGAGAACCCTTCCCAAGGGATGAAAATGTAAAGGGAGAATAGTCATGATCTCATGGATCATCTCGCTGTAACAAAGGCGGTCCTCTAATCAATTTCCAATAGTTATAGTTTTCTTAATGTTGAAGGACTAGAAGGTTAGAGTTTGGCTATAGAATTGCTTACATGTTTATGGGTACTTGGTAATATTGTACATGGTGTCTTGCATTTTAATTGTGGTTTTCTCTGTAGAATTGTTCAGAAATTCATTAGGAGATTACTTCTGTTTTGGTTGTCTCGTTGTTACAAACAACTTTTGAACTTTGAGTTCAAGTAAATGTGTAAAATCTTCTGTATGTAAGCCCCATATGACTCAACATATATCCAATGAATATCTTACAAAAACCCATATTTCAACGAGTCACACAGTGAGTCCAAATTTCATTTTGCTCATATTCAAAAGTTAAGACTGTCCATTTACTTCACACTTCATACACATATAGTAAAATGAAAATAAAATTGAACATGCATCTGATAAAATCGAACAACAAAGAATGAATGGTGAATGGCTGAAAAAATGATTGAGTAAAAGCACCAGGGACAGAGGCAACCCGTATAACATCCACTTCATAGCTTGGCTATGAACTTATCGTGGAGGAGAATGTTCTCAGGTTAAAAATGGAGATGCTCCAACTGTGCCCGGGCTCTCTTGTGAGCTTCACGACTCAACACCAGTTTTTTCATGATCGAGTCTGTAAGCAGAGTAGTTATGTTCCTTTGCGCTATCCAAGTAGTCATGAATATGAAAAGTGGCTCATCTTTTAATAAATTATTAACTTCTATTCATTTTGTTCAAAAAATACAATTCATATTTATAAAGTAAACAATTAAAATGTTAATCATAAAGTTTCGGTGTGTATCTTACGATATCATTTAAGATAGTTGAGTTCAAAACAACTTGAATCTTATGCCATTGCCATTGAGCCACATTGGTTTTATTGTCATTTCCTCCATCAACAAATATGTTTTGAATTAAAATTGAAACAAAATCAGAGAAATAAGTACCAATTTTGCTAACTTGTGAGTTGAAGATGATGTCGCATTCACTTGAATTCTTCGAATGGGATAATTAAGGTTAACTTGATAACTGATAGTGTGCCAAACTGGTTTATTGGCTTATTACAATGATTGGTTTATTGGCTAATAACAATATTATAACCGTTATGATATGGTTTTCAGAGCCTTCACATATTTTTCATTTGATATGATGCCCCCTTCTCCCAAGCATTCACAACCTGCAAGTTTTGACCCGAGCATTGTTGTGGTATTCAAAAATTTTGTGTTTGAGATCGATTTTGGAAAATGATCCATCGTTGATGTGATAAGACATGTGCCTTACAGCTTCAAGAGCTTATACCATTTACAAGGACTTTCTCACGAACGAGTAACCAACTCACGTTGTTTCATAAGTGTATTTTGTAATGTTTGGAAGATGTACTTTGAGAGCATTGAATGTGGGCTTGTTACCATATTTTGAGGATCCTCCTGGAACATCGATTTGGATCAGATGGTGTGCATGCCTTGTCGGCCTTTCAAGGTGATGAGTAGCGTTTTTCCTTAGTCGTTTTTTCATTTTGGCTATGTTTGTCTTGGCTCTGGACTCCTCTTTGAGATCTTACTCCAACGTGTTGTTTGTGATGGGAATTTCAAGATTTAAATGACTTGAAACATAAGATTAAAAACTGCCCTGCCATGGTCAGCACCCATATTTGGAGCTTTGGGTTTTTATTTGTTGAGTGACACATATAATGCACTAGACATTCTGAATCTTTGGGCGCCTGAAATTGACTCTAAATTAGGTATTTTGAAATTGCTAGTATGAATTAGGGAATAATAAAGATGATTTTTGAAATTGCTAATACTAATTAGGGAATAATAAAGATGATTTTTAAAATTTTCAGATTTATGGTTAATTAAATTTAGTTATCTAATTACCGTACACCTATTGGTAATGGGCACAATTAATCACCTTTTAATCTAAAATTTTAATTTGATAGCTAACAATTGAAGATGTTGGCATATTCTTAGTCCTCCCAAATCAATGAATGTGATTTACTCTTCATAACTTCCTTGTATTTTTGAATGCATCGGTTAACTTGTTTATTTTTTAACATTTACCTAATCATATTAAGAAATTACTGTAGCAGTATATGATTGCCAAGTTTAAATGATTAACCTTTGGAATTACCATGTTTGGATTTCCAAATTTACTCATCTGTCTATGCATTTCATTTTCTGGCTTTCCTCAGCTGTCCGCCCGTTTCATTTGCTGGCTCTCCGCACGTTTCATTTTCTAGTTGAATAGCCGAGGCTGGAAGACTATAACAATGTGGTGGGGAAGGTCATTACTACGGACTCGGGGCACATCAACAAGGGATTATTCCTTTTAAAATTATTAAGGTATGGATGACTATTGTTTTATTGTTTTTTGAACAGGGGTGAGGCTTTCAATTCAACAACATTTGACGCCTGGGTATTAGAGATGAAAGCGCCTAAGCTGTCGTCGTCTCTATTACTTTATAACCATTTGTTAGCTCAGGTTTTCAACATTTTTCTTCTAACTGGCCGAGACGAATCTCAAAGGAATATAACGACCCCTAATCTGTTTCAGGCCGGCTACAAGGACTGGTCTGGTCTGCTATTGAGGTAAAAATCCATATATTTGTGTTATTTCTATTTATCTATAGATCTCATTAGAATGAACAGGAAATAATATATATAGAATGTCTGGATTGCAAGGGGGGTGAACGAACAGGGCAGCCCGGCGGGTGTGTACAAGCCAAAGAAGAGGGCATAATTGGTGAAGAAAGGCTATTGTTTATGGGGAAGCATGGGCGACCAGTGGAGCAATCTCTTGGGACGCTATGAAGCATCACATCTCTTGGGACGCTACGAAGCGTCACGCTCGTTCAAGCTTCCCAATCCTATGTAGTACATTAGTTAAAATGGCGTGCCAATGTTCTCTCAAATTTCCATGACCAATAGAATCCATCTTTCTTCGTTTCAGAAATAAAAAAATTTCCTCTGCCATGCCATTTGAAATAGAAGTGTGTTATTAGGGATAATGGTTTTCCTATACTCTACTTTGCTTTCCCGTTTGATGTATGTGTTTGTGATCAATTCACAATGCTAATTGGTATTACTATTTGTGATCAATTCACAATTGTAATGGCTATTTTCCATGAAGCTATGGTTTTTCAAATTTAAAATAATAAATTTGGAGTTATAAAATTTATTCTCTTTTGGACAGATGAGAGCATAAGTTTTCTTTTAAGCAATGTGAGCCTTTCATTGGAATAACTTGGAAATAATGGAGAAAGCACCAGTTGTAAGCGCCATTTATAAGCACCAGTTATAAGCTTCAGTTGTGAGAGTCAGTTGTAGGCGTGTTAAGAGTCAGTTCTTAGTTAAGAGTCTAGTTGTCTTTGGTTTGCATGTAATCGACTAGAGAGAGTCTTTTCCTATATAAAGATGTAATCCATCTTCATAGAATAATATAGAAATGAGCGTAGCCTCACCGTGTTGTTTGCCTCGTATATTTTATCTTGGTATCAGAGCCACGGGGAGAAGTGTGAAAATTCTTGAAGTTCGCAAGTCCCTCCTCTGGTAGGGTGTGGGAGCATACTACTCGGCCTTTCCACGCATAGAAAATGGAAAAAATTCTGCGGCCAAGATAGCGTTACAGTGCGAAACTATTTGGACATTCCCATAGTCGAAGTACTCGAGAGCTGCGAACTCCCCGCAGTCAAGTAAGTCGTGAGGTGCAGAAACATTTGTTGTTGGCGCAGGCTGTGTTAAAATCGAGAAGTTAAACGTTTATTGTTTTTCGGTGAAATGTGATTTGTTGGAGCCCCATTAAACTTCGATTTGTGAAAGTGGAAGGCACGTCGACCCTGCCTATCATAATCGTTGCATGCATGCTAGGTTTTTTTTTTGTTTTTTGGAGAATCGTGAGTTTATTTGAATCACGTGGAAGAGAAGGGTGTTGTTTTTTCTAATTTTGCATAAAGTTTGCATGTGCTCGAAGTCCTATCCATTCTCACATTTGGAAAGCGTGAGGTATAAAGTTTTTAAAGATCATATGTGGAGGATTGAAGTTTATTAAAGTGGACATTTTTTAAGTGGATATTTTTTTATTAAATAAGAGAGGTGAAGTTTATTTTGGAGTTTATTATTTTAAAGTGAATTTTTAGGTAGATTTGGACCAGTGGATCCGAAGGTAGAGCGACGGACTGCTCAACACTCGACAAAAAGTTGCATATCTTTGGTGATTCACTTGCAGAGACTAACTTGCAGAGATGGCGAATCCTCTAGAGGAGACATACCTCAACGAAGCCAACAAGCTAGATGACTCGAATTTCATTAACTAGAAATTCAAGATGTAGACGCTCATGGAGGGATATACTGTCTGGAACATTGCGAATGGAACTGAACTGAAACCTGATGCGGCTGCAGGTGCGACAGCAACACAGATCCAAGACTGGGAAAAGCGTGAAAACAAGGCAAAGGTATTGTTGCGCAAGTCAGTTAAAGATAGCATAATTCCACATATTAGAGATGCTACAACTTGTAAATTCTAACCTTGTACAATATCTACTGCAAACTGATATTCAGAAAAGAACAGAAAATATACAATGGCAAATACAAACATTACACGGAGATTTTTCACCTGGAAACCCAAAC
>JZKD02S0461796.1:35633-48140 GCA_000966675.3 Picea glauca | reverse complement strand
TATTATTATTGATATTTTATTCATAGGATCAATCCCCATTGTGGATTGATCATGTCGGATATTGTAATAGGACCAAATCCCCTTTTGTGGATTGGTCAAAAGACAATTGTAATAGACAAAATAAGAAGTCGTCCCCAACAGTTAATTAAGAGAACCAAAAATATAATAAAGGTGGGTTTACCCACCTAGATTGAGAAGTCATCCCTGCCAATGAAGAGACACTTCACACGTGCTAGAGCTTGTATAAATAAAGGAGGCTAGCACCTCATTTGATCACAACTCACTTGCTCAGTTTGAGAGACAAGTTCTAATCTGTTACCGGCAAAGGAGAGAGAGAGTGGCGCATATCTTGGAGAGGAATTTTTGTTTTAGCATAGAGATCTCTTGGCATTGTATTGGCTATCTATATTAAGAAAGTTTTGCTGGGTTTTCTTCCCCTAGAGGGTTTCCCGGGATAAATGTTGTGTCTCTTGTGAATGTGTATTTCTCAATGATCTTGTTCTTATGTTGCTATTATCTATTGAGATGCAAAGAACTATAATAATGGCATAAACATTAACAGATTCTAAATGTTTCAAAAATATGGAATCCTTAGCAACAACAATGAAGAATCACAACATCAATATTGATTCTTCTTCTTCTTCTTCTTCTCATGGACATGCACATTTTTCTTCTATTTTCTCCTTCAATGCAACTTCCACTTCTTCTTCTTATGAGTGGTTTATTTATTCCAAAGCATCGATCATTTTGATAAGGATAAAGCCATATTTTCTGCTCTAAATGAATTTGTAACACCAATAAATATTTGTTGGTGATGATAGATCTCTTAGTGTTGTAGGGTATGGAACAATTCAAAAAGATAATGGTCATTTCATTGATTTATTATGTGTCCCAATTCTTTCCTGCAACCTTTTATCACTGTATGGGATCACTCATTTAGGTGAATGCAAAATCGTAGAGTTTTTACCTCACCAAGTCGTAATCAATGATCTAAAACATCATAAGCATGTTCTTGAAACTGGAATTGTTGATGATGTTACCAAGTTGTACAAGTTTTATAACTTTGGGTCATCATCTTTTCCATCATTTTTTGTTTCTCATAGAGATGACTTGAGAAAAATTTGGCATGAGATGTTTGGTCATATAAACTATCACTCATTACAACAACTATGCAATCAACATATGGTAATTGGTCTTCCTCTCATTCCTTGCAGAGATGATGTTTTTGTCGGTTGTTTTCTCAACAAATACCATTGGGACAATTTTGACAAATGTGCCTCTTGGCATGCTTTGACCCCTTCGCAGCTTGTCCACAATGATTTGTGTGGTCCAATTTCTTCTCCTTCTTTCTCTAGGTGCAAGTATTTCTTAACTTTCATTGATGACTTATCCAGATGAACTTGGGATTATTTCTTAAAACTTAATAGTAAAATGTTTGACAAGTTTTTGGCCTACAAGGCCCTTGTAGAAAAACAATGTAGACATCAAATTCAACCAAATAATGGAGGTGAATATGTGAGAAATAAATTTACAAGATAATGTACCGTAAACGACATTAAGATGCAACCTACTATTCCATATACACCACAAAAAACTAGTGTTGTTGAGAGAAAGAATCATGCATTAAAGGAAATGACTAATTGTATGATCTAATTTAAAGGAATAAGTCTTCATTATTGGGTGGAAGCCATTAATTGTGTAAATTACATAGTAAATCACACTCCCACAAAGGCTCTTAAAATATAACATTGAAAAAATCATGGAATAAAATTAAGCCAAATGTAATCCACTTCCTTGTATTTTGTACTATAGCATGGGCTCACATTTTTATGAGAAAATGAAAGATTTACATATTGAAAGAAAAAATTATTTTCGTTGGATATTTTAAAGATGTCAAAGTTTATAGACTTATTCAACCCGATTCTAATGAAATTATTATTAGAACAGATGTTAAATTTAATGAAAAACTCTTAGCCTACAAGCCTAAATCAATGTTTGGCCCATCTACAACATGTGATCCATATTCGACATTTGTGCCATATTCTATTCCCATTATAGTTTCTTCTTCTTTAGATGTTGACAATGAGGATGAAAATCCATCTTTGCCTTCTCACCTTCCATCATATGAGTCCATTGAACATGAAATTGCACCAGTACCATTGCTTCCCAGATGGGTCCATTTAACTCGAGAAGCAGTTGGGTATCTTGTCATTGATCCTTTAGATCAACATCAAACTCATGCACAGTTCTAGTGAGCCTCGTCTCTTTTGGCTCAAGTTTTAGAGAGTCATGATCTACAAACATTTGCAAAATCTTCAGGTAATCCATATTGTAAGAACACAACAATGAATGAAGAGTATTTTTCTTTACTGGTGGCTAATACTTGGGATCTTGTACATATTCCTAAAGGAAGAGAAATTGTCAGGAGAACTTGTCAGATGTAAATGTTTCTATATAACTAAGTATGCATCAGATGGAAGTGTTGAAAGACACATGGAAGATCCTAAACCAACCCCTTCTCCCTTCTATTATGTAGTCAAACTTGCTATCACTTGTACTTCTACCAAAGTTGCTATATTTTTCATTCTTCAACAGAAGCAGCATACTAAGAAACCATTAATGAAGTCAATAAGCCTTGTGGCTTGGACGGATCCTTTCAGAATTTGGATTCTAGAAGTAGTGTCCAACAACCCTATGGTACGACAATCATAGTCCATAAAGCTCGTAAAATACCCAATTCAACATCAACAAAACAAACACATCAAGAAAAACATGCACTCCATTAGAAAACTCATTCATGATTGATTTATTGAAGTGTTATTTTCCCCTACAGAAGATCAAGTTGCAGAACTTTTCACAAAGTCACTTACATAAGCGAAGTTTTCCAAACCTCAGTCTATGTTAGGACTTCAGGAAGTTGTCATTAAGGGAGGATATGCTCTAATTCTTTCTTCCTTGTCCTATTGTGTCACCTTTGTAAATCCTTCAATCATATCCCAAGTTGTTTTTAAGGGGGGATGTTAGGATATTTAGATAGCTATGAGTTAGTTAAGATCAACTTAGTCTAATGTGTTGTTAGGTTAACGTGTTTTTCTTAGTGTGTTTATTTAGTATTGATCGAAATTGGATCCAGCAAGAACAATTGGTTATTGCCACAAACTCTAAGATGATCTACATAGGAAATGTTTAAGGCTATGGAAAAATAAGAGATAAACGTGTTGGTGTGAAGGGCCTCATGCCATCAAAATTGATGTCTACATTGTATGTAATGTAGTATAAAGTTGAATTGACAAGGAAAGTTGAAAAGTATATGATTGTATGTAAATAAATAATGATATGTTCATGAGACCTTTTCCACATGGGAGAAAATACAAACAAACAAAGAAAATAAGGAGAAACATACTACAAAGAATTTGAAGCATTGGGGACGTCTAACCTTCCATCTATCTTCTCGATCGAATCACTGTTCTATATCATGTTTCCCCACAATGAAAAAGGGGTTCTTTGTATGTGAATGAGGTAGAAAATGTCCCCAAATGTCACTGAGGAGAATAGAGATAAACCAAAAAGCTTATAGTTTTCCAATTGTTGAATAGTAAAGAGCTTGGACGAAGCCAAAATAATGTTGGTTTTCCCATTTGGGTTTTTAGGGTAAATTTTGATTTCTGTGTGCGTGTGTGCTAGATGTGGATTTCATTGTCTATGGGTGAAATTATTTGCATTGTAATTTAATGATAACGATGTGAAAAAAAATTAATAGTGGTTTGTGTTTGGTTTTGGTAACAAGAAATCCATACTAGTTGGATTCAAATTCAATTTTATTTAGATGGAATTTCCCATGGGTGAGTAAGTCAAACTAAGAAATCTTTAATCTTACATAAACATGATTATGTAGTTGGAAAGCGATGGCCATCCTTCCAGAGTCGTTTCCATTTACTTATGGGTTTTTAATCGATCTGTAAACTATCATGGATATTCCACTGGAATAATTCATCACAACAAATCTAATAAAATATTGAAATATTTACTATTGAGGTTTTGTTTCCTTTAGATCTTCAAAATATTTATTTACTAATTTTTTTCTTATGCATGAAATAGATAAAATGTGGAAAATAGAGAACAGTAAAACAAAATCCCACCATACAAAAATAAACACAATATATGACCAAGGAAACCCAATATGGGAGAAAACTAGGCTAGAAGGTGAGGTTGCTTTGCTCTCTTTTCTCCGGTATAGAAATTATACAAGTACAAAGAAAGATGTATTCTCTGTGGAGTTATCTTTGAACTGTGGCTTGTATGGATGATACATAATATCTCTTCCTATATTATTCTCACATAATACCACTCGCATATGTTTTTATTAGCTTCAGAATAAGATACAATGCAAAATACCGGAATCCCTTCACCTCCTAGTGGCTCGATATTTAACATAACTTGATAGCCATGTAGGGTTAGATTTTTTATTTCCTCAAACCTCAATTGTGATAGGTTTTTGAACCTTCTAGAATATTCTTGAAAGAACATACATGCTAGCCCCATATGCATGAGTAATTGGGCTGGCGTGGCATCCTCTCGTAACATGGTGGTCACCACTGTATGTCAACTTGCAGGAGGGATAACATTTGCATACAAGCTCCGATTGACGTGATTTTTTTCATAATTGGAAATGTATTGACGTGTAGAATAGATTCATGTGAACCAAGCTACACTCAAAAAGTTCTAACCCTCAAAAAATTTATTTTGTGCCTCAAAATGGCCCTGAAAGGTTTTGGACCCCAATTTTCCAAACTGGGATCTGCCACTAAAATGGCCTTGCAAGTTGATTCCCCCAATTTTTTCCACTATGAAAGGATAGAGATAGATGAAAAACAATATAATGATCCAGTCGATATTATACCTCCCCATTTAGAGAGGATTTTTGTTCCCAAAACATTTACTGAATGAGATGAGGAATCCTTTCCTCTACCTTCTCCCTAGATTACCACTTTTCCTTGCCTGGAAGTTGTCCTGTCAACCCAATTTTCAAACGGTCATGTTTCCCCTATCTTGTAGTTCTAGATCGCTTCTACAAAACTATGTCCTCTACTAACTCTTCCTGGGCATTTTGTGCTAATTTCTTTAAGGAAGGTAGGAATTGCTACTTGTCTAGATCCAACATGGAAGGTTCATAGAGTTTGTGATTCTCCACATTCACTACTGAGTAAATGCACATGTATCGGGGTAGAATAAGTATGTAGGAATTATCTCCCACATTTTCCAATACCTCAAAAGGACCATACCATAGATCCTTGATATTCTTACTAAGACCTTGTAGCCTTTCCTTATTTATTTATAACCATACTCTATTTCCCACTCTAAATGTTCTCTATGTTTTGAGTTGGTCATGCCTAGAATTGTACTTTTCCTATGACTTCTTCAGTGTATCTTGTACTTGCAAATGGATCTGCTTGATCTTCTCAACATTTTCTTCTACTTTTAATGCATATAATGTGAGGTACTCCTTAAATCCTCCTTGTTGTCCATATACAACATCTAAGGGTGAAGGTGGAAAATATCCAAAGAAAGTTTCAAACGGTGAATTATCAGTAGAAGTGTGGACTTCTATGTTATAAGAGTGTTGTATATAGATCATATTTTCATCCCAAGTATTCAGATGATTTTGATTGTAACCCCTAAAAATCTACACCAAAGTCTCATTGACTACTTCCATATTCCCATATGTCTATGGATGGAATGTTGTAGACATCTTCAACTTAGTGTCCATATTCTCCCACAATGTAGTCCAAAATGCACTGAGAAATATGGTATCCCTATCTAAGAAGATTCTCCTTGATATCTCAAAGTGCACCCAGACCTGTTCAAGGAACAAGTTTGTTTCTTCTCATCCCTTGATGGTATTTTTACAAGCCATGAGAATGCACATTTTTATGAAACTTTCAACTACCACAAATAAATAGTCATGTCCCTTCTGCGTGGTTGGTAAACCTCCCACAAAGTCCATGGAAATTATTTCTCAAGGTCAAGTGGGTACACATAATGGATGGTATAGACCTTGCTTTCTATCACTGGGCCTGTAGGTACAACTAAGTATACATCCTATAAGATAGTGTGCTACATCTTCTTACATTTTAGGCTAGTAAACATACATTTGTAAATTGGCAATTGTCTTCCCAACTCTAAAATGTCTTACAATATTGGAGGTGTGAGCCTCTCTGATAAGTTATAGTCATTCACCTTTAGGGACGTACATATTTTCAAGATTGTAGAGTAAACCATTCTGGAAATTATATTCATCCTTCTCATCACCTTCTTCTATATGAATTTAGTCATGTAGCAACTGCAACACCTCCTTGAAGTCCTCATCTTTTGTGTATGCCTATTTATGGGTAAAATTATCCATGTGCATCATAGTTCCTAATGTAATCTTGGATCTAGGTGGTCGTCAAAGCATGTATTACAACTTATTTGTGCTAACCTTCTTATACTTTATGACCCAATGAAATTTTTGTAAAAACCCCATGCACTTGTAATTCCTAGTTTGTTGTAGGTTACTTTGGGCTTGCAAATACTGTAGTGGATGGTGATATATGTTGATGATAGTCTCCTTTCCCATCAAATAGTGCTTCCACCATTTGACAACTTCTACCAAGGAATATAGCTCCTTTTCGTAGGTATGGTAGTTGAGAACTGCCCCATGACATACTTCATAATGATAGTATACATGCCTTCCTCCCTGCATCAATACTACTCCCATGGTATACCCACTTGCATCTATCTCCACTTTAAAAGGATTATGGAAGTTTGGTAGTGCAAGCACTGGTTCTTGACTTATATTTCTTTTTATCTCATAAAAATCCTTCTGCTTATTCTCCCCCCACTAGAAACTCTTACCACTAGTTGTTATGGAGTAGAGTGGTGTAACTACCATTGAAAATGAAGCTATTAACTTATGAAAGCATTGTTCTACCCCACAAAAACACCTAGCTTCATTGAAATTTGTAGGAACCGTCCATTTCATGATGGCATCCATATTTGTGGGATCTATCTTGAGCTCCCCTCCACCGATCACATACCCCAAATACACCAAACACTGCTGATAAAACTTGCATTTATTGAGATTTTCCATCAATTGGTGATTTTTCTGAGTCTCTAGCACGTACATAAGATGTGATATGTGCTCCTCCCAGGTAGAACTATAAACACATATATCATCCAAATAGACAATAATAAATTAATCTAGATAAGGGAGTAAAACATCAGTCATTAGTCTCATAAATGTGGTTGTTATGTTGCATAAACCGAATGAAATAACTAACCACTCATACAAAAATTTCCATGTCTTGAAGGTAGTCTTCAAGGTATCATCTTCTTTGACTCATACCTGGTGATATCCTAATTTCAAATGCATCTTAGTGAACTACTTGGCATGCTACATTGATCCTTGGAAGAGGGTATCAATTCTTCAGTGCACTCTTGTTCAATGCCCTATAATCGATACAAATTCTCCAGGTCCCATACTTATTGGGAACAATTATGATGGGTGACCGACAAGGTGAGGTACTTGGTCGAATCACACCCTATTCTGAAAACAACCACAGTTGTTTCTTCATTTCATTTTCTTCTAGAAAATACTATCTATACAACCCAATATTTGACAATGGGGAGTTCAAAGATAACTGTATTTCATTCTCTGCATCCCTCTTGGGTGGTATCCCTTTAGAATCCTTGAACACTCCTTTGTATTCCTATAGAAACTCCTCCAATTGGTGTTTTTACTTTTTATTACACCCCTCTAGGGATTCCTTCATTGTCATTGACTCATCATCGAAATGATTTTCTCTTAAGAAAAGAAAAACATATTTCTTACTAGAACTAATCAACTTCTTAGCTTGGTTGACACTTACCAGTGCGATCTTTGAATTTCCTCTATATGCGTTGATGATGTAGGACTTCCTCTCCTTGATCATTCGATACTTTTTGTATCTCCGCATCAAGAATGTATCACTCATATACATGTAAGGGATTCCAAACCATAGATGATTTTACGGGCTAAATTTCACAAATAGGATAATTTTCCATGGTTTTTCCCAAAAAGAGATTCACAAATTTTTCATTTTTTCTAAAAACGATTCGCCCAAATTCCATAGAATAAAATTATTTTACCTTAAAAATCACCAAAATTTTGTAGAAACTATATAAAATCATTAAAAATTTGAATATGTTTACAAAAGAACCGCCAAACATTTTACATTTTCCATATTAAGGACTAGTAATATTAGCCTAGGTTTCTACATTTTAATATAATTTTTCATCCTTAAAATTATCCCTGTTCCAAACACTACTCCACATACATCAAGGGGTACTATGTCTAATTCCACTTCATCAATAAAATCAACACTTACAACAAATTTAATCTTACACTATTTTGTTACCTTTATCTCTACATCCTTGTTTACCCAACCCAATGGACAGGGGCTAGGATGAGTATGAACCTCAAATCCAATCTTTCTAACCAAATATGATGTTATGAGATTAACTTGTGAAACAAAGTAAAACAGAGCATCTATCTTGGTCTTCTTGACTTGAATATTGATGTGGAAGAGTTTGGTTATATCTTCCTCTTCTTGGTGATAAAGGATACTCATATTCATCCCATTCTCCATAGATGTCTAGACAATATTATCATCCACATCTGAGCTACATGCAACTTGATTTCTTGAATCTGTGTCTAGAAGGATTTTTTTCCTTGTGTCCTTCTTGCAGTTCTTCGCGTTCATATATGGATGTAGTTTCAAGCATTTTTTGTCGGTGTTTCCATCAATGTTGAAATAATTGCAATAATTGCTGGGATATTTACTATGTTATGCATTGGTTGTTGTCCTCTTATATTTTATCCCTTTCCACTTCTTCTTCCCCTGCTTGGAAGCTTCATGGCGATCTTTTTGCTTTAAACCACTTGGCTTCCCTTTCTTTTGGTCTATGTTTTCTAGGTATTGTTCATGTACACAAGACTCGTCCACTTTCCATGGATTGAAGAGAATCACCTGATTTTGTATATGACTTTGTAAACCCCCCAGATACTTGAGGAGTACATCTCGGTTTTTGGAAGAGATGCCTAGCATGATGGTCATATTTCTGAACTCAATGGTGTACTCTTGTACACTCTACCCCTCCATCTTCCAGAAGTAGTGTCACTAGATCCATTGGTCCTATACATACTTGATAGGGTATAATTGGTACTTGATGATGGCTTTGAAGTCATCCCACCTAATTACTAGCAGATCGCCCTCCATCCTAAGAGTTTATGTGTGGCTTTCCCACTAGGTTAAAGCATGTCCCTCTAACTTCAATATAACAAATGAAATCTTCCACTCTTTCTCTATATGGTGAATGCTAAAATAAACTTCTAGTTGTTGCAACCAATGATTTATATTTAATGCATCGATCTCATCTTGGTATGAATATGTGTCAAATTTCACTTCCATATTGAATACGTATTGTGAAGGGTTAATGGCACTTGAACCCGGCTGCAATTTATTGGATTCCTTCCACGACTCCTTTCCTAAGTCTTCCTGATCTCTCGATTTCCCCTTTAATATGAAATTTGAGTTAGAGCCTCCATAATATCCAATCTGTCCTAGATTTATTGCTAGAGATTCCATGAGGAGGTTCATATTGTGAATGATGTCGATGACCTAGACTTACAGCCACTCAAATCTCTCTTATACTGGATCTCGAGAGTTATTATGAATAGATTCATATGGCATGGCTACAATTTCTGCAACTTCTCTTTAATTTTATTCTTGGATCCTGCAACTTCCCACAAATACCCAAAAGGAAAACCTATTCTGATACCAATATGATCTATAAATTGTTGTGGATATTCCACTAGAATAGTTCATCACAATAGATCTAATACTAAAATATTTACTATTAAGGTTATTTTTCCTTAAGATATCCAAAAATTATATTGATTTATTGATTTTTTGCTTATTCATGAAATAAATAAAATGTGGAAAATAGAAAATACTAAAATACAATCACACCTTCCACAAATAAACACAATATATGACTTGGGAAACCAAATATGGGAGAAAATCAAACTAAAAGGTGAGGTTTCTCTACTCTCTTTTCTCTAGTATATAAATGATGCAAGTATAAAGAAATAGGCACTCTCTATGGAGTTGCCTTTGAAATATGGCATGTATGGCTGCTACATAATCTCTCCTCCTCTGTTATGCTCATAGAATAACACTCTCATATTTTTTTCTCATCCATGGAACAAGATCGAATGCAAAAGAATGGAAACCCTTCTTCTCCTAAATGTTTGATATTTAACATAGCTTGATAGACATATAGGGGTAGGTTTTTTACTTCCTAAACCCTAAATTATGATAGGGTTTTGAACCTTCTAGATTCTTCTTGAAACCAAATGTGTGGATATCCCCATATACATGGGTAATGGGGTTGATGTGGCATCATCTTATACTGTGGTGGTCAACACAATAGGTCAACTTACGGGAGGCACAAATTTTGCTTCCAAGCTTTGATTGACACGAGTTTTGTATAGTTGGAAAGGTTGCAATGTGTAGAATAGAATCACGGTGTTTGAGCTACATTGGGAAAGTTTAACCCCCAAAAATGTTGTTTTGTGCCTTAAAATGACCCTAGAAGGTTCTAGACTCCAATTTTCCAAACAGGGACTTGCCACTAAAATGTCCTTCCAGGTTGATTCCTCCATTTTTTTTCACTATGAGAGGATCAATAAAGATGGAAAATAATAAATTGATCCAATACAGATCACTAATTTTATTTTAAGAGTCATTAGGGATTTTCGCTCACTCCAAAAGTTGGGTTAACTACTCACCGGTGTCCACAAGCTATTTGTTGGTTGTGCCTCACATTATCGACTTTGCTTGGGAATTTCCCTTTACCCATAAATCATATACAAACCATTCGTCAAAATATGTAGTTTTCAGTGAATTTATTAACTACCAATGAACAAATAAAAAAAATTGTGATTCAATCAACTATCAATTTTGCCCTAGATGATTTTCTCTATTGTACAATTCTCAACTTGAGTTCCAAAACACTTTGATGTGTTTTGGATTAACAAAATCACCCATAGGTTTATTTGTATGATATGGGTCGCCGAAATAGTATTCCATACATTTCCCGTGTCATTGTTTGTCCTATTCTCCCTCTAGAGAGTTTTCCTAGCAACTGGTTTCCAAAATCAACTTTCAAAAGTTTACCCTTCACGACTAGACCTCAAATTCCGCCCTAGAGTTACTCTCTTCATTGTTAGTCTACTTGACTTTCCCCTGAACATTTCAGGTTCACCGTTGGTCATTTTTTCCCTTATTTATTGGGCCAGCAACAAATCGTATTTGATGAGATTCACCTTCAATGGATTGGGGTTTTATTTAGCTGATTTGGTTCACTACATTTACTAGAATTTAGTCAACTTGACTTGGTCGAATTGTGTTTTTCCCAACTCAACTTCCGAACCAACTTTAAGGATTTTGACTTCCCTAGAAATTTTTCATATCGACTTGGAGTTGGTCAACTCATTTGTTTTCAACTCGACTTTGGCTCGACTAGTCGAGTTTTGTAAGATGATGAGAGCTAAGGTTATAATGAATAGAAGAGGATTTTGTGTTGGTGAGAGGGATAAGCTATAAGCCTTCCATTTATGGACAATATAATATCACAACAGGAGTTCAAATGCATTTAGTGATACATGTATGGTAATTACCTGTAGTGATAACAACATAAGTGGACAATTGTTTTCTAGGGCTAGAGAGAAGTAAAGCATCAAGAATGTAATGGGAAAATTATGAAGGAGAAGAGGAAGAAGATACCAGGGTTAGGTTGGATTGTTTTGAGCAAATTTTGGCTACATTGTAATCAATGGTCTCACAATTATTGGCAGCAAAGAGCAAGGAAACACCATCAATAGATCCATGTCATGAAGGCCCCAAGAAGGAAGAAACTAAGCTAAAGAAAGAGTATATTACTGAGCCATAGATGGGATGTTGTATCTATAGAAGACACATGTAACTTTCCATGTGGAGACCAAGGTATACATCAAGCCATATACCGAGGAAGTGGATGCTATTGGGTTAAACCAATGGCTACAATAGATGGAAGTATACTTCAACTTCCATGAAGTAACTGGAAAAAAAAATATCTTTTGTTCGACTGAAGCTTTAAGGACATGCTTTGGCATGGTGAGAGAGTGATGCAGTAAGAAAAGCATTAGGAAGTGAGCCATCGATGAATTATTGGGAGGTGTTCAAGGATATGATCAATTATCAACTTTATCCAATAGGATATGAGGAACACCAAAAACATGATGGCATTACTTCATGCATAGACAAGGACAATCGGTGTAAGAGTTCAGGATAAGTTCAGGAATAGAGTAATTCATATGGGAGTATCTCAAAAGTCCAGAGTTGTGACAAGTATTTGATGGAATTGTTAACTTCTATTCATAAACAA
>JZKD02S0461796.1:0-31561 GCA_000966675.3 Picea glauca | reverse complement strand
TAGATACAAATTATTTTGGATTGATCTTGGTTTTCATAATGTGAAAATGGTTTAAAAGAAATGTATGAGATGTTTTGACTATTACTTATTTTAATAATTGTTAATTGAATAATGATGATTAGTTAGTTGATTATTTACAAGAAATTTGATTGTATATATATATAGTAGATGTTAACAGTTTTCTTAGTTGACAAATCGTTAATGAAACTCACACATGGATGATGGGTTGTAAAGTATGGGATCGTTGCTTAAGTGGTTGCATGTTATCATGAGGGTGAGTTGTGGGTTCGGTCACTCACGAGGATAAACTGAGGGGCACACAATAAGGTGAAATCCTTATTCCTTAGTGTCCATTATTAGTCTCCCAAATATGGGAAACAACCGAAGTTAACAAGGTCTCTCCAGTTGTGCCACTTTTCCTATTGCTCAAAGTCAGATGCTTGAAGGGCCTAAAGCATGGCACTTTTGAAGTATGCAAGTAAGCATTGAAGGGCATGATGTGCATGGTGCCCTTAGCATTCTTATGAAATTCTCGATGGATATGTAAAAGTATAAATGAAAAATAACATAAGCATAGGGTACAAAAAAAATCATTCTTAGAAATTATCAAATGAGGAAAAACGTTAATAAATTTATGAGACAAATTAAATTAAGAGAAAAAAATATGATTTTAATTTAATACATCTAGGAAATGAGCTTGAGTCTATGATGTGGATGTTTTATTTTAGAAAATTAATTAAAATATTCTCATGCATCTAACATAGGATTTTGGGAGGAAATCTAGGAGACACCAAGGAGAGATTGTAGGCAGCCAAGAAAGGTGGGTGAGAGAAAATGAATTAAACTAAATTAATAATTAGTATTTTCACTACACATGTTAGGATGAATAATCAAATTATAATTATGCATGAGTAGGATAGGTGTCATTTTTTTTTCTTTTGTTATAAAATAATGTTTAAATTCTATTTGTGATTTTGTACATCAATGTATTCTTGGAGGTGGGAACCTCAGAGCTATATAGCCCCTTTGCAGATTAAGGGACATTTTTTAGGATATTTAAAGACACTTCAGAGTTAGTTAAGATCAACTTGGTATAATGTGTCGTTGGGTTAAATTGTGCTTCTTAGTGCATTCCTTTAGTATGCATTTGTAGTTAGGTAATTTGACGGTCACGATATATTCTCAACATAAAGTGATCGAATGACTCATATTCTCCGCAATATTAATGACTACATTGATCCATATATTAACACACAAGTAGTCTATAATATCTACTAAAATAGCATGGAGGGTGATTTGCTGATGATCAATTGTGAGAAACTCTCTTGTAAATGTCTTTGTAAATTTTTCTTTTTCAGTAATAAATTGCTCCAAGTGGTCGCATTCACTGGGGCCGTGGATATTTCCCCATAAGGGTTTTACCATTTAAAAACATCAGTGTGTTGATCTTTGATCTGGTTGTCTAAGTGGTTATTAAACGTGTTCATGCTCTCTTAGAATGCCCATGTTGTCGAACATTGTACATCAAAGTAAATTTGAAGATCTTCCCTCGTTGCAGATCGAGATCTTGAAGCCATGTTGCCGCATGTCGGTTTTCTTTCATTTGTGTACATTTTTGGGTTGATAGCACTGTTCCATTGTGTCCAAAGCACTCATTTCAATTAGAAACATTTTTTTGTTTCACACGAAAAGGTTTCCATAGTCCCTTTTAAATTTTACAAAGATAATATTTTGTTTTTATTTCGGTCTTCTATTTTTTAATTATTTTCAGGTTGCTACTATTTTCAATCTACGTATGCTCTTTTTCTCGCACTCTGTGTCATCTCAGAAAATCATAAATAGAGTGGAAAGGGTTTTCATGTTTGCATATGCTCTTACCGTGCATTATGTTTGATCTCAGTGAATTAGAAACATAGGGAAATCTTGTTTTTTCTAGGCAAGCGAACCAAGATCTAACCCTTGTTGTTGTCAAGAAGTGAAATTTTATTATGTGTGGATGCATGAAAAAAGTTTTTATTGAGCATACACTCAAATAATATCTTCAACAACAACAACAACAACAACCCCAATCTTCCTTCTTGAGATTATAATGTGTTTTGCACTAGCTCATTTAGTTAAAAACTGTCTTATTTAGTAAGAGGTATTGAGTTCAAGTCTCTTTTTTGTTACTTTTTGAAAAGTTCATGTATTCATTGTAAAGTATATTTCAGTTAAATTATAAAAGTAAATCACTATAAAGTACATTTAATATTTTTTTTTTAGTTACTTTTTGCATGCAACTTTAGTTTACAAAGTAACTTCATTGTAAAATTGATTCTCGTTTATTCTAAAAAAGTGGGTCACTTCATAACCAATTTATTTGTAAAAGTGAAGTTATTAGAATGAGGGGTATCACCACGTGGATCAGCTTTTACTTGCCACATGGCTCTTTGGTTTACGTTTATTGATTTTTTTCAAAAGGGAATAACTTTCACATCCAAAATCCATTTTCAATGTTGTATTTTTTAAACAACCTATTTTTTCGAGAGTTTTCCATCCATACCATCAGTTTCAGTTTTTAAATCCATATTCTCTGCATATTTTAATATGCCTTCTCCGAGTGATAATTTTCTTTCCAATACCAACTATTTCTCATGAAAATCCCATATGGAAGATGTATTAAGAAGTAAAGGAATGTATCAAATTGCCTCTCGAAAATAAAAAGAACCCATTGATGATGAAAAGTATGTCAAATGGATTTATAGGAATGATGAATCACATGGACTAATTATAATGTCCATCTCTCCTGATTTAAGGTTTCACCTTCAAGAAATCCATGGCCCAGATAAAGCTTGGGAAAGATAAAGCTTGGAAAAAAAGTGAATCTGTGTTTTGTAAACACAATATTATTCAATACCAGTAGTTGGAAAATAAGTTAATGACTTTAAGTCCAAATGATTATCGTTGCATTGAATATTACTTATCTAAGTTTAAAACAATTATACTTTTGTGTATAGAATTCCAACTATATCTAAAGGACTATTGATGCATATATGTTATTCTTTCTAAGTTTGGTAGTGCATATTCTATTTTGTATCTACCTTTTATGTCACAAGAGAAGCTCTGAGGAGCAAGGAAAATTTTAGGGGCTAAATTTCACCTATGGGCTAATTTCACATGTTTTTTCCACCAAAAATATTCACCAATTTCAATTTTTTCTAAAACTAATTCACGCAAATTCTATAGAATAAAATTATTTTACCCTAAAAATAGCCCAAATTTTATAGAAACAATATAAAATCCTTAGAAATTTCAATATTTCTACAAAAATATCGCCAAACAATTTATAGTTTGCATATTAAGGAATAGTAATATTCACTAAGTTTTCTACATCTTGAGATAAATTTCCATCCTTAAAATTATTTCTGCTAGGGAGTTCTTATAAACAACTCTCTCTTGAGTCATTTTGTGATGCTATGATTTGAGAGCAAGATAATCTTGTGCCACTTGGATTGAGTAGCAGTACAGGTACATCAAAAAAGTACTTAGTTTCCTAGTAGAAAAATAAATCTAATAATCACAAAAAGCAACATCCTTTCTACGAAAACAAGAAAAACAAGGTTCCCAAACCCTCTCAGCTAGCTTTCGCTCCTATAGGTGAAAAAGGAGCAAACTCTAAAAGTAAGAAGATTATGATAGACATTGCAAGTTTTGTGGGAAATATGGTCATGTGGATTCTAAATGTTTCAAAAATATGGAAGCCTTAGAAACAATGATGAAGAATCACAACATCAATATTGATTGTTCCTTTTCTTCTTCTTATGGACATGCACTTTTTTCTTATATTTTCTCATTCAATGCAACTTCCACTTCTTCTTTTGATGAGTGGTTTATTTATTCCAAAGAATCTTATCATTTGGCTAAGGATAAATCCATATTTTCTGCTTTGAATGAATGTAACACCAAGAAATATTTGGTGGTTATGATATATATCTTAGTGTTGTAGGGTCTGGAACAATTCAAAAATACAATGTTCATTTCAATGATGTATTTTGTGTCCTAAGTCTTTCTTGCAACCTTTATCATTGCATTATATCACTCATTTAAGTGAAGGTAAAACTGTAGATTTCTTACCTCACCAAGTTGTAATCAAGGATCTAAAACATCCTAAGCATGTTCTTGGAACTTGAATTGTTGATGATATTACCAAGTTGTACAATTCTGATAATGTTGGGTCATCATCTTTTCCATCAGTTTTTGTTTCTCATAGGGATCACTTGAGCAAACTTTGGCATGAGTTGTTTCGTTATCTAAACTATTACTCATTACAACAACTATGTAATCAACATATAGTGATTGGTCTTCCTCTCATTTCTTGTAGAGATGGTGTTTTTTTTCAGTTGTGTTCTCAACAAACACCATTGGGACAATTTTGACAAATGTGCCTCTTAGCATGCTTCGACCCCTTTGCAACCTGTCCATAATGATTTGTGTGGTTCGATTTCTTCTCCTTCTTTATCTGGGTGCAAGTATTTCTTAACTTTCATTGATGACTTATCCAAATGCACTTGGGATCATTTATTAAAACTTAATAGTGAAGTGTTTGACAAGTTTTTGGCCTACAAATACCTTGTAGAAAAACAATATGGACATCAAATTCAAAGGTTAAGAAAAAATAATGGAGGTAAATATGTGAGAAACAAATTTAAATGACATTCAGATGCAACCTACTATTCCATATACACCACAAAAAATGGTGTCGTTGAGAGAAAGAATCATGCATTAAAGGAAATGGCTAATTGTGTGATCTAATTTAAAGGACTATGTCTCTCACAAAGGCTCTAAGAATATAACATTGAAAGAATCATGGAATAAAATAAATCCAAATGTAAGCCACTTCCATGTATTTTGTAGTGTAGCATGGGCTCACATTTTTATAAGAAAATGAAAGTTTTACACACTGAAAGTGAGAAATGTATTTTTGTTGGATATTTTAAAGATATCAAATTTTATAGACGTATTCAACCTCACTCCAATGAAATTATTATTAGAAGAGATATTAAGTTTGATGAAAACTCTTAGTCTATGAGTCTAATTCGACGTTTGTCCCATCTACAACCTGTGAGCCATATTCAACATTTCTTCCATATTCTATTCCCATTATGGTTTCTTCTTATTTAGATGATGACAATGAGGATAAAAATCTAGCTCCTGCTGCTCACCTTCCACCAGATGATTCCATTGAACATGAACTTGCACCAGTACCACCACTTCCTAGATGGGTCCATTTAACTCGAGAAGCAGTTGGGGATCTTGTCGGTGATCCTTTAGATCAACATCATACTCGTGCAAATTTCTAGTGAGCCTCTTATCTTTTGGCTCAATTTTTAGAGAGTTGTGATCTACAAACATTTGTATAAGCTTAAGATCATCCATATTGGAACACAACAATGAGTGGAGATTATTTTTCTTTAATGGTGAATGATACCTGGGATCTTGTACATATTATGAAAGGAAGTGAATTTGTCATATAAATGTGTCTATAGAACTAAGTATGCATCAGATGGAAGTGTTGAAAGACACATGGAAGATTCTAAAAAAAACCCTTCTCCCTTCTATTATGGAGTCAAAATTGCTACCACTTGTACTTCTACCAAAGTTGATGCCACTTGATATTGTTAGTTAGTTGGTATATTCTTATATTTGACTCATACCCATCCTGTATTTCCTTTGTTTTTGGTGTTGTTTCCAGGTATATGAAAACACCACATGAAATCCATTGGAAAGTAGCAAAAAAGATACTTCGGTATGTCCGAGGTACAACTCAATTTGGAATACATTACAACTCATGGGGAACTCCTTTATTTTTTGGTTTTAATGATTTAGATTGGGATGGTGACCTTGATGAATGAAAGTCTACTACAGGTTATGTTTTCATCCTTTGTTTAGGACTTGTCACTTGGGCCTATAAGAAACAAGGACATTGCTCATTCTTCAGCGGAATCATAGTACTGAGAAACGATTAATAAAAGTCAATAATCCTTTTGGCTTCGAAAGATCCTTTCAAAGTTTAGATTCTAGAAGTAGAATCCAACAACCCTATGGTGCAACAATCATAGTGCCATAAAGCTCGCCAAATACCCAATTCAACATTAGCGCAACAAAAACATCAATATAAACATGAAATTCATTATAAAACTCATTCATGATTGAGTTATTGACGTGTTATTTTCCCCTACAAAAGATCAAGTTGCAGACGTTTTCACAAAGTTACAGAAACGAAGTTTTTAAAACCTCAATTTATGTTAGGATTTTAGAAAATTGTCATTAAAGAAGGATATGCTATAATTCCTCCTTCCTTGTCCTATTTTGTCACCTTTGTAAATCCTTCAATCCCATCTCAAGTTGTTCTTAAGGGGGGTGTTAGGATATTTATATAGTTAGGAGTTAGTTAAGATGAACTTAGTCTAATGTGTTGTTAAGTTAAAGTGTGTTTCTTAGTGTGTTTATTTAGTATTGATCCGAATTGGATCCAACAAGAACAATTGGTTATTGGCACATGCTATAAGATGATCAACACAAGAAATGTTTAAGGCTATGGACGAAGAAGAGAAAAATTTTGGCGTAAAGGGCCTCGTACCATCAAAATTGATCTCTACCATTATAAGTAATGTAGTATAAAGTTGAATTGATATGAAAAGTTGCAACGTATACGGTCATACGTAAATAAATAATGAGACATTCATGAGACCTTTTCCACATGGGAGAAAATACAAACAAACAAAGAAAATAAGGAGAAACGTACTACAGAGAAGCTGAAGCATTGGGGATGCCTGACGTTCCATATATCCTCTCGATCAAATCACTCTTTTATATCATGTTTCCCCACAATGAAAAATGGGTTCTTTGTATGTGAATGATGTAGAAAATATCCCTAAATGTCACCGAGGAGAACATAGATAAACCAAAGAGCTTAGAGTTTTCCCATTGTTGAATATTAAAGAGCACGGTTGAAGCCAAAAGAATGTTGGTTTTCCTGTTTGGGCTTGCACGATAAATTTTGAATTGTGTGTGTGTGTGTGTGTGTGTGTGTGTGTGTGTGTGTGCGCTCTAGATGTGGATTTCATTGTCTATGGGTGAAATTTATTTGCATTGTAATTTAATGATAATGGTTTGCACTAAAAATTAATAGTGGTTTGTGTTTTGTTTTGGTAACAAGAAATCCATGCTAGTTGGAATCGAGTTCAATTTCATTTAGATGCAATTTTCCATGGGTCCGTAAGTCAAAATAGGAACTCTTTAATCTTACCCAAATATGATTTTGAAGTTGGAAATCGATGGCCATCCTTCCAGAGTCATTGATATTTACTTAGGGGTTTCTAATTGATCTGTAAAATGTCATGGATATTCCATTGGAACAATTCATCACAACATATCTAATAAAATACCTCAATCTTTACTATTGAGGTTATTTTTCCTTTAGATCTCCAAAATATTTATTTACTATTTTTTTTTATGCATGAAATAAATAAAATGCATGAAAAAAAGAATAGTAAAATACAATCACACCATCCACAAATAAACACATTATATGACCTGGGAAACCCAATACGAGAGAAAACTCAGCTAGAAGGTGAGGTTGCTTTGCTCTCTTTCTCTGGTATAGAAAGGATACAAGTACAAACAAAGAGACACTCTCTATGGAGTTATCTTTGAACTGTGCCCTGTATGGATGCTACAAAATATATCTTCCTATGTTATTCTCACAGAATACCACTCTCATATTTTTTTCTTATCTATGGAACAAGATACAATGAAAAATAATGGAACCCCTTCTCCTCCTAGTGGCCCAATATTTAACATAACTTGATAGCCATCTAGGGGTGGGTCTTTTATTTCCTCATCCCTCAATTGTGATATGGTTTTGAACCTTCTAGAATCTTCTTGAAAGTACATACATGTTGTCCCCATATGCATGAGTAATGGGGCTGACATGGCATCCTCTCGTAACACGATGGTCACAACGATGGGTCAACTTGAAGGAGGGATAATGTTTGCATACAATATTCGATTGACACAATTTTTGAATCATTGGAAAGGTATCGATGTGTAGAATAGATTCATGCGAAATCGAATACAATGGGAAAGTTTTGACCCCAAAAATTGTTATTTAATGTCTCAAAATGGAATCAGAAGGTTTCGGACCTCAATTTTTCAAATTGGGACCTACCACTAAAATGGCTTTGCAAGATGATTCCTCCATTTTTTTCCACTATGAAAGGATAGAGATAGATGAAAAACAATATAATGATCGAGTCCATATTATACCTCCCCATTTAGGGAGGCTTTTGGTCCCCACAATATTTACTAAATGAGGCGAGGAAACCTTTCCTCTAACTTCTCCATAGAGTACCACTTTTCTTTTCCTGGAATTTGTCCTTTCAACCCAATTTTCCAAAGGTCATGTTTCCCCTATCTTGTAGTTCTAGATCGATTCTATAAAATTGTGTCTCTGCTAACTCTTCCTGAGTATTTGGTGTTGATTTATTTATGGAAGGTAGGACTTGCTACTCCTCTGTTTCCAGCATGGAAAGTTCATAGAGTTTGAGATTCTCTACATTCACTACTGAGTAAATGCACATGTATGGGGGTATACTGAGTATGTAGGAATTATCCCCCACCTTTTCCAATACCCCAAAAGGACCATACCACAAAGCCTTGATATTTTTACCAACACCTTGTAGCATTTCCTTATTTATTTGTAACCATACTTTCTCTCCCACTCTAAATGTTATCCATGTTCTGTGTTGGGTATGCCTAGACTTTTACTTTTCCTATGACTTCTTCATTGTATCTTGTACTTGCAAATGGATCTTCTTGATATTTTCAACATTTTTTTCTTCTTTTGATGCATCCAATGTGAGGTCCTCCTTAAATCATCCTTTTTGTCCATATACAACATCTAAGGGTGAAGGTGGAAAATACCCAAAGAAGGTTTCAAAAGGTGACTTAGTAGTAGAAGTGTGGACTGTTATGTTATAGGAGTGTTGTATATAGATCAAATTTTCATCCTTTTGATTGTAACCCCTCAAAATGTACAATAAAGTCGTCTTGACTACTTCCATATTCCCATCTTTCTGTGGATGGAATGTTGTATACCTCTTCAACTTAGTGTCCAACTTCTCCCACAATGTAGTCCAAAATGCACTGAGAAATATGTTATCCCTATCTGAGATGATGCTCCTTGGTATCTCAAAGTGCACCTAGACCTGTTCAAGGAATAAGTTTGTTTATTCTTATCTCTTGATGGTATTTTTACAAGGAATGAGAATTCAAATTTTGCTAAACCTATCAATTACCACAAATAAATAGTCATGTCCCTTTCGTGTGGTTGGTAAACCTCCCACAAAATCCATGGAAATTCTTTCCCAAGGTTGAGTGGGTACTTGTAAGGGATGGTATAGACCTTGCGTTATATTACTTGTCTTGCTAGCACAAAAAAATATACATCCTCTAATATATTTTGCTACATCTTCTTGCATTCTATGCCAATACACATACCTTTGTAAATTGGAGATTGTATTCCCAACTCCAAAATGTCCTACAATATTTGAGATGTGAGTCTCTATCATAAGCGACAGTCGTTCATCTTTAGGGACATAGATATTTTCAATATTGTAGATTAAACCATTCTTGAAATGATATTCAACCTTTCCATCACCTTATTCTATATTAATTTGGTCATGTAGCAGCTGAAACACCTCCTTGAACTAGTCCTCATCTTCTCTGTATGCCTCTTTATATGCATCATGGGTAAAAGTCTTTATGTACATCATAGTTCCTCATGTAATATTGGATGTGGGTGGCCATCAAAGCATGTCTTCCAACTTATTTGTGATACCCTTCTTATACTTTATGACCAAATGATTTTTTTGTAAAAAGCCCATCCACTTGTAATGCCTAGTTTGTTGTAGCTTACTTTGGGCCTCCAAATATTGTAGTGGATGGTGATCTATGTGGATTATGATCTCCTTTCCCATCATATAGTGCTTCCACCATTTGACATCTTGTACCAAGGGATAGAGCTCCTTACCATAAGTATGGTATTTGAGAACTTCCCCATGAAAAACTTCATAATGATAGCAGGCGTGCATTTCTCCCTGCATCAGTACAACATACCCACTTGCATCTGTCTCCACTTCAAAGGGATTATGGAAGTTTGGTAGTCCAGGCACTGGTTCTTGATTGATCTTTCTTTTTATCTCATAAAAATCCTTCTGTTGATTCTCCCCCCACTAGAAAATCTTACCACTGGTTGTTATGGTGTAGAGTGGTGCAACTACCACTGAAAATGAAGATATGAACTTATGTAGGTATTTTTCTACCCCAACAAAACACCTAACTTCAGTGAAATTTGTAGGAACCAACCATTTCATGACGACCTCCATATTTTTGGGATCTATCTTGAGCTCCCGTCCACCGATCACATACCCCAAATACACCAAACACTGCTGAGAAAACTTTCATTTCTTGAGATTCACCAGGAGTTGGTGCTTTTTATAAGTCTCTACCACATGCATAAGATGTCATATGTTCTCTTCCCAGGTAGCACTATAAAATTCCATATCATACAAATAGACAATAACAAATGAATCTAGATAAGTGAGTAAAACATCATTCATTAGTATCATAAATGTAGCTAGTACATTGCATAAATCGAATGACATAACCAACCACTTGTACACAAATTTCCTTGTCTTGAAGAAAATATTCAATGTATCTTATTCGTTGAGTCATATCCAGTGATATCCTAAGTTCAAATACATATTAGTGAAGTACATGGCATGCTACATTGATCCTTGGAAGAGGGTATCGATTCTTCAATGCAATCTTGTTCAATGCCCTATAATTGATACACGTTATCCAAGTCCAATCCTTCTTGGAATAATTATGATGGGTGACCCACAAGGTGAGGTACTTGGTAGAATCACGCCATACTCCAAAAACAACTGTAATTTATTCTTCATTTCATTTGCTTCCATAAAATACTGTCTATACAACCCAATATTTAACAATGGGGAGTTTGGAGATAATTGTATTTCATGCTCTACATCCCTCTTGGGTGGCATCCCTTTAGGATCCTTGAACACTCCTTTGTATTCCTATAAAAACTCCTACAATTGGTGTTTCTACTTTTTATTACACCCCTCTAGGGATGACTTCACTCTCATTGACTCATCATCAAAATTATTTTCTCTTCAGAAAAGAAAAACATATTTCCTATTAGAACTAATCAATTCCTTGGCTTGGTTGATACTTACCAGTGAGATATTTGACTTTCCTTTATACACGTTGATGATGTAGGACTTTCTCTCCTTGATCAGTTGATACTGGTTGGTTCTACGCATGAATATTGCATCCCTCATATACATGTAATATACTCCAAACACTACTCCACATACATCATGGGGTACTACGTCCAATTCCACTTCATCAATAAAATCAACACTTACAACAAATTTAATCTTACACTATTTTGTTACCTTTATCTCTACACCCTTTCTTACCCTACCCAATAGATAGGGGATAGGATGAATGTGAACCTCCAATCCAATATTGCTAACCACATCCACTGCTATGAGATTAACTTGTGAACCAGAGTCAAACAGAGCATCTATCTTGATCTTCTTGACCTAAATCTTGATGTGGGATATCTTGGTCATCTCTTCCTCTTCCTTTTGATGAAGGATATTCATAATCACCTCCTTCTCCATAGATGTATAGAAAATATTTTCATCCACATCCAAGCTACTTTCAACTTGATTGCTTGAATATGTGGCTAGAAGGTTTTGTTTCTTTCTATCCTTCTTGCAATTCTTTGGGTTCAACTGTGGATGTAGTTTCAAGGATTTTTCCTTAGTGTGTCCATCAATTTTGTAATGATTGCAATGATTGATGGGATATTTACTCTGTTATGCATTGGTTTTTGTCTTCTTATATTTGATCCATTTCCACTTCCTCTTCCCCTCCTTGGAAGCTTCCTGGTGCTCTTTTTTCTTTGAGCCACTTGGACGCCGTTTTTTTTGGCCTATGCTTTCTAGGTATTTTTTATGTACACAAGACTCATCCACTTTCCATGGCTTGAAGAGCATCACCTGATTTTGTATATGACTCTGTAAATCCCCCCATATACTTCAGGAGTACATTTGAGTTCTTGGAAGAAATACCCAACATGATGGTCATATTTCTAAACTCAATGGTGTACCCTTGTACACTCTACCCCTTCCTCTTCCTAAAGTACTGCCACTAGATCCATTGGTCCTATACATACCCAATAGAGTATAATTGGGACTTGATGAGGGTTTATAAGCCCTCCCACCTAGTTACTATAATATCACCCTCCATTCTAAGTGTTTATGTGTGGCTTTCCCACTAGGTTAAAGCATGGCCCTCTAACTTCAATCTAGAAAATGAAATCTTATACTCTTCTTTTATATGGTGAATGATAAAATAAAATTCTAGTCGTTGAAACCAATGATTCGGTTTTAATGCATCGATATCACCTTGGCATGAATTTATGTCGAATTTCACTTCCATCTTGAATAAGTATTGTGAAGGGTTAATGGCACTCAAACTCGGTTGCACTTTCTTGGATACCTTCCACTACTCCTTTCCTTAGCCTTCCTGATCTCCCGATTTCCTCTCTAATCTGATATATGAGTTGAAGCCTCCATAATATCCAAGCAGTCCTATATTTCTTACTAGATATTCCATGAGGAGATTCATATTGCAATTGATGTCGATGACTTTCACTTCCAACCTCTCAAATCTCTCTTATACTGGATTTTGAGAGTTATTGTGAATAGACTCGTCTGCCATGGCTAGGTTTTTTTCAACTTATATTTAATTTGATTCCTGGATCCTGCAACTTCCCACAAATACCCAAAAGGAAAACCTACTTTGATATCTATAGTTCATCATAACAGATCTAATACTATATTTACTATTAAGGTTATTTTCCCTTTAGATCTCCAAAAATTATATTGATTTGTTGATTTTCTTCTTATTCATGAAATAGATAAAATGTGGAAAATAGAAAATGCTAAAATATAATCAAAACTTCCACAAATAAACATGATATATGAATTAGGAAACCCAATACCGGAGAAAACCCAACTAGAAGGTGAGGCTGCTCTACTCTTTTCTCTGGTATAGAAATGATGCAAGTATAAAGAAAGATGTACTCTCTATGAAGTTTCCTTTGAATTGTTGAATGTATGGTTGTTGAAAAATCTCTCCTCCTCCATTATTCTCATAGAATACTACTCTCGATTTTTTTTCTTAGCTATGGAACAAGATAGAATGAAAAAGAATGGAACCGCTTCTCCTCGTAAAGGTCTGATATTTAACATAACCTGATAGTCATCCAGGGGTAGATTTTTTACTTCCTCAACCCTCAATTGTGATAGGGTTTTGAACCTTATAGATTCTTATTGAAACTATATGTGTGGCTATCCTCATATGCCTGGGTAATGAGGCTAATGTGGCATCATCTTGTACTGTGGTGGTCAACACAACATGTCAACTTACGAGAGGAACACATTTTCCTTTCAAGCTCTGATTGACGTGATTTTTGTACCGTTTAAAAGGTCGCAATGTGTAGAGTAAAATCATGGTGTCTAAGATGCATTAGGAAATTTTTAACCTGTAAAAATATCATTTTATTCCTCAAAATGGCCCTGGAAGGTTCTAGACTCCAATTTTCCAAAATGGGACCTGCCACTAAAATGTCCTTGCAGGTTGTTTCCTCCAATTTTTTCCACTATGAAAGGATCGAGATAAATAGAAAACAATAAAAAGATCCAATATGAATCACTAATTTCATTTTAAAAGACATTAGGGATTTTACTTCACTCCCATAGTTGGGTTAGCAACTCGTAAGTTTCCATAGGCTATCTGTTTGTCATGCCTCACATTATCGACTTTGATCTAGAGAATTTTCCTTTACCCATAAATCATATACAAAACATTCCTCGAAATATGGAGTTTTCATGGAATTTATTAACTACCAATGAATCAAATACACATTTTTTTAATTCAATCAACTATCAATTTCACCCAAGATGTTTTTCTCTATTGTGGAATTCCCAACTCAACTTCAAAATCATTTTGATGTGTTATGGATTACCAAAATCTCACATAAGTGTATTTGTATGATATGGGTCATCGAAATAGTATTCCATACATTCCCCATGTCATTTTTTTTGCAATTCTCCCTCTAGATAGTTTTCCTAGAAACTAGTTGCCAAAATCGACTTTCGAAAGTTTACCCTTCATGACTAGACATCAAATTTTTCCCCAGATTTACTCCCTTGATTTTTATTCTACTTGACTTTCGCCTGAATGTTTCAACTTCACCATTGGTCATTTTCCCCCTTATTTATTGGGCCAACAACATATCATAGTTGAAAGGATTCACCCTCTAAGGATTGGGCTTTCATTCAGTCGATTTGTTTCACTAGGTTGACCAGAATTTAGTTGACTTGACTTCGTTGACTTGTATTTTTTTCCAAATCAAATTTCGACACAACTTTTGGGATTTAAAATTCCCTAGAAATTGGTCATCTTGACTTGGGGTTGGTCAACTGATTTTTTTCAAATCAACTTTGACTCGACTAGTTAAGTTTTGTAAGATGATGAGAGCTAAGGTTAAAATGAATAGAAGAGGATTATGTGTTGGATATATGGATAATATATAAGCCTTACATTTATGGATAAGATGGTATCATAGAAGGAGTTCAAATGCATTTAGTGAGACCTGTATGGTAATTACCTAGAGATATCACAACATAAGTGGACAAGTATTTTTTCTAAGGATAGAGCGAAGTAGAGCATCGATAATGTTAGGGGAAAATTATGAAGGAGAAGAGGGAGAAGATCCCAGGGTTAGGTTGGATAGTTTTGAGAAACATTTGGCTAAATTGACATCAATGGTGTCAAAAATATTGGCAGCAAAGAGCAAGGAAACATCATCAATATATCCTTTTCATGAAGGCCCCAAGAAGGAAGAAAATCAACTAAAGACATAGATGGGAGACTGTACCTATAACAAGAAACATGTAACTTTCCATGTGGAGGCCAATGTAGACATCAAGCCATATACTTAGGAAATGGATGATATCGATTTAAACCAATGGCTACAATAGATGAAATTATACTTCAACGTCCATGAAGTAACTAGAAAAAAAATATTGCTTGTGTTTGACTGAAGATTTAAGGACATGCTTTGAGATGGTGGGAGAGTGATGCAGTAAGCAGAGCACTAGGAAATGAGCCAACAATGACTTATTGGGAGGTGTTCAAGGATATGATCAAATCTCAGCTTTATCCAATAGGATATGAGGAACACCAAAAAAAATTATGGAATTACTTCAAGCATAGACAAGGACAATTGGTTTAGGAGTTTTGGACAAAGTTCAAGAAGAGAGTAATTCAGATGGGAGTCTCTCTCAAAATTCCAGACTTTTTAGACAAGTATTTGGGGGAATTGTTACCTTATATTCATAGACAACTGATGTTATTTATACAAAATACAATTGATGAGCCCAATATTCAAGAACAATACCTTGAGGGTGACAAGCGAAAGCAACAAAAAAGTACTCACAAGCCAGCAAGATGACAAGAGCACCAAGAAAAGAAGAAAAATAATAAGTGTAATGAGAAGAAGATCATAGTAAAAAAATACGAATAAACAACTTCCTTCCAATAATTTAAAGGACGTGATCAAAAGTTTCACATTCAAGAGAATTGTTGGAAATTGTGCCCTGAGAAGCACCCTAAATATTTGTAGAAAAGGAAAGAAGAAAGCATTGATATTAGTGGATTTTGAGGAATGGGTGGATAACACCTTAAAAACGGAAGGGAATATTAACTAAAACAATCTTTAGAAAGAGGTGGAATTAGTTGGTTGCAATAACAAGGAGGAGAAGGCAATGACTAAAATTTTTTGCATTAAAATCCACATGAAGCAGAACAAGGTAAATCCAACTTGATCTATGTGAAATTGGTTAAGAATCTTGGGTTGGAGAATCAAGATCATATGAATCCATACCCCCTAACATGGGTAAGGCTAGATGTAGAATTGAAAGTGAACAAGCAGTAAAAATTTAAGTTTTCCATCAATCAAAAATTTGTTGGTGAACTAGTTGCAGATGTGGTTCCTCTAGACACATGTGGAGTCATATTAGGAAGTCCATATTTGTAGGCGAGGGATGAAATTTTTAGAAGGAGAACTAACCAATATAGGCTAATCAAGGATGGAAAAGTGTATACCATAAATGCACACAAGGACAAATCTAATCTCTTTGATGATCAACGCTCATCAGGATAAAAGAATCATGGGAAGTACAAATAATTTTTTATTCCTATTCTTGAAATAAGGAAAGAAGCAAGGAGAAGGTAGTGAGTTGGAGATGAAGGCATCCTTGGAAGGATGTAGTGGTAAGAAAATTCAACAACTACAACAATCGATTGAATCCTACAAGAAAGTGTTTCAAGAGCCTCATGGAATACCACCCAAGAGAGAGGTTGAACACAAGATTCAGTTGTTGTCGGAGTCACAAATGCCTAACATTGGGTTGTATAGGCAATATGCCATCAAATCATATGAAGTAAATAAAAAATGCAATACTTGTTGGAGAAGGCATTCATCAGACCCAATACATCACCATGTGGTTCACCTGTCAGCATGGTTCCAAAGAAACATAGAAGCTGGAGAATGTGTATTAACTATTGTTCCCTGAATAAGATCACCATCAAGAATATATATCATTTTCCAAGGATCGATGACTTGTTGGATCAACTGCAGTAAGCCAAATTATTCACTAATATGGACCTCAAATAAGGATACCACTAGGTGAGGATCAAAGCGAAATATGTATGGAAGATAGCATTTAAAACAAGACAAGGGTTGTAGGAGTTGTTAGTAATGCCTTTTGGATTATGCAATGCACCTGCAACGTTTATGAGACTCATGAATTATGTATTATGCCCCTTCATTGACTCTTTTGTAATAGTATATCTAGATGACATACTAATCTTTAGAAATACTTGACAAGAGCACCTCTCACATGTGACATGGGTACTAGAGACCTTGAGGAAGACTCAATTGATTGTCAACTTGCAGAAATGTGAGTTTGGGAAGACCTCCTTGATATGTCTTGGACACATGATTGAGGAGGAGAGTTGAGGGTAGGTCCAAAGACGATTAGAATCATCACCCAATGGCCTATTCCCACCAATTGACAGAGGTTAGGAGTTTCATGGGAGTAGCTCTGTATTTGAGGAAATTCATTGTAAACTTCTCCACATTGGCAATGTGATTGCATGTCATAACCACGAAAGGAAAGAGATTCCATTGGGGTAAGACACAAAAAGAGAATTTGAAGACTTGTTCAGGCCTCAACAATCCCCCTATTATTTTTGGACAAAAATAAAGGGTCCCCCATTTGATTTTGAAATTACTTCAGTTTCCTAGATTCTATATTACATTTCTTAATTTGAAGGGATGGTTTTATGATCAGACGACTTATCCTCTTTTTCAGTCTTCTCATTTTTTTAGTTTTGAGTGCTTCATAATTGATTCTTTTGATTTAAGTTCAAGAATAAAATATTTTTTTCCCTTTTATTAGTTTAATTCAAAATCTTTGATTTTTTTTTTTTTTAAATCATACTCTTGTTTTAATAATATTACATGATGTATCATACTCTTAAATGGTCCAGTGCCCAAGAAAAAAATCATGTCCATAATTCCTTTGAAGTTAGTAATGTCCACATAAAAAAAACTCCATTAAATGGTTTCTCCCATGTAAAATTAAATGTCTAGTGCTTTATCTTTCAATATGTTAATATTATTCAAGTTTTTGATATTATTCGAAGGTTTCTTTGGTTTCCACAAAAGAAACCAGAAGCCTACATTAAGCCTACATTTCTCACTTTTTGAAGATTTAATATCACCTAATAAAGATTGGGTTTTTGACTTTAAACGTCCATGTGTCAGTTTTCTCTTTTTATTAAAAAAATTGGGTTTTGGACTTTGAACACCCATGTGTCACTTTTCTCTTGTGAACATGCTTGTTCACTTTTACATTTTGTCTTTATTATTGAAGTTGGAGATGTACTGGGGGCTTCTATGTTACACCATACTCCAAGTAATCAATTGCTTTGGTTTACTTTTGAAATATATAATTCATTTATTTGAGAAATTACTGTAATACTATATAATTGCCACGTTTAGATTATTAACGGGCGCTACTTCAACTTCAAGTGCGTGAATGTAAAACTGCATGCTTGCTTTTCTTCAGCTTCTTCTCAAATGGGTGAGTCGTCTTTGTTTGGATGAAAATAACTTCAATTTGATCATTATATCAAGAAAATCATTTATTATACGTGAAATATTCAAATGATATAACTAGCACAGCTGCTAATTACCAACAGATACTTTTTCAACATTCTCAACCGCGAATTAGCGGCTGTGCTAGTTTACTCACAATCAAACCACACTTGCTTTTAAATTTTCAAACAAATAAGAATGGAATCCACTTACTTATTTCTTTATTGTCCAAATAATATGGAGTATTATTGATTATAATGATATTTCTTAATTGGCAACCGTTTGTGACCGCTGCAATTACAAAAGGTGACCAAAACATAAAAGAAAAGACCAGCTCGTTTTGAATAAGAACAATTGCCACAAAAATTATTAAAAAAGAGCCAGTGATCGTGAAGGTGAAGATCGATAAAGGGATGATTGAAATCACGGTGTTAAAGGCTAAAACCAGATGGAGTAAGTGCTGCACAGTAATAGTGAAACTAATGCATAAAAGTAGTACCACATCTCTTGGAAATGCCACGAAATCACGAAGGAGAATGGTACCACAAATTGTATGCCAGATGACGAAGAAATCCTCAATACCACAAAAATTCGGCGTTGGCTAAAAGCCAAACGAAATGCACTTTTTGCGTTGGCCGTTTTCCGGCATCTTCCAATGATTTCGGTCATCCATATTTCCTGGACTCCATCCCTCCAAACGGCGTCAATACAACTACCTTTTCCACCTCCGTTCCAGCGATGACATGGACGTTGGTAATGCGACCTGCAGGTACCTAGTTCCCTGCGCGCCCATTTCGAATTTCGTTTTGTTCCCTCTGCGCCCATTTTAAATTTCATTTTACCTCCGATGCCCGCGTTCTCATTCCTCTTCACTGGGAGGCCGATCGGTGCCCGCGACGCGAGGGGATCATGAAATTACCTAGACAGACTAAGATGTACACCATGGTTTCTGCGGTATTTCTGGTGGTGGATAGAACCGCAGCCAGTTAGAATGTGAGGCAGGAATGGCCGCAGTTAAGATACTTTCAACCTTGCTTGATGTATTGGACTCGTCACTTATCCAGTGTGACCCCTATATCTACACAATCTATTCTACTAAGTCCATGGACATAGTACTGAACTCTTACCAGAATTCTGGTTATAGTAGCTTTCTTGGGCATTAATTCCATGATGTTACTCGATAGTTTTACATATGGGCCGAATTCTCTCATTGGGCTTCAACTAGAGTCGGAATTTAATTCGCGCAGATCTGTTCAGTTGATCCAATTGCATGTTGCTGGAAATGGCAATGGTCAACGGTTTCATCATGATGTATCTAGTTTCTTAAAGATTTCTTCCATCCAAATCCCACATCTTCAGACGTTGTTCCAGGAGACCATTTCTCCTCAAAGAATAGTCTAACATTATATATGTTTGGAATGACTAGTGGGTGAGTATTTCTGGAGGGAGTGGATATTACAATGACTACCATTCTAATGACCTGCAAACTGAGACAACCATAGGATATCACCCAGCTGAGCAAACAATATACTAAAATGAAGCCTATGGAGTGAGATAATCCAAGTTCCAGGTCATGGCGACGAAGAAGTGGTGATGACTACCAAGTTGAGGATGAGGAGTACATTGAAAGAGATCAAGAGATCAACAGGTCCTCAAGATCATGTTGGTGTTAGAGATAATGCCTCATTATGATGCATCCTAAAGAGTAGGGATTGGATTGGGNGTTCATAGAGTTTGAGATTCTCTACATTCACTACTGAGTAAATGCACATGTATGGGGGTATACTGAGTATGTAGGAATTATCCCCCACCTTTTCCAATACCCCAAAAGGACCATACCACAAAGCCTTGATATTTTTACCAACACCTTGTAGCATTTCCTTATTTATTTGTAACCATACTTTCTCTCCCACTCTAAATGTTATCCATGTTCTGTGTTGGGTATGCCTAGACTTTTACTTTTCCTATGACTTCTTCATTGTATCTTGTACTTGCAAATGGATCTTCTTGATATTTTCAACATTTTTTTCTTCTTTTGATGCATCCAATGTGAGGTCCTCCTTAAATCATCCTTTTTGTCCATATACAACATCTAAGGGTGAAGGTGGAAAATACCCAAAGAAGGTTTCAAAAGGTGACTTAGTAGTAGAAGTGTGGACTGTTATGTTATAGGAGTGTTGTATATAGATCAAATTTTCATCCTTTTGATTGTAACCCCTCAAAATGTACAATAAAGTCGTCTTGACTACTTCCATATTCCCATCTTTCTGTGGATGGAATGTTGTATACCTCTTCAACTTAGTGTCCAACTTCTCCCACAATGTAGTCCAAAATGCACTGAGAAATATGTTATCCCTATCTGAGATGATGCTCCTTGGTATCTCAAAGTGCACCTAGACCTGTTCAAGGAATAAGTTTGTTTATTCTTATCTCTTGATGGTATTTTTACAAGGAATGAGAATTCAAATTTTGCTAAACCTATCAATTACCACAAATAAATAGTCATGTCCCTTTCGTGTGGTTGGTAAACCTCCCACAAAATCCATGGAAATTCTTTCCCAAGGTTGAGTGGGTACTTGTAAGGGATGGTATAGACCTTGCGTTATATTACTTGTCTTGCTAGCACAAAAAAATATACATCCTCTAATATATTTTGCTACATCTTCTTGCATTCTATGCCAATACACATACCTTTGTAAATTGGAGATTGTATTCCCAACTCCAAAATGTCCTACAATATTTGAGATGTGAGTCTCTATCATAAGCGACAGTCGTTCATCTTTAGGGACATAGATATTTTCAATATTGTAGATTAAACCATTCTTGAAATGATATTCAACCTTTCCATCACCTTATTCTATATTAATTTGGTCATGTAGCAGCTGAAACACCTCCTTGAACTAGTCCTCATCTTCTCTGTATGCCTCTTTATATGCATCATGGGTAAAAGTCTTTATGTACATCATAGTTCCTCATGTAATATTGGATGTGGGTGGCCATCAAAGCATGTCTTCCAACTTATTTGTGATACCCTTCTTATACTTTATGACCAAATGATTTTTTTGTAAAAAGCCCATCCACTTGTAATGCCTAGTTTGTTGTAGCTTACTTTGGGCCTCCAAATATTGTAGTGGATGGTGATCTATGTGGATTATGATCTCCTTTCCCATCATATAGTGCTTCCACCATTTGACATCTTGTACCAAGGGATAGAGCTCCTTACCATAAGTATGGTATTTGAGAACTTCCCCATGAAAAACTTCATAATGATAGCAGGCGTGCATTTCTCCCTGCATCAGTACAACATACCCACTTGCATCTGTCTCCACTTCAAAGGGATTATGGAAGTTTGGTAGTCCAGGCACTGGTTCTTGATTGATCTTTCTTTTTATCTCATAAAAATCCTTCTGTTGATTCTCCCCCCACTAGAAAATCTTACCACTGGTTGTTATGGTGTAGAGTGGTGCAACTACCACTGAAAATGAAGATATGAACTTATGTAGGTATTTTTCTACCCCAACAAAACACCTAACTTCAGTGAAATTTGTAGGAACCAACCATTTCATGACGACCTCCATATTTTTGGGATCTATCTTGAGCTCCCGTCCACCGATCACATACCCCAAATACACCAAACACTGCTGAGAAAACTTTCATTTCTTGAGATTCACCAGGAGTTGGTGCTTTTTATAAGTCTCTACCACATGCATAAGATGTCATATGTTCTCTTCCCAGGTAGCACTATAAAATTCCATATCATACAAATAGACAATAACAAATGAATCTAGATAAGTGAGTAAAACATCATTCATTAGTATCATAAATGTAGCTAGTACATTGCATAAATCGAATGACATAACCAACCACTTGTACACAAATTTCCTTGTCTTGAAGAAAATATTCAATGTATCTTATTCGTTGAGTCATATCCAGTGATATCCTAAGTTCAAATACATATTAGTGAAGTACATGGCATGCTACATTGATCCTTGGAAGAGGGTATCGATTCTTCAATGCAATCTTGTTCAATGCCCTATAATTGATACACGTTATCCAAGTCCAATCCTTCTTGGAATAATTATGATGGGTGACCCACAAGGTGAGGTACTTGGTAGAATCACGCCATACTCCAAAAACAACTGTAATTTATTCTTCATTTCATTTGCTTCCATAAAATACTGTCTATACAACCCAATATTTAACAATGGGGAGTTTGGAGATAATTGTATTTCATGCTCTACATCCCTCTTGGGTGGCATCCCTTTAGGATCCTTGAACACTCCTTTGTATTCCTATAAAAACTCCTACAATTGGTGTTTCTACTTTTTATTACACCCCTCTAGGGATGACTTCACTCTCATTGACTCATCATCAAAATTATTTTCTCTTCAGAAAAGAAAAACATATTTCCTATTAGAACTAATCAATTCCTTGGCTTGGTTGATACTTACCAGTGAGATATTTGACTTTCCTTTATACACGTTGATGATGTAGGACTTTCTCTCCTTGATCAGTTGATACTGGTTGGTTCTACGCATGAATATTGCATCCCTCATATACATGTAATATACTCCAAACACTACTCCACATACATCATGGGGTACTACGTCCAATTCCACTTCATCAATAAAATCAACACTTACAACAAATTTAATCTTACACTATTTTGTTACCTTTATCTCTACACCCTTTCTTACCCTACCCAATAGATAGGGGATAGGATGAATGTGAACCTCCAATCCAATATTGCTAACCACATCCACTGCTATGAGATTAACTTGTGAACCAGAGTCAAACAGAGCATCTATCTTGATCTTCTTGACCTAAATCTTGATGTGGGATATCTTGGTCATCTCTTCCTCTTCCTTTTGATGAAGGATATTCATAATCACCTCCTTCTCCATAGATGTATAGAAAATATTTTCATCCACATCCAAGCTACTTTCAACTTGATTGCTTGAATATGTGGCTAGAAGGTTTTGTTTCTTTCTATCCTTCTTGCAATTCTTTGGGTTCAACTGTGGATGTAGTTTCAAGGATTTTTCCTTAGTGTGTCCATCAATTTTGTAATGATTGCAATGATTGATGGGATATTTACTCTGTTATGCATTGGTTTTTGTCTTCTTATATTTGATCCATTTCCACTTCCTCTTCCCCTCCTTGGAAGCTTCCTGGTGCTCTTTTTTCTTTGAGCCACTTGGACGCCGTTTTTTTTGGCCTATGCTTTCTAGGTATTTTTTATGTACACAAGACTCATCCACTTTCCATGGCTTGAAGAGCATCACCTGATTTTGTATATGACTCTGTAAATCCCCCCATATACTTCAGGAGTACATTTGAGTTCTTGGAAGAAATACCCAACATGATGGTCATATTTCTAAACTCAATGGTGTACCCTTGTACACTCTACCCCTTCCTCTTCCTAAAGTACTGCCACTAGATCCATTGGTCCTATACATACCCAATAGAGTATAATTGGGACTTGATGAGGGTTTATAAGCCCTCCCACCTAGTTACTATAATATCACCCTCCATTCTAAGTGTTTATGTGTGGCTTTCCCACTAGGTTAAAGCATGGCCCTCTAACTTCAATCTAGAAAATGAAATCTTATACTCTTCTTTTATATGGTGAATGATAAAATAAAATTCTAGTCGTTGAAACCAATGATTCGGTTTTAATGCATCGATATCACCTTGGCATGAATTTATGTCGAATTTCACTTCCATCTTGAATAAGTATTGTGAAGGGTTAATGGCACTCAAACTCGGTTGCACTTTCTTGGATACCTTCCACTACTCCTTTCCTTAGCCTTCCTGATCTCCCGATTTCCTCTCTAATCTGATATATGAGTTGAAGCCTCCATAATATCCAAGCAGTCCTATATTTCTTACTAGATATTCCATGAGGAGATTCATATTGCAATTGATGTCGATGACTTTCACTTCCAACCTCTCAAATCTCTCTTATACTGGATTTTGAGAGTTATTGTGAATAGACTCGTCTGCCATGGCTAGGTTTTTTTCAACTTATATTTAATTTGATTCCTGGATCCTGCAACTTCCCACAAATACCCAAAAGGAAAACCTACTTTGATATCTATAGTTCATCATAACAGATCTAATACTATATTTACTATTAAGGTTATTTTCCCTTTAGATCTCCAAAAATTATATTGATTTGTTGATTTTCTTCTTATTCATGAAATAGATAAAATGTGGAAAATAGAAAATGCTAAAATATAATCAAAACTTCCACAAATAAACATGATATATGAATTAGGAAACCCAATACCGGAGAAAACCCAACTAGAAGGTGAGGCTGCTCTACTCTTTTCTCTGGTATAGAAATGATGCAAGTATAAAGAAAGATGTACTCTCTATGAAGTTTCCTTTGAATTGTTGAATGTATGGTTGTTGAAAAATCTCTCCTCCTCCATTATTCTCATAGAATACTACTCTCGATTTTTTTTCTTAGCTATGGAACAAGATAGAATGAAAAAGAATGGAACCGCTTCTCCTCGTAAAGGTCTGATATTTAACATAACCTGATAGTCATCCAGGGGTAGATTTTTTACTTCCTCAACCCTCAATTGTGATAGGGTTTTGAACCTTATAGATTCTTATTGAAACTATATGTGTGGCTATCCTCATATGCCTGGGTAATGAGGCTAATGTGGCATCATCTTGTACTGTGGTGGTCAACACAACATGTCAACTTACGAGAGGAACACATTTTCCTTTCAAGCTCTGATTGACGTGATTTTTGTACCGTTTAAAAGGTCGCAATGTGTAGAGTAAAATCATGGTGTCTAAGATGCATTAGGAAATTTTTAACCTGTAAAAATATCATTTTATTCCTCAAAATGGCCCTGGAAGGTTCTAGACTCCAATTTTCCAAAATGGGACCTGCCACTAAAATGTCCTTGCAGGTTGTTTCCTCCAATTTTTTCCACTATGAAAGGATCGAGATAAATAGAAAACAATAAAAAGATCCAATATGAATCACTAATTTCATTTTAAAAGACATTAGGGATTTTACTTCACTCCCATAGTTGGGTTAGCAACTCGTAAGTTTCCATAGGCTATCTGTTTGTCATGCCTCACATTATCGACTTTGATCTAGAGAATTTTCCTTTACCCATAAATCATATACAAAACATTCCTCGAAATATGGAGTTTTCATGGAATTTATTAACTACCAATGAATCAAATACACATTTTTTTAATTCAATCAACTATCAATTTCACCCAAGATGTTTTTCTCTATTGTGGAATTCCCAACTCAACTTCAAAATCATTTTGATGTGTTATGGATTACCAAAATCTCACATAAGTGTATTTGTATGATATGGGTCATCGAAATAGTATTCCATACATTCCCCATGTCATTTTTTTTGCAATTCTCCCTCTAGATAGTTTTCCTAGAAACTAGTTGCCAAAATCGACTTTCGAAAGTTTACCCTTCATGACTAGACATCAAATTTTTCCCCAGATTTACTCCCTTGATTTTTATTCTACTTGACTTTCGCCTGAATGTTTCAACTTCACCATTGGTCATTTTCCCCCTTATTTATTGGGCCAACAACATATCATAGTTGAAAGGATTCACCCTCTAAGGATTGGGCTTTCATTCAGTCGATTTGTTTCACTAGGTTGACCAGAATTTAGTTGACTTGACTTCGTTGACTTGTATTTTTTTCCAAATCAAATTTCGACACAACTTTTGGGATTTAAAATTCCCTAGAAATTGGTCATCTTGACTTGGGGTTGGTCAACTGATTTTTTTCAAATCAACTTTGACTCGACTAGTTAAGTTTTGTAAGATGATGAGAGCTAAGGTTAAAATGAATAGAAGAGGATTATGTGTTGGATATATGGATAATATATAAGCCTTACATTTATGGATAAGATGGTATCATAGAAGGAGTTCAAATGCATTTAGTGAGACCTGTATGGTAATTACCTAGAGATATCACAACATAAGTGGACAAGTATTTTTTCTAAGGATAGAGCGAAGTAGAGCATCGATAATGTTAGGGGAAAATTATGAAGGAGAAGAGGGAGAAGATCCCAGGGTTAGGTTGGATAGTTTTGAGAAACATTTGGCTAAATTGACATCAATGGTGTCAAAAATATTGGCAGCAAAGAGCAAGGAAACATCATCAATATATCCTTTTCATGAAGGCCCCAAGAAGGAAGAAAATCAACTAAAGACATAGATGGGAGACTGTACCTATAACAAGAAACATGTAACTTTCCATGTGGAGGCCAATGTAGACATCAAGCCATATACTTAGGAAATGGATGATATCGATTTAAACCAATGGCTACAATAGATGAAATTATACTTCAACGTCCATGAAGTAACTAGAAAAAAAATATTGCTTGTGTTTGACTGAAGATTTAAGGACATGCTTTGAGATGGTGGGAGAGTGATGCAGTAAGCAGAGCACTAGGAAATGAGCCAACAATGACTTATTGGGAGGTGTTCAAGGATATGATCAAATCTCAGCTTTATCCAATAGGATATGAGGAACACCAAAAAAAATTATGGAATTACTTCAAGCATAGACAAGGACAATTGGTTTAGGAGTTTTGGACAAAGTTCAAGAAGAGAGTAATTCAGATGGGAGTCTCTCTCAAAATTCCAGACTTTTTAGACAAGTATTTGGGGGAATTGTTACCTTATATTCATAGACAACTGATGTTATTTATACAAAATACAATTGATGAGCCCAATATTCAAGAACAATACCTTGAGGGTGACAAGCGAAAGCAACAAAAAAGTACTCACAAGCCAGCAAGATGACAAGAGCACCAAGAAAAGAAGAAAAATAATAAGTGTAATGAGAAGAAGATCATAGTAAAAAAATACGAATAAACAACTTCCTTCCAATAATTTAAAGGACGTGATCAAAAGTTTCACATTCAAGAGAATTGTTGGAAATTGTGCCCTGAGAAGCACCCTAAATATTTGTAGAAAAGGAAAGAAGAAAGCATTGATATTAGTGGATTTTGAGGAATGGGTGGATAACACCTTAAAAACGGAAGGGAATATTAACTAAAACAATCTTTAGAAAGAGGTGGAATTAGTTGGTTGCAATAACAAGGAGGAGAAGGCAATGACTAAAATTTTTTGCATTAAAATCCACATGAAGCAGAACAAGGTAAATCCAACTTGATCTATGTGAAATTGGTTAAGAATCTTGGGTTGGAGAATCAAGATCATATGAATCCATACCCCCTAACATGGGTAAGGCTAGATGTAGAATTGAAAGTGAACAAGCAGTAAAAATTTAAGTTTTCCATCAATCAAAAATTTGTTGGTGAACTAGTTGCAGATGTGGTTCCTCTAGACACATGTGGAGTCATATTAGGAAGTCCATATTTGTAGGCGAGGGATGAAATTTTTAGAAGGAGAACTAACCAATATAGGCTAATCAAGGATGGAAAAGTGTATACCATAAATGCACACAAGGACAAATCTAATCTCTTTGATGATCAACGCTCATCAGGATAAAAGAATCATGGGAAGTACAAATAATTTTTTATTCCTATTCTTGAAATAAGGAAAGAAGCAAGGAGAAGGTAGTGAGTTGGAGATGAAGGCATCCTTGGAAGGATGTAGTGGTAAGAAAATTCAACAACTACAACAATCGATTGAATCCTACAAGAAAGTGTTTCAAGAGCCTCATGGAATACCACCCAAGAGAGAGGTTGAACACAAGATTCAGTTGTTGTCGGAGTCACAAATGCCTAACATTGGGTTGTATAGGCAATATGCCATCAAATCATATGAAGTAAATAAAAAATGCAATACTTGTTGGAGAAGGCATTCATCAGACCCAATACATCACCATGTGGTTCACCTGTCAGCATGGTTCCAAAGAAACATAGAAGCTGGAGAATGTGTATTAACTATTGTTCCCTGAATAAGATCACCATCAAGAATATATATCATTTTCCAAGGATCGATGACTTGTTGGATCAACTGCAGTAAGCCAAATTATTCACTAATATGGACCTCAAATAAGGATACCACTAGGTGAGGATCAAAGCGAAATATGTATGGAAGATAGCATTTAAAACAAGACAAGGGTTGTAGGAGTTGTTAGTAATGCCTTTTGGATTATGCAATGCACCTGCAACGTTTATGAGACTCATGAATTATGTATTATGCCCCTTCATTGACTCTTTTGTAATAGTATATCTAGATGACATACTAATCTTTAGAAATACTTGACAAGAGCACCTCTCACATGTGACATGGGTACTAGAGACCTTGAGGAAGACTCAATTGATTGTCAACTTGCAGAAATGTGAGTTTGGGAAGACCTCCTTGATATGTCTTGGACACATGATTGAGGAGGAGAGTTGAGGGTAGGTCCAAAGACGATTAGAATCATCACCCAATGGCCTATTCCCACCAATTGACAGAGGTTAGGAGTTTCATGGGAGTAGCTCTGTATTTGAGGAAATTCATTGTAAACTTCTCCACATTGGCAATGTGATTGCATGTCATAACCACGAAAGGAAAGAGATTCCATTGGGGTAAGACACAAAAAGAGAATTTGAAGACTTGTTCAGGCCTCAACAATCCCCCTATTATTTTTGGACAAAAATAAAGGGTCCCCCATTTGATTTTGAAATTACTTCAGTTTCCTAGATTCTATATTACATTTCTTAATTTGAAGGGATGGTTTTATGATCAGACGACTTATCCTCTTTTTCAGTCTTCTCATTTTTTTAGTTTTGAGTGCTTCATAATTGATTCTTTTGATTTAAGTTCAAGAATAAAATATTTTTTTCCCTTTTATTAGTTTAATTCAAAATCTTTGATTTTTTTTTTTTTTAAATCATACTCTTGTTTTAATAATATTACATGATGTATCATACTCTTAAATGGTCCAGTGCCCAAGAAAAAAATCATGTCCATAATTCCTTTGAAGTTAGTAATGTCCACATAAAAAAAACTCCATTAAATGGTTTCTCCCATGTAAAATTAAATGTCTAGTGCTTTATCTTTCAATATGTTAATATTATTCAAGTTTTTGATATTATTCGAAGGTTTCTTTGGTTTCCACAAAAGAAACCAGAAGCCTACATTAAGCCTACATTTCTCACTTTTTGAAGATTTAATATCACCTAATAAAGATTGGGTTTTTGACTTTAAACGTCCATGTGTCAGTTTTCTCTTTTTATTAAAAAAATTGGGTTTTGGACTTTGAACACCCATGTGTCACTTTTCTCTTGTGAACATGCTTGTTCACTTTTACATTTTGTCTTTATTATTGAAGTTGGAGATGTACTGGGGGCTTCTATGTTACACCATACTCCAAGTAATCAATTGCTTTGGTTTACTTTTGAAATATATAATTCATTTATTTGAGAAATTACTGTAATACCATATAATTGCTACGTTTAGATTATTAACAGGCGCTACTTTAATTATGGGTGAGTCGTCTCTGTTTTGATGAAGATAACTTCAATTTGATCATTATATCAAGAAAATCATTTATTACACATGAAATATTCAAATGATATAACTAGCACAGCTGCTAATTACCAACCGATACTTTTTCAACATTCTCAACCGCGAGTTAGCGGCTGTGCTAGTTTACTCACAATCAAACCACACTTGCTTTTAATTTTTCAAACAAATAAGAATGGAATCCACTTACTTATTTTTTTTATTGTCCAAATAATATGGAGTATTATTGATTATAATGATATTTCTTAATTGGCAACCGTTTGTGACCGCTGCAATTACAAAAGGTGACCAAAACATAAAAGAAAAGACCAGCTCGTTTTGAATAAGAACAATTGCCACAAAAATTATTAAAAAAGAGCCAGTGATCGTGAAGGTGAAGATCGATAAAGGGATGATTGAAATCACGGTGTTAAAGGCTAAAACCAGATGGAGTAAGTGCTGCACAGTAATAGTGAAACTAATGCATAAAAGTAGTACCACATCTCTTGGAAATGCCACGAAATCACGAAGGAGAATGGTACCACAAATTGTATGCCAGATGACGAAGAAATCCTCAATACCACAAAAATTCGGCGTTGGCTAAAAGCCAAACGAAATGCACTTTTTGCGTTGGCCGTTTTCCGGCATCTTCCAATGATTTCGGTCATCCATATTTCCTGGACTCCATCCCTCCAAACGGCGTCAATACAACTACCTTTTCCACCTCCGTTCCAGCGATGACATGGACGTTGGTAATGCGACCTGCAGGTACCTAGTTCCCTGCGCGCCCATTTCGAATTTCGTTTTGTTCCCTCTGCGCCCATTTTAAATTTCATTTTACCTCCGATGCCCGCGTTCTCATTCCTCTTCACTGGGAGGCCGATCGGTGCCCGCGACGCGAGGGGATCATGAAATTACCTAGACAGACTAAGATGTACACCATGGTTTCTGCGGTATTTCTGGTGGTGGATAGAACCGCAGCCAGTTAGAATGTGAGGCAGGAATGGCCGCAGTTAAGATACTTTCAACCTTGCTTGATGTATTGGACTCGTCACTTATCCAGTGTGACCCCTATATCTACACAATCTATTCTACTAAGTCCATGGACATAGTACTGAACTCTTACCAGAATTCTGGTTATAGTAGCTTTCTTGGGCATTAATTCCATGATGTTACTCGATAGTTTTACATATGGGCCGAATTCTCTCATTGGGCTTCAACTAGAGTCGGAATTTAATTCGCGCAGATCTGTTCAGTTGATCCAATTGCATGTTGCTGGAAATGGCAATGGTCAACGGTTTCATCATGATGTATCTAGTTTCTTAAAGATTTCTTCCATCCAAATCCCACATCTTCAGACGTTGTTCCAGGAGACCATTTCTCCTCAAAGAATAGTCTAACATTATATATGTTTGGAATGACTAGTGGGTGAGTATTTCTGGAGGGAGTGGATATTACAATGACTACCATTCTAATGACCTGCAAACTGAGACAACCATAGGATATCACCCAGCTGAGCAAACAATATACTAAAATGAAGCCTATGGAGTGAGATAATCCAAGTTCCAGGTCATGGCGACGAAGAAGTGGTGATGACTACCAAGTTGAGGATGAGGAGTACATTGAAAGAGATCAAGAGATCAACAGGTCCTCAAGATCATGTTGGTGTTAGAGATAATGCCTCATTATGATGCATCCTAAAGAGTAGGGATTGGATTGGG
>JZKD02S0461785.1:0-17391 GCA_000966675.3 Picea glauca | reverse complement strand
GCTACGGCCGCTGTTTTAGGATCACATTGACATTAACGTTGAATTGAAACTTCCGGGACTAGAATCGAAACTTAAAAAATGCAGATGGGAGAAAAACGATACCTCTGCAAGTGATGACTTTACCAGCAGTTTTCTGAGTCCAGACACAGCCTTCGCCATTAAAAATGGGAGTATCTACCATCTGGGTGAGACCAATAACACTTTCTTCACACATTTTTGCGATCACTGAACCAACAGATTATGAGAACGAAAATCAGGTGACTTAATAATGCCGAAGCAGAGGGTGTGTTGGGCATGGAACAAGTCAAGGCGTGTAATCAGGTGGCTTAATAATGCCGAGGTAGAGGTGTCTTGGGCATGGAACATCAAACGCATGTTATTTTTTGGCATGGCATGTTTCTTTTGTTTTTCCTTTATATATGGCTAAATCTTATTAATGCTACGTAGGGTCTATTCAAGTCCGGTATATTGGTAAGTTTAGTTTATGTCACATAATTAACAATATATTTGTTGGAGATAATACTTTTATTAATGCAGAGTGTGCTGAGTTTAGAGAGTAATTTGAGATTTGTTAGCAGTGTATTGAGTTTAGAAAGTAATTTGAGATTTGTTAAAGTTGTTGAGAAATTCTCTCAACTATTATCTTTATGTTTAGAAATAATTAGATCTAATTTTAATTATATATAATTTTAATTATATATAAGATTATATGTAATTAATGATAATATAAATTATTATTTTGTATACCATATGCATCCAATCTCTCACCCAAAATTTTATAATACTTATTTCATTACTCACTTATCTTCACCTTAAAAACATGTTTTTTTTAATTATAATTTAATTATAATTTTTTTTTTCTAAAATTATTGTTGAAATTTTATTTTTCTAAATATATCATATATATCATCTAACAGATTTCCTAAACATATCATCTGACATATTATAAATTACATTCATGAATGCTATTTTGTTTTTATAGCAAATTATATGGATATGGATGGGGGAGTTAGCGTTAAAGGTTGAACATTTTAAGATTCATATAAATTTCAGTACTGTCATTAACAGAATGTAATTTAATGTCTTTATAAATTCAACATTCATGATCAACATCAACCATTACAATTTTATAATTATAAAATAATAATATGAAAAAATCAATCATAATATTTAGATTATTAAATAATAATAACAAAAAATAATCATAATTATGGAAGTTTTAATTTTTAAAAATAATTTATTATTTATAGAATCATTAAAAGTTAATATCAAAAATTATAATCAAGTTTAAGTAAAAGTGATATAGATATATTGGTATCATTAATTTAAAAAAGTGGAAAATAACATCAATTTACATATATCAACCACTTTTATTTAAATGTGACTGTGCTAATGTCTAAAATCTATTGGAATTTGGTGACAACAAATTACCAAGAACAAATTTGGATCATATTATTCTGTGTTGGTTACAACTAAATAGACCAAGTTAGAATATGGATAGGGATTGCATTTATTAATCAATTTATTGTGTGAATATATAAATTTATGTAAGCTCGTAGAGACAAAATGACTAAGTGTGAATGAGCTGATGTAATATCCACGATCTGAATAATAAGATAACTGATACATATGCTTGGTGGACGTAGCCCAACCTTTAGGTGAACCACATGAAATCCCTGTGTTTACTTATTTGCTTGTATCTTGTTCTATATTTGTTTTCGTTGCAGTAAAACAAGTGGTATCAGAGCTGAGGAAGCCACAGACTAAAAAAATCACTCGCTTTGTTAGAGAGGCTGCGTGAATTGCTTGAAGGGAGCCGACTTCTAGATCAACACCGGGGGCTCTTACTTGAAGGGAGCATTGTTTTTCATCTCCCAAAGATAATACTCCAATGGTTTTGCACAGGTCCGGATCTCCCTCCCAAAGAAAATATTCGTATTGTGTTTTTTTTTTGTTGAAAAAGCTAAAGTATAAAGTTTATTAAGTGGTTGACTTTTTTATGATTATGCATACGGAAAATAAAATATAGTATTTTAAAATAATATCTTTTATGTGAGGTTATGTGAGGTTATGTGAGGTGAATCTCACGTGGATGTTAAGTAAATTAAAGTGAAAGTGGAGATTTTTTGTGTTAATGGCTAAGATGCAGAGTTCGAAGTTTGAAGTTGAAAAGTTCAGCAGTAAAAGCAACTTTGAGCTCTAGAAGCTCAAGATGCGGGATTTACTGGTGCAACAACGGTTGCAAAAAGCATTGGCAGGCAAGTCAAAGAAACCAACAGCCATGACGAAATGGGAATGGGAAAATATGGATGTGAAAGCTCTTAGTACCATTCATTTATGTATGGCGGATGAGGTTTTGTTTAATATCGTAGGAGAGGATACAACATAAAGTTTATGGAGCAAGTAGGAAATTCTATATATGACGAAGTCCTTCACGAGCAGAATCTACTTGAAGAGACTGTTGTACAGTTTGCAGATGAAAGAAGGTACAAAAATTGCTGACCACTTAAATACCTTCAATACCCTTATAGTTCAATTGACTAGTATGGAAGTTAAATTCGAAGATGAAGATAAGGCTATTACACTATTGTGTTTGTTGCCTGAATCTTGGGATAATCTAGTCGCCTCTATTAGCTTTATCTCAATGGAAGTTTTAGATTATGACTCTATTGTGGGAGCTTTGTTGGCTGAGGAGATGAGGAGATGAGGAGAAAATCTAGTAAAGAAACCTCAACTTTAGAGGCGATGTTGGTCAGAGGTCGAACTAAAGAGTAGAATGAGAGAAGTTTTTCTCGATCTAAGTCAAGACACAGAAAGGGTAAAGAAAAATGTTGGCACTGTGGAAAAACAGGACATCTCAAGAAAGATTGCTGGAAGAGAAAGGAATCTGAGGAAAACTCTACGAAGGAAGAACATTTAGTTGTAACAAATTCATGTATGATTGATCACGTTTTATCAATTTCTAGTAATTTACAATATCAAGAAGAATGGTAGTTAGATTCAGGTACCTCCCACCACATGTGCTCACATAGAAATTGGTTCATTTCTTACCAATCTGTTGATGAGGGTGTAGTGTTTATGGGAAATGGTATTCCTTGTAAAATTGTTGGGGTTGGTAGTATTAGAATCAAGATGTTCGATGGTATTGTTAGGGAATTAACGGATGTTAGATATGTACCTGAGGTTAAATAAAATTTGATTTCATTGGGCGTGTTGGATTCTTGTGGATATAAGTATACAGGTCAAGGTGGAGCACTCACATTGTCGAAAGGTAGTTTAGTAGTGATGAAGGAAACAAAGGTTGATAACCTTTATAAGTTGGAAGGGAGTATTGAAGTGGCATCTAAAGTGACAGATGTATCTTCTTGTTTATGGAAGAAGCATCAAGTTCATAAGAGCAAGAAAGAATTGCAGGTATTGGTAAGCGGTAAATCATTTCCAGACTTAAAATCTTTGTTTATGAATTCCTACTTGTTTTATATCTCTGCAAGTTATGAGGATGGTATAAAGGGATGTTGTGTGTGGGATCCTACTTCTCACAAGGTCATCATTGACATAGATATAGTATGTATGGAACAACCAAAAGTGTTGATTCAAGATCACAATGGTAAATTTGTTTGCATGCTAGAAAATTCATTGTATGGCCTACTAGTACCCAGACAAATATACAAGAGGTTTGAATCCTTCATAGTGAATCAGAATTTTTCAAAGGGTAGGAATGACTATACGGTTTATAGTACATTCACAGTCTTGATTTTCTTTGCTGATGATATGCTCGATGCAAGTCGAAGCATGGATAAAATCAGTAAGAAAATGACTTAGGTGGACAGGACAATTCAAATGATGGATCAAGGAGCAGCAAAACAAATTATGGGCATGGAAGTACATAGAGATGGTAATGGTAAGTTGTGGTTGGAGTTCAGTATGAACATTGTAAAGCCAATTTTTATCCCTCTTGCTTTCCATTATAAGTTTTCTTCAAACATAGGCCCTGTCTATAAAGAAGAAAAGGTTATGTCTCATGTAAGTTCAGTAGGAGCTATGTTGTATGCGATGAAATAGTTAAGACCGGATGTTTCACATGCTAATGATGTTTTCAGATACGTGACAGATTCAAGTGTTGCAGTGAAATGGGTGCTTCAACGTTTGAGAAGCACAAATGTCACATATAATGGTTACACTGAGATGGCCTGTGATAATTGTAATGTATATTTTACAGGTGTTTTGGATAGGAGGAGATCTATCACCAAATATGTCTCACAACACAGTTGTGGAAGACATGTTGGAGGTGGAGTGACCCCTCAGGAATTCCAAACTCGTGCAAGTCACACAAGCGAGATCATGAAACCAGTTGTATTAGAGAAGTTGCAATGGTGCTTGGCTTCTCTTGGCTTGCAAAAAAGGTGATGAACAAAAAGAAGGAGCAAGGTATCAGGTTAATTTTTGTCAAGGTGGAGATTGTTGGGATTTGGTGACAACAAATTACCAAGAATAGATTTGGATCATATTATTTTGTGTTGGTTATAACCAAATAGACCAAGTTAGAATATTGATAGGGATTGCATTTATTAATCAGTTTCTTGTGTGAATGTATAAATTCATGTAAGCCCGTAGAGGCAAATTGACTGAGTGTGAGTGAACTGATATAATCTCCATGATCTGAATAATAAGACAACGGATGCCTATGCTTGTTGGACGTAGCCCAACGTTTGGGTGAACCACGTGAAATCCCTGTGTTTCTTATATGTGTTTTCTTATTTACTTGTATCTTGTTCTACATTTGTTTCCATTGTAGTACAAAAAAATCAACCATAATTTCTTCCCAATCAGTGACATCTCAATTCCGAAAAACCACTTAAAAATTTCTAAATCACTTAATTCTCAATTCAAAAAAACCACCTAAATTAAAATTGTTTTAAATGCTAAATATGTTGCTTTATTACATTCAACCTCATAAGGAATTCTAGATTCCATCCATTCTCTATATATGGGCAACGCTATGCAAGATGTCGTTTTCGCGTCAATCATTAAATATTGACAAGACGTTCATATGTAACCACTTAACCATATCCATTTGGCTAGGGTTGATTTGTAGCAAATTGAATGTGTTTGATATCTTTTGTAAAATTAATTGTTTTTAAATTTGATAATTATAAATTTTCAAAGTAAAATATCATGAGTTAACTTAAGAATTAATTTAAAGATTAATATTATCATTTGAAATTTAGTCACTTTCTTATGTTGGTTGAAAGTATAGAGACTATGTTGGTTAAAAGTATAGAGAAATTATTGCAATGACTAATTTACATCATTTTTCATCATTCTTCTATATTGACTTGATCTTTCTATACATATCCTACCCCCCTTTGGATTTGAACTTATGGCCTCCAAGGACGAAACACATGCTCTTAACCATTAGGCACACTCAAGTTGTTAAAATAATATGAATATGTAATACTAAAAATACGTTGATATACTATATATTAATTTGATTACAATAATATGTCAACTATATAAATAAATATAATTGTATTATAAATCATAATGTCCATTGTAATGCCGCCTTCCAATTGATCATGACGGAGAATGACTTAATAGCCTATATGACTCATGTAGGCTATAGTCAACAAAGACAAGGGAGTCAATGAGGCTTATTTGGTGTCACTAGGTTAAAAGAATGACAAAATCCTAAAGTGACATTAAGTAAAAATAAATCATTATATTTAAATGAAATTGGAGAGAAAATAAAGTGAGGGTTTGATTTGGTAAAAAATGGGAAAGATCTAGAAGGCCTGGAGGAAGGATAAATAGAGGGGTAACCCCTCTCTTTAGCATTGTGATTTTATCTCTCATTTTGGAGTGCTCTTGGAGCGATTGTATCGTTAGGGTTTAACAAAACCCTTCCACCATTGCAGTTTTATTTCGGTGGTGAAATATCCACCCAAGCTAAACAAGGAGGAGGATCTATACAAGGTCTTCATTGGAGTCTTAGATTGGTTTGTGTCATCTTGGAGGAATATTGGCGTGCGTATGGAGTTTATGGATCTTTCCGGAGGAGGTTGATCATTGATTCTATGGTGACTAGGAGGGTTTCAGGGAAACCGTGATAGGGGTCATCCCCACAGGTTGAGTACAAGACGTCCCGCGAGGCTTTGTTTGTTGGCCAACCAGGTCCCGTGAGGCCTCGTTTGTTGCACAACCTCGTCCAACAATGATATTTTCGTATTGGGGTTACAGCTCTGTTGAGGTATGGGTTGTCGGATCGCAATGGTGGCTATTTCTAGGGCATATTGATACTGTACCAACGAAGAATAGACAATCCATGGGAAGACATATCATATATTGAGGATATTTTGGCATCATTACCAGGTTTATTTCTGTTCTTTGTTAGTAAATATTGCAGTGACATTGCAGCTAGTAGATCTATGTGTTTAGGAGGGCTTTGCAGTTGTTGTTACAACCAATAAGGATATTTTTATTTGTTGTGATTTGAGTTTCCAGACCATAATAAGATGTCATGGTTATCATCTTTATTTCGTGTGTAATGGTTGCTTGTAATATGTTTGAAAATATTCCTAGCTTGGTGACATATGCAAACTATTTGTAAGACATTTCTAGTAACCTTAATGCAAACTGTTTGATAAAATCACACAAACAGAAACAATAATTTGAACAACAAACATATTTTTTTCTATCTATCCTAGTTGGGGAAATTACAGTGGTATCAGAGCTGATGATCTTGCCAACCTATGATTTATTGAAGGATTGATGCCAAGGAAAACTAGAGGATGAGGGAAACAACCCACCCCAAGATCAAAGTCATCATAAGAGGTAGAAGTAGAGATTGTTATGGGGGATCATCCTGAATATAGGACCATACAACTATTGGAAAGCATAGCTAATGGGCAACAACAATTAACACAAGTCCTTATATAGTTCTTTTCCGGCAATCAAGCAAGCCAAAACCAAGGAGGTACCAATGGGAACCATGCAGAGGCTAGCCACAAAGGTGGTAGGACTCCTGAAGGGAGTAACACCTATGCGTCAGCACAAAGTTTCTTCCAGGAAGGTAGTAGAAAGGCACCTGTACCATTATTTTCTCCATTCCTTGAGGAGCATAGGAACAAGAGGGATCGACAGATGAGATGAACTCCTACTTTAGGGAGTATCAATTGCTAGAAGAAGGATATTAGGTATCCATGCCTTACAATGACTATTGCAACCTCGGGATGAGGAACAAAACCAGGGCGAGAAATAACAAACAAAATTTTGATCTTCTACACAAATTGGGGAAGATGACTATCCCATATTTTGACCGATCTCATAGGTGCACAACCTGATCATGGGTACATAAGTTGGACACTTATTTCCATCTTAACCTAGTGATGGAGGTAGAAGAAATCACGTTTTCCACCCTACACTTGGATGGAGAGGCTCATGAGTGGTGGTACCATGGGCTATTAACATTAGGGCATTCCAACATCATATCATATGAGGATTTCACCCAAAGGATGATGGATAGGTTTGATAGGAAATATATTGAGACCGATTTCAGGGAGTTGGCAAAGCTGAGGAAGACATGTATGCCAAATGATTATGTCATAGAGTTCCAACAGATGACAGTCATGGTGACGGATATTTCTAAGAAGATATTGTTGATGCTATTCACGGAGGGATTGGATGAACCATTAATAGGTTGGGTGAAGTCTTTTAGGCCAAACAAACTACAAGAAGCCATCGTGAAGACTCGGGATATGGTAAACATAGTCCCCAAGAAGACATCGACAAAAACATTTATCCCATAGAAGGGTCAGGTGTCAAAACCTCCCCAGAAGACATGGACAGGGAAGGACACGTTGGATGAGGAAACTCAGAGAGAACTAAGGAGGAAGAAAATTTTCTATAGTTGCAAGGAGTCATGGGAATCAAGTCATCAATGCATGGGAAAAGGTAAAGTTCATTATATCGAGGTAGTTTCTGGCAGGTCTAGCCTCATGTTTGACGGGTATCTTCATCTCACCTAGCTATCTTGCTATTCCTTTCATCTCTGTAAAGGTTGTTGGGATCAAATCACTGTATTCGTGCAATAACTTTGTTATTCTTTCTACTATTTTCTCATCCCAATAGTCTCCAATACTTGCCATTTTAGGATTATCATTCGTCCCGATGTTGACTTTCTTAACTTTGATTGGTGAAACAAATACTTCTAACTCAAGAGATGGACCTTCCACCTATATTTCCACCTCCATCTCTGTAATTTGAATGTTGCACGAATCATCTTCATTTGGTGCTTCCTCTTCAACATGATAACATGAGAGTAGCTCTTTGACTGTCTGTCTATTCTGTTTTTGATATTCTGTCATGATTTCAACTTTCGGTTCATCGATAAATATCATTTCTCGTATCAACTTCATCGTTAAATCAATATTGGGGTTCTCATGTTCAAATGATAATGTTATTACAAAATTATGTTGCAATCATGTCCATTCTATTGTGCCTCTGCGCATATCCTGGTCTATATACTAGTTCCCTGGGATTCCTTCTAATGTATGAATAAAGTGAGGATTTCATTCCTCTGGTGGAGTCATCCTCCATTGTGTCCTACACTTCTCCAAGTGTTCCACTGGTGTTCCTTGCCCATCATACCTCTGCATTTTATTTCTCCCCTATTATGTGTTGAATCTAATGTGCGGTAGTCGTTTACACTGATATCAGTTCTGAATTATTTCTTTGTGCACACCCCACCACCTTGCAGGTGTTTCCTTGAGTGCAATATCTAGGGCTAAGAACCTCCGATTTTCTAACACTTCCTCTTTATATTTTGTCAAGAATTCCTCTAAGTCATTTATCCCATGAAAATTGGGAGGTTCTATTATACATGTACTAACCCAGTATAATATCGCCCATGTTGAAATCCCCAATGTTGGCATTCAGTCTGAATTCTCTGCTTCTCCGTCTTCTTGTATGGAGATGATTGACTATTTTATTCTCTAACTTCCCTTCTACCTCTGTGTTACATATTTCTAGCATATTTTGTAAGACCTTAACATATGATGGTTCATTCAATAACTTAACACAGGATTGCAAAAAAGTATTTATGGTACTTACTTGCTCTAAGGGTTGTTCTTTATTGGTATGGTCCATTGGGAATGAATACCTTATATTGATGGGTTCTGAGTTTGTTGTGCGAATGATGTAGACACAAAATTCTTCTTGACAAACTCATGTCTAGCCTCCTTAAATTTTTCCTTTTCTTTTCACACGTCAAACTTCTTCTATGGCTCAGTGTTCTTCTTAACCCATTGGTTCTGAGTTTGATCTTGTGTTGCTATATCGGTTCCTATCTTGGCCCCTCCTCGAGTGACTACATTGATGTTTGTCCCATCATCCCTAGTTTCTGCAGAGATCCATTGGACATTCTGGTTGTTCTGGTTCATTTTTTCCTGGATCTTTCCCAAGAGTGTTGGGTAGGATTTTGTGTCATGGCATGTTGCGAGACAGTACATACATGTCGTCGGTGGAAATGGACAATCCCTTGCATAATGTCCTGGTTGTTGGAAGTTGTGGAACACTATAGGTCCTCTGACTCATCCAAATCCTCCTCTGCCTCATCCTCTACCTCTATATCCACCTCGATCTCCTTGTGGTGCGTTGTACAGAGGTACTTGATTATACTATGCAAGGTTATACTGTGGCTACACATTATTATATTATGGTTGTGCATTGTTGTGTTGTTGTTGTGCATTGTTGTATGGTGGTTGTACTTGGATGAACTGAGGTGTAGCTTTTCCTATCATCATTTCTTCTTGCACCCTATAAGTATCTAAAGTTCTTTCTCTCATCAACTCCATCGTTCTACAATCCTTATCATCATGACCCACTGATTTTCAAAAAATGCAATATGAACCTTTTGGTATTGTCTTATACTTCTGCATCATTGGAAAATGATATGGATCATGCCCATGCGTATTACAAATCTCACACCATGGTCCTCCTATTTTCAAGGGGTTTGGCACCCTTGTTTCCATATACTGTGAAAAAGTTGGACATTCATGCTTATGGTGTCCTTCGTTCCTGCATAGGGTACACCAAACAACTTATCTTTTTTCTTTGCCCTTATTATGGTTAAGTTGAAATGTTAGATTCTTCACATCCTCCTTCAAATCCTCTACTGTTGGATATGTTTTTTGATATTGGTTCTCTTCCAGTTGTAAGGCTACCTGCAGAGCCTCTGCCTGAGTTTGGAACTTTTGTTGTCTTAATGGGTATTTCAAGTGTGGTAACAATGAGTTCACAAATAAGTGCCTATATTGCATGTTAGTAATTGCACATTTCAACTTATCCTTCAGTCGTTTGAACCTCTGATCAATCTCTCAAATAGACTCACTTGGTTTCTACTTGATTTCAATCATTTCATTCATGTACTGCTCTTCTGAGATGGGCTTATGAAATTGGTTTACGAGTAGTTTTTTCACATCTGCAATAGTCTTTGGTATTCCTTGTGGATTGTTTACATCTAGACTCATGTACCAGTCCAATGCACGGTATCTTAGTGTGATAGATAACTCCGCGAGATTTGTATCCTCATCTATGATCTTCTTTGCTTCCCAGATATTCTCACAGATGAATAAGTGATTTTCAGGGTCCTTTGATGCCTCTCCCCAAAATTATGGTAATCTGATCGTGGGATCATGTTTTCCATTTTGAACTGTGTTGAACTACTTCCTCCATGCGATGAATATAATTGACTATTACTTCCTGAATTGGCTCCCCCAATTGATGGTACTTGATTGGATGCATGTCTTGTTGTTTTTCTTCCACTAAAATTCAGTTGTCTAAATGTTGGTGTTCTTTCTGGTGTATTAGTCACACATGGGGTTGTAGGTTTCACACTAACAATGATCTGGATTGGAGTTCTTCCTTCTGCTCCTGACCTTGGACCTCCTATTTTCATTTCATATATTTCATGCAGGATTTCCTCAATATGCTCCACAGCCCGAATATTCTCTACCTCTTCTTCATCTCTTTCCAAGCCCTCTCTATTATCTATGGCTCTCTTCTTGTTATTCATTTTATATTGGTAGGGTATTTTGTTGCACGTCTTTCCATCTTTTTCCATTATCTTATTTATATGGTCATCTTCCATCATGATTGGGTCCATGGCCTCCTTCTTCTTTCCTTTATTCATCTCCTTTTTCCATATCTCAACCTCCTGTCAGTGCTTTCCCCCCCTCCCCCATGCACATAGGGAAGTTTAGGTGTTTGATTCAATGGTAATCACACCGTTGTCTTATAATAAAATCTTGATTGAAGTATACAATGATATGATGTATCGACCTCTGGGTCCCTTTATAAAATATTTCTCTGATGCGTTGTAGGATGTCATGGTATCTACTGCAAATTCGGTGATAAATCCTGCAACAATATTATCTAACCAGAAATCTACTGCATGCGTAAATTTTTTATTAACTTGTTGTAACTTCACGATTTCCACAAGATTCTACTCTAGTGGTCTGATTCGATTTGTAGGGTGTTTTTCCTTTAACCTCAATAACCACTCCTGCAACAAATGCGGAAAATCACAGAAAAATGCCTCATCCAAGTCGTTAAACATGTATTTTTTGAGATATTTGTGTGGTGTTAAGTTAGGTTTTTTGTTGTCCTTCCGTGAAAACTCAAGTTCCCTTGTTTTAAACCATCTTTCAATCTCTGCCTTTGTTGGATTCCAAGGCCTGTAAATTCCCTTCTATACTTTCACTCTCTGCGTGTTTCTTCCACGGATCCCATCCAGTCAATTCTATGCAGTTCCAGCTGGCAATGCAACCATTTGTTAGTGGTTTTTCTCATTTTTTCTTGGGATGGCCCAAGTTCATATCTCAACAGGTTTCCAACAAAACCCTAAAAAACTATCGTCCCTCCTGGTAAACCAGAAGGAAACGATATGCACAGAGTGCACCGCGCAGTCTCACCCAAGATAGATTTTATGGGTGACTCCAATAATCAAGTGTTTACAGTATAGGAATGAGTGGGAATATGGGATTGTGTTCTTTATTCCTTATACATTATCTTTTTTTATCATTAAATTACTTCCATGATTTATTCATCTTAAAACCTATTCATGCATGATGATATTTATAGTTTAGCCATTCATTCATAAACTAATGATCAATAGAAAGTAAACATTTATTAACAACCACACAAAACACAAGGTTTACCGTGGTTCACCCCCTCCTGGGGCTACGTCCACACAGATCTGGCTTCTCTACTCTTTTATTTAATCTGCTACAAAATCTTGCGCTGCATGCATTACATGTTCAATAGTACAATTAAGATGAGGGTAATAACCCTCTGTGAGGAAGACTAGATCACACCAAGCTCCTCAACCTGCTACCTAACCCTCAAAATATAGCTTATTAGAATCTTCTACAAGACTTATTACAATCAACAACCCATCAAATCATAATAATCAACTCTCCTTCCCTCTACTAACTTCTTCCTCCCTCTCCTAGACCTCCTAGGTCCTTATTTATACTACTTTATGGCTTATATCCATTACAATTCTTATCAAAAACCCTAACCCTCTCCCGGTTAGGATGTCCTGACTGCGTGTCACGTTGCTTTTCCTCCTTCATGTTGATTTTCCTTCCTTTTTTGCATGTTTCTTTCTTGCCACCTATTGCGCGTGCTCCAAAATTAGGTCTTACTTTCCAAAAATAGGTCTTTCCCAAAGTAGATCTTTTCTCCAAAAATAGGCATGCACTCAAAATATACTTCCTTCTCAAAATAGGCATGCGCCCAACAATGCCCTCCTTCCAAAGGATCTCTTCCTGTCGACTTAAACACATCTTTCTCTGGGACATGGATCTAGTGTCATTATTAGTAACTTAGGTCTTATAGTCTTCAGTGGAAGGTTCACTTGCTATTGACAATGGGAATAAATCAATTTACCATGATCGATAGATTCTACCAGGTGTTTGAAATCATATCCTGTATTCAAAATTGTTAGATTGTACTAGGTACCTTGACACCCATTATCATTATCGGTGGGTTGTCTCACATTTTTTAACAATATGCATCAATGACCAGTAACCAAACGGTGTATCACTATGTTCAACTTCAACAAATATATTCGCATAGTACATACTCGTACCATGACGGTTGATTTGAAAGCCTTGGGAATGTGGTAGCATCACCTCTTTTATGTTGTTGCACGAGTTTCTATTGGACAGTACCAGTCCTCACAATGGTACTCGTGAAGGATCAATTATCCAACTCTTTCCCCATATATCCTTCATTGATTTCGAGACATAGATCCACTTTGTATCTCTTTCATGGCTATGATCTTTGTTTAACATGGATCTATTGTGTATCTCTTTTGTGGCCATGATCACTGCTTTCTATATATACATTCTTCATAGATCTGCAGTGTACTTGATTGGCAACCATGCTTGTCATCACACATGAGCATGGGTATGCCCACCTCGAGAATTGAGTTTTATGACTTATTTATGTGTTGGTTGTTGTCCTTAGATTGGATTTTGGTGACTTCCACCCTAGCTAACTTCTTTTTGAATACTTATAATGTATTTCAGCCATCAATTTCTCTTCTGACCTCACACATTAGGTGGAATCTATTATAGTGTCAATTGCCACCATTGAATCATTGATTCTCTTATTGGCCTAATCCCTATCCTACTTACATACAAATCTTCTCCATACCTCCTTAAGACCTTCTAAAAAACAATTGTTTGGAAGATGTAAATTCTCTCACAGTTATGCAACCCATGTATATGAGGGCTACTCAAGGGACAATCGTGTACATGCCAATAAATGATAAAAAAATATAATTATGCCAAATTAAATGTTGAGTTACAGGTTTGGTTAGTTCCCTAAATCCTTTTACCGGTACTCAACCATCTCTAACCAAGTAGAGACCACATTAAACGAGCATTTTCCTCGAGGAGAAAGGTAATGATACTTTGGACATAAGAGAAAACACCTTTTTGGCTTTCCCTGCCGAACCTGTAAGCCCATACATATCTTTGTTATTACTAGTTTTTTTACCTCGAAGCCCTTGTTTCCAACCTCCTTCTGATCCCCAACCTATCTGACCAATATTCTCTCATGTATTCTCTTTGGGTCCGCAATGAATAGAGTGTAAAAATCAATCCTTATAGCAGGAGCCAAGTGGAGGAATCTGAGATCTCTTTCGAGAAGGCATCGTCGCATCAGACTGGTAAAATATTTAACTACCTAAGTGTTTCTCATCAATAATTTAGAATCTCATTCCTTCGAAGTTTATAGTTTTGGTATAGTTTAAATATACAATTCTTTTCTATATGTTTCATAGAACACTAATTGCTCTATTTTTTCCGTAATTTTTCATAGGACTAACAAATAGTTATTAGTATAACTATTGCTCTGTATAGATATTCTTGTTTAAGTTTCTTGAAAGTTGTAGAGGAACCGTAGGATAAGGGCGAATTGACTCCGACAATCGAGAATGACATTAACCGTTGGACTCTTGGTGAGTCAATCTTCCTCTTTCCCCTACTAGTTAGTTTTTTTTTTGGAATTTAGTTATAATGTATTTTATTAGTAGTCTTTATGTAATTTATTTCTTGTATGGTCATTGGTACGCTGCAGTATGCCTATTACTATAGGGGAGTTTTCCCTGAAATCATGTATCCTAGAAGATTACAATGTAAAAAGGATTCCTAATTTTTTAGATGTCCATCTTCCTTAGAAAAGGCATAGCATGTTATCCATTCGGGGTTAAAAGGAAAATTATCATCAATTTAAAGAGGCAGTCTAAAATAAACCTCCATCTACTTCACACCTGAAAAATCCCCATCTCCTTTGCACCTGAAAACCCCTCAATCAAGAAAAGTTTGGTTTTGAGGAGTGAGGAGAGTATACAAGTGATAGTGGCATTGTCACTATTGGTGGCACAATCATTACCCTGACCATGTTTTCAAATGTAATTCCAATGGATTAAGAAAATATTTGTCTTTTTTCCCTAGATCAATTGAGAACTTTGTTCAAAAGAGTTATGATATATTTTCAGTTAATATATTTTATATATATATATAATTAATTATAAAATATTTTTATTTTTAATGGATTAATGAAGAACTTTGTTCAAAAAAGTTATTATATCCTTTATAGTAATTTATTCAAAATAGTTATTGTAAGGTCTTCGACTAAATGGGTGCAAAGACCCTCACCCAAGTCCTTAACGAGACAAAACTTGGGGTTGCTCCGACATCCAAGTTGGGAAAATGGACGCCTTGGGTATGTGAACGCGCCAAGGAGCTTTCCCAAGTATGAAGCGACCAAGAGATTAGGGCATGCCGACATGAGGAGCACACCAAGGTTGGGGTGCTCAAGTCCCAAGGGGAACAATGGTTGACAAGCACATGGGTTCGTTTGGGTGACCGGGTCCGCGAAGAGGCACGACAATTCATTTGGGAAATCGGGTCCGCGAAGGGGCACAATGTTCATTTGGACACATGGGTTCACGAAGGGGCACGACATCCCCAAAGTACACGACGGTTCATGATAGTGACCTTTGAAGTTCCTATAAGAGAACTAGGGTAGAAAACGAAGAAAGGAATATTTTGAAGACAAGGAGAGCAAGAAGATCTCTATAGTTTTGAGGCAATCTTAGACAAAGAGGGGAGACCTCCCTTAAGGAGCCAAGTCACTCCACATGGGAGGACTTGTGTTTCCTTGAGGTGGAGTCGGTGGACAGAGTGGGGCAACCTCCTTTTGGGATGATTTTGGGGAAGTATTGAAACACAGATTTGTTGGAGGCATGTGTGAGGTAGAACCAAAATATGTGAAGTCTGTGGAAACAAAGAGATAGTAAGTCTGCGATTGAGGGCACGCCTGAGGTGCACCGTAGGAGGTTGCGGAAATGGTTGCAACAAAAAGTCTTGGTGTGACAAATTTGTGTATTCATAGTGTCTTGGTGAGGTGAGGTGAGTCGTGTGACTCTTCCAAGTTGTAAATCAAGTCGATAGTGCTCATATTGTAATTGTTTCGCAATAATAAAGACTTAGTCAGGTGTTAGGCACAATTCGTGCCACCTACACTATTTATGTGTATGTATTTTGTTTGTTCCACAACTGTTCTCTTGGTTTCTCATGTTCATGGATGCATGCTTATATATGACTAAGTGTTAAGATGTTAACACTTGTCTAAGTATACAAGAGTTGCGCTAGAGTAGGAGTGTGACTGGTCGGTATCCTAGAACACAGTATGAGTATGCTCTAGGTGAAGAATCATAGTCCGGATAAGGTGTCCTTAGTGTTTCCAAGAAGCCAAGTGAGAAATGTTGTGGTGTCACATACCCTCAAAACATGCACAATCCCAAGGCACAATGTGGGGACTTGATAATTATTATAACAAATTAGTGAAAATAAAAGAAATTATTTTTGTTTAAGTTTCTAGACTTAAAGTGTGGAAGAAATTTTGACTATACAAAGTTTATATGACTAATTATGAAAACATTTACCATAAAATTAAAAGAAATTAGTTTCAGAAATTTACACAGCTCCTCCACATTTTATGTCATAGTTCATGAAAAAGTTTAGATTATAAAATGAACTTTTTAATAGTTATTTCAAAAATATATGATATGTTAAAAGAGAGATGAAAAAAAAAACTTATTTTAAATGTTTAATTTTAATTGAAATTAGATTATAAATTATTGATTTAAGTTATTGAAATTGTATAATAAAAATGTTTCAGATTTAAGAGAAAATTGAATTCATTTATATATTAAAAAATAATTTAATAAATAAAATATTAAGCTTTTACTTAAAATTATATAACTAGACCAAAAATCGTGATAACCAAAAAAATTTTTCACTAAAACTTATATAACCAAACCAAAATCAAACTTATATAACCAAATCCTGGTGAAAAACAAATCAAAAGGAATAACGTTTAGAGTACGCCATGAAAAAGAAAAAGACGCAGAAGAACAATACTTTATTGATCATGTGGAACAACCACCCATCATGTGGAAGAGCATTTCAGCTACACATAACAACTGAAAAAGACTACTAAAATTTGCTCGGTGGAGGAGATTTGAAAGACTGTTGCAACGTTAATAGAATAACAACGATTACTTTATCATTACCATTAGAGGTGCATAACACATCTCAAGCTTTTGCCTTCCAACAACAAATCAAAATCTTTGTTGATCTCTGAAAAAGGCAACTCATGGGTAATAAACTCCTCTACTCTCACCTCCTGCGATCAAAATCAAAACGAGTATATGTAATATATTATTCACAATCAATATTAACATCAAATGGAATGGATAGGCAAGTTTTGTACCTTATTCATAATTAAGGTATCTACTAGATAAGGAAGTTGACT
>JZKD02S0461752.1:0-17392 GCA_000966675.3 Picea glauca | reverse complement strand
TATTTATTACTGCTCATTATTGGATAATAATTCTACATTGATATAACATTTGAAGAAAAATGATTATAATTACGTTATTACTGATTCACCCCCCCTCTCAGTAATCCAACAATTAATGGCTAAATTTTGATTAGTAAGTATATTTGGAGCTTCCATCGTTTTTACTTTGACACTCAACGTTGTCTTTTTTTTATTTGATTTTCCATCTTCTTGAGCAGTAGTTTCTTCATTACCTGATTTGTTGATATCTTTAATGTCTAGATTTTCAAGTTGCCCTTCTTTCAACTTTTTGATTTGTTCAAGTTGCTCCTGATTAAGGTTCTTCAAATGAGAATTTTCTTCTTCTTCCTCTGAAAGGTTCTTCTTCAATTCCTTTTCGAGATCCTCCTTTTCTTGTTCCAACTTCGAATCACATTGTTTTTTTTCCCTTGATTTCTTGATCTGTATAAGTAGTTTTTGATTGTGGTATTTTAAGCGAGAAATTTATTTATTTTTTTCCACATTAACTTCATCAAATTATTTTTGCATCCTTTGCATTGCTTTTTTATTTCTTGGCGTATTATTTCCGAGATATCGTTAAAGTCTTCTAGTTTTACGAAATCTGGCTCCGGGGTAGTGTTCTGTAATGTTATCATCTTCTCCTTATAGGGGAATGTCACAAACTTTTTCTCCATATTTAATATGAAGGTACCTAGACATTTAAACTAGGGTAACCCGATGACGATGTCAACTTCTTCTTAATACATAGTTGTAACATAGAATTGAGATATATATTCATATTCATCAATTGTCACTTGTAACTCTTTAATTTGAAAAATATCTTTCTTTTCAAGTATATTCGACTTTGAAATTAATAATTGATTTGCAAAATCAATATTAATGTAATTTTCATTATAGTCTAAGTTGATAAGGATGTTAACTTCTATTCCTTGAATACTCCCCTTTAATGTAAAAAAACCGTAACATACGATTAGACAACCTTCATAAAAAAATCTTCCTCTTTCCTTAGTAAACTCCATTTGCTTCGTTGATAATTTGTGATAAATGATACCTTTCTTTTCTCTTTAATTCTTTATCTTCTTTAATAATATATCTATATATAAATGAATTTTAAATGTCTCTTCAATCCTTTTTTTTATAAACCTTTTTTTAAATCTTCACTTCACTTAACTTCAAAGGGAATCACTTTATTAATTATACCCCCTTTTTTTAAAACTTTGGAGTTAACCCTTTAATAAATTTTGATTACCCTTTTTCTAAAAAATTACTCCTTTTAATTTTGTGAACTTTAATAAACTTATATATTCTCAAGTTTATAACTTTTTTAAATTGCCTTTTTATAAAAATTTTTTACCTTGTTTACTTTTTCCTTTTGTATAAAGTATATAAAAAAAATTTCATTCAATGAAAGTACCCTTTTTCCAATATTGTTTTTTCTCAACTTAAAGAAACACTTATAAATCTTGATATTCCCGTGTTATTTTTTTTTATGGCTTAGTTTACTATTTGGTGGGTCGCGATTGTACGGAAGGGTGGTGGTTTAATGCTAAATGACGGCTAGCTTTCTTGCATCTGTCTATTCACCAAATATTTTGAACTGTAATTGAGCGTTCTGTTTCAGATATATTCTGAATTATAGTTGCTCCCAAAAACAATTACCAATCCACACGATCTAGAGTTATTCATCGAGTAGACTGGAAAGTTTTGAATTATTATAGCTTCAATTGGTCATGATGATTTGTTTTTTGGATCTTATTGGTGTCAACAATGGTAGACCTGGGCACAACTACTTCACTTGAACTTTTTTGTAATTAGTGTCGCAGTAAATGAACAGAATCAAACGGTCTATCCAGTGATAGAAATGTGGGTAGAGATTTTAGATTTCAATCTCTTAGTGTCCTCCCAATAGCGCACCCTGCGATGATGTTTGAAGAGGTTGCAACTCCTTATTCACTTCTGAGTTTTATAAATTGAGAATAAAATTTCCGACTCTTCCAAATTCTTATCAGAATGTATACACCTTATAACTAAGTCAGGCTTGTGATTTTCCTTGTAGCTTCTAAACGATATACTGGCACAGTCTCATAAGATATATAGGCCTGTAAACACACCAATTGTTTTCAAGAAACCTCACACAATTTTGGCATTGTCCTCCGACCCTAGCACTTGATGCACACCAATTATGTTTTTTTTTTGTGTTGTTCTCCTATGTAATACCAGATTTTGAGCAGCTTATCTTAACGAAAAATTCGATGTATAGTCTTAAATTTTCAAAAAATTGCAGTGAAATTATTTTCTCCATCTTTATAAATAGCAGCAAAATGGTCTTCACCGGAATTCAAAAGTTATAGCAGAATCACCTCTTTTATTTTTTCAACGAAATCGGAAAGACAAATGGCCAAAGGCCAGTTGTGGTCAATGACCAGACAATCAGAAAAACTCTGATAAGATAGGGTTTGGTTAAAAGCTGAATTAGATAAAGTCTGAATAAGTAAGGCTATTCGCCAGGATAAAAAAATGAGGCTCTAATACCACTGTGGTGAACTAAGCTGGTTCACTATGTAAATATCCAATATAAATAGGATAGTACACAATAATCCATTTAGGGATTATTTAATAAATCTATATAATACTAAATCTATTTAATAATAATTGTATAAGAATGAATAAGATGATATTACAATGAGGATGAGAGCTTCTATATATATACCCACACAGGGGTTCCCTTTCACAAGAGACATTACCTTTCGTATGTCATATCTCTTCATAATTAATTATTTATCATTAGTTATTTATATTATTAATTATTAACTTTTCGTATGTATTTTTATGTTCATAACAAGTTGACATTGATCTTGGATCCAGTATCCTACAACTCATTGATGCTCCTCAATCACCCATTGAAATAAGAAAACAACCTGTTAAAACATGTGAGACACCTCCTCAAGGTACCCCAGTTTGGAAGATGTTTTTTGATGGGGCTTCTTCTAAAGAAAGTGTTGGTGCTCGAGTGGTTTTTATTTCCCCATCTCAAGAAATCATATCCTTGTATTATAAACTAGATTTTGAAACCACAAATAATGTTGCAAAGTATGAGGCTCTTGTCTTGTATTTCAGGGCTACTAAAGATATGGAGATCGAGGAGTTAGCAATTTTTGGAGATGCTGAACAAATTGTGCATCAGGTTAAAAATATGTATCAAGCAAAAAATCCTAGATTAAGGACTTAAAGAAATGAAGTTTGGGATCTTATTGACAATTTTTTCTTAACCTTTAACATCTCTTTTTTTCTAAGAGAAAAGAATGCCATGGAAGATTCTTTGGCTATTTCTGCAAGTAACTTTAAGATCCCCTTGCCCCCCAAGCTAAAGTATGACGTGGAAGTAAAGTATAGACCCTCTATACCTGAAAATGTAAAACATTGGAAGGTCTTTGAGGAATGTCTTGAGATCAAGAGATTCTCAGAAACAGTGGAAGAGTTTTCTTCTCTTCACATTGATCAAGATCATGATGATATAAAATGCCCTCATGCTGATATTTTCCTCAATAAAATTGCAGATCACAAGATTCTCCAACTTCCCAATAATCATATTCCAAAAGGATTGGTCCCTTTGGAGAGATTATTTGACAGAAATGATATTGTTGTGAAGGCTAAAGGTTCAAATGAAGAATTTGATATGACATAATGCAACTTAGGTACATAGGAAAATCCCAAGTATGTCAAATTGTCTAGCAATTTATCAAAGGAGAAAAGGGTTGAGTATGTGAAGTTATTAAAGGAGTTTGCTGATGTATTTTCTTGGAAATATGAAGATCTATGAACTTATTATATAAGCATCATTGAACATAAAATCCCTTTGAAATATGAGACCAAACCATTTAGGCATAAATTAAGACAGATAAATCCCATGTTGCTGCCTATTATGGAAAAGGAAGTCAAGAATTTTCTTGATGCCAATATCATCATACCTTTAAGGTACTCTGAGTGGGTGGCTAACCTAGTCTCTGTGAGGAAAAATAATGGTGAAATAAGACTTTGTGTTGATTTCAGAAATTTAAATAGAAGTTCCAAGAAAGATAATTATCCCTTGCCAAAGATGGAACATATTTTCTAGAGGGTGACTGGTTCAGCAAGGATGTCTATGATTGATGGCTTCTCAGGCTACAATCAGATCTCTATCCTACCTAGAGATAGAGAGAAAACAACTTTCAATACTCCTTGGGGAAAATTTATGTATGCTAAAATTCCCTTTGGTCTAATGAATGCATGAGAAACCTTCCAATGACCAATGGATATTTCCTTCATTGAGGAGAAGGACAAATTTGTGGTCATATATCTAGATGAAATTCCAGTGTTCTCAATATATGATAAAGAACATTATCATCATTTGAAGAAGGTTTTTCTTAAGTGTAGAAAGTTTGGGTTGTCTCTCAATCATAAGAAGTCTTTTTTTGCTATGAAAGAAGGAAAGTTGTTGGGACACATTGTCTCAACAGAAGGGGTAAGGATTGATCCAAGTAGAGTAGAGGCCATCAAGACTCTGTCTTTTCCTAGGTCTAAGAAGGAGATCCAGTATTTCTTGGGTAAAATATTTTTTTTGAGAAGATTCATCTCAAACTTTGCTTAATTAGTTAAGTATATCACATCTATGCTTAGAAAGGGAAATGAGGTGAAATGTACTATTGAAGATCAGAATTATTTTGACCAAATCAAACAAGCATTTAATGAGGCACCTATTCTCGTCACATGACACATTGGCTGATGTCCTTCTTTAGAAAAACAAAGATGGGATGGATCAACCTATTTACTTTTTCAGCAGGACATTAAGGGATGAAAAGATGAGGTGTGACATTATGGAGAAGAAGGTTTATGCTTTGGTTAAATCCCTTAAAGCCTTCGGGGTATAGATTTTTCATTCCAAAATTATTTCCTATGTCCCATCAGCCCCAGTTAAAGAAATACTTATCCAACCTGACATAGATGGAAAGAGGAGCAAGTGGATTGCCAAAATTCTGGAGTTTGACCTTGAAATGAAGCCTACTAAGTTCGTAAAAGGGAAAAGTTTAGCTAGATTGCTGGTTGAATCAAATTGCAAAGAAATGGGGTTAATTTCATGAATCTAAACTCTAAAAATCAACAAATTGATATCTCTATCAAAAGATCTCATATCAGTCCCAACTTGGCAGAATGCATTTCATACAAAGACATCATTTATTTTATGCAAAATTTTTAGCCTTATGATGGTTTGGAGAAGAATAAGGTGAGATATTTGAAACTAAAGACCATCAGATATTGTCTCATTGATCACATATTGTATTGGAAAGACCCTCTAGGAGTTCTTTTGAGATGTCTAGATCCACAGGAGGCTCAAAAGGCCATGAATGATTTTCATGACAACTTGTTTGGGGCTCATCACTTTTGGAGAACCACAACATATACGATCCTCAGAGCTGGGTATTTTTGGCCTAGCCTTTTTACTGATGTTTGTGCAAAGATTAGGGCATGTGACAAATGTTAGAAGTTTTCAGGAAAGCAACAACTAAAATCTTTGCCTCTGAAGCCTTTGGTGGTTTCTAGTCCTTTCTAGCAATGGGGACTTGACTTCATTGGGGAAATTCATACAGCTTCAAGTGGTCAACATCGGTGGATTTTGACTAAAACTGACTATTTCACCAAGTGGATAGAAGCCATTCCTACAAGGAGTGCCTCACATAAGGTAATTATTGGTTTTCTTGAAGATATTATGTCAAGGTTTGGTTTCCTGAGAAAGATTGTTACTGATAATGTTGCATCCTTCAAAGCTAAACCATTGGTGAAATTTTGTGAGAATGATGGGATTCAACTAGTTCATTCTACCTCGTATTACCCCCAAGACAATGGTTCAATAGAATCTTCTAACAAGATCCTTGTAAATTTTATCAAGAAGTTATTGGAGGACAACAAGAAAGCATGGGACTCAAAGACAAAATTTGCCTTATGGGCTGATAGAGTCACTACAAAGAGATCACTTGATATTTCCCCTTTTCCTTCAGGATCAACAAGGAGAAGCATATGATATGGTCAGAAGGATGCATTAGATAGTAGAAGTGCAACAGACCAGGGAGAAACTCCTTGATAAAACATAGAGCCATCAACAAAAGATCAAACAAGCTTTTGATAAGAAGGTAAACAAAGAATATTTCTAGTTGGGAGATCTGGTGCTCAAGTGGGATGCACCAAGGCAAGACAAAGGAAAACATGGTAAATTTGAAGCCTTTTGGATTGGTCCTTTATAGATTTATGAATTTTTTCAAAATAATACTTATAAATTGTGGAACTTGGAAGACTCTGAAGTTTTTGGTGGCCCAGTTAATGGACACTTTTTGAAGAAGTATTTTCCTTAAGCCATAAGTGGTTTTCCCTTCCATTGTAAATATCATTTTTGTTTTTCTTTATATTGAATAAATGACCCCATAGCCCTAGGATAAGACACTGAAGTTGCTTGTTCTTGGCATCTCACAAGGAGTATTCCATCCCCTGTGGATCCAGTGTTATCACATGGAATTGATTGGGTTAATTCAACCTTTGATTTTTATCATTAGTGTTGTTTAATTTGTACTTTTCCCCTCTTCCTTAAAGTCATTTTGGGTTTTATCACAAATACATTTAGTGTTGATATTCACCCATTACCCTTGGGTTATATATTCATCTTTATGATAAGATTAGACAAGCCATAATCCTTATGCCTCCACCACCACCCTGACATGTCACCACTTCCACAATGTACTAAAACCCCTCCACTTTTTCCCTCTACCCATTAGAAGGTCAAATCAGGTTCTTTTTGTACGCTTCCATCTCATCATATAGTTCACAACGCATCTCAAGTACACTTTGCTTTCATCACCATAATTGCACTTATGATTCCTTGTCAGTCGATCTCCTCGTTTTCAACACTTATGTTTTTAAGGAAATAACTTGGGATTTCATCATTAAAGTTTTTCTAACTGTTTTTCCAAGATTTCAAATTACTCCTATCTCGATGTTGCAAAAATTGGTGTTTTCAGATAGGCGCTACAAAAATTGTTGAAAACTGGTTGAAGAAAAGGAGTTGGATGTTAGACCATTTGTAGATGGAGTCGTTCAAGCTCAAGCATATCAATTTTCAAGTCTCATCCTCTAGGTACTTGTTGGAAAACTGAGAGGGGGGGGGCGTGAATCAGTTGTTACTGTGCTTAAACAATTATTCCCATTTTAAACTCTTTACAAAACACTTAATTATGATCACAATGATGCAAGGAAGTAAGCAATATAATATTAAACATCAATCACACACTTGAAATATACAAAGACAGATATTTCCCGAGGAAACCCAAAAAGGGAAAAACCTCTTCTTCTTGATATGATAAGTAATATTTATTTTCTTTACATTATCATTCTTATGAGCTCCAACTCCTCTTGAGGCTACAACCTCTGTTTTACAAGAAACAACTTGCTGAGAGCACCAAATCTCTGGTTTCTCTAGCACCCACTAGAAGGAAGCACCAACTCCCTGAGTGTTCCAACACCAACTGGATGGAAGCACCAACTTCCAGTCACACAGGCACCAACCTGTATAATAGAGAACAATAGTTCTCCCTTGCACCACCCTGCCACCTTGGTTTTTTTGGCTACAACCAAATGGAAGCTACAACTCCCTGTGTTCAAGCACCCACTTGAAACTCCTAGGACACCAATCCTCCCAAGCACCTCCCTACCACCTTGAAATATAAATCTTTTCTTTTTACAACTTTATCACAGTGATACAACATTTATCTATGGATTACCAGTCTCATCATTATTTTGCTACACTGCTCTGCTCTGCATGCATCAATGTCTCTCTCTCCTTGCATCTACTACGCTTTCTTTTATTCTCTTAGATATGTGTTTTTGTTCCTTTCTTCTTCAGTGCTTTAGCTCCTGCACACCACGTCCTTCTACCCGCATGAATCACGCTCAACAAAAACCACCATCTCTTCTCCGTTCTGCATTTTTATACTCTCTATGCACCTTCTGCATGCTTCATGCGCAATGCCTCTGCATGCTTCTTACAACATCACTGTTCTTCCCTACAGGTTGTTCACTGCAAATCTTCCTCACTCCTGCATAGCTTGATAGAAAAATCACTTCACTTCTCTATTCTACATGCTTTTATCTCGTCGAGTCATCTCCTGATCATCATGGAAACTCTTCATCTTCTCTGGCGGTTAGCTCCATGCGTTCATCATCACTGGGCATTATGCTGAGATTCCTTAGCTTCTCTGGCAACTGAGACTCTTTGTCTTCTTTATTGATCATCCTGAGACTGTTCTTCATCAGTGGCTATTATCTTAATATTCTTCGGCTTATTTGGTAGTTACAGTCTTCGATGCATTTCCATCTGTCAATCGTCTCTATGATGAGTCTTCATTCCACTGGTAGTTACCTCAAGACTGTTCATCTTCTTTGGCGATCACCCTCCAGCTCCTCGAGTTCTCTGGTAAATGCAATTAGTCATTTTCTGTAGTTACAATCAGTTTCTNCTATGACATGCAGTTTTTTGCTACTGAACCTATGATAAGAGAGGTCTTCCAAAGGGTGGGATGTTTTATTTTCTGTCAGAAAATATAGAGGGGGCACCCTGAGGTGGCCATAGAGTTTTCTTTGAATTTTTATGGAACCAAAACCAAAATTGGTACAATTGAACTTGAAGTATCTGAAGAAACCATAACACCAACTACTGAAATACCAAATACTGGTGAAAGGCGGTTTAAGGCCATGATTCTAAATGCAACCTTCTCCAAAGAATTCCTTAAACCAGAATGTTAGGGAGATAATCTATGAAAGGGAGTACCCATGAGCCACATGATTGAAGGATTTGATAAGATTCTAAGGGTAATACAAAGGTATTTAACCTGTGAAGGCAGGTTCAATATGATTTATTAGTATCACATTATAATTTTTTTTCACTTCATAGGAAAAGACCTCATGAATCTCCCTTTCTATTTATTTAGAAGCATTGGAAACATGGATGACAGAGTCCAGGCTAAGTCCAAGGCAGTTGACACAATTGTTTTTCACTTAGGGTTGATTAATATTCTTGTGATGGAGGAGTTAAAGAAGAAAAACATTGATTGGGAGAAGTTCATTGCCTTTGCACATTTTTAATTGAATGTTGCTCCTACTCCACAATCCAAGGTGTAGAGTCCTCTTCAGGCTGGAAACACAGTACACATAGAAAAGTAAGAAGAGGAAGAGAAAAGACATTGTTAAAGATGATGATGCAACTAAGGAACAAGAAAGAGAAGAGGGATATCATTACTCTCCAGAAATGGAGTTTTCACCCAAGCTAGCTCCAGAGTCAACATAAACTCCATTAACTAGAGCCACAGGCACAAAATGAAGAAGGTTACTCTTCCCCTCACCAACTGTTGCAGTTGAAGCTATAGTTAGGAGGCCTTTCACCAGTTCATCAACAAAGAAGGAACGTGTTGAAAAAGAGGACATAGTGTAAGCTCCCATCAAGAGAAAGGGTAAAGGTAAAGTTGAAGCTGTTGAAAAACATATTGAGGTCGTAGACATAACCACTCCCCTAGAAAACCCTACCTTCAAAAGACTGAACATACAACTTAAAGAGGCTAGAAAGGAAATTGCTAACTTGAAAGGAGAAGGGTTGTCTAAAAGAAAAAAGTTGAAGCATATTATGGATATGTATCTGGAAAATATTGATAAGGCCAGGTTTACAACGAAAAGGTTTTTGCCTCTCCATAGGCAACTTAAGAATTTATACAAAAAAAATAGAGGCTTACAAGCTCAGATCAAAAGACTTAAATTGGAGTTGCAACCTTTTAAGGAAGAACTAGTAGAGAGAAGCTTGAATGTGTTGGCTCAAGCTGCCATAAGAAGGAGTTCAAGTCTTAGAAAGTGATGGATGAAATACCTCAAGAAATCTAATTTTTTGAAATGATTGGTCCTTTCTTTTTGAATATTTTGAGGAAGTATGTTGTTTATAATTGAGTTTTTCACTCATACACCACATTATGAAGTTTCTACAAACATCCCTAAATATGGAGGAATGTTTTGGGTGTTTTGGAGCTTAAGCTAGACTAATTTAGCAGCTACAGGACAGTTCGCAGCGCTTGGCACTGCAAACTGGTTTCTACAGTCAAGTTATGTGAACTTCGCTGCGAACTAGCTGATACAATCAACACTACATGATATGTTGTGAACTCTTATTTTGATGGTTTCAAGAGGATCAACGATCACCATATGGATAGGGGAGCATGGTACAACTTTTTGGAGGTCAGTTTAACTCTGTAGGATACCTGGAAAAGAGGGGAATGCACTCAAAGGAAACCACATCATGCAATATTAAGGTGTTAGGATAGTTGCCAACATTAGCCTTTTTGTAGTAGTTTGTTATTTCCAGTTTGTACATGTGTAATTATTTCAACTTTGGATGGAAGAATCCTATGCTAGAGGATGAAACTTACATTGTATGCTATGATTCCTTATCTAGGCTATACAGAAAGCATTAGAAGACATACATGGGTTCAAATGGTTGATGTAAAAATAATTTTTCTGGTGATATATATGTAACAAATCGTGCTCTGGTTTGATGTATTAGACTTGATGAATTTTTGTCTAATGAAAATCAATTTTCTTTCTTGCCATCTTGTTTCTCTCTCACTCTGAATTTTTACTATCATTGCATGATTCAAATGATGTTTTTTAGTTGTATTGCAATGGAGGTTTGATTGTGATGTTTTTATAACTTATCTCAGAGTTTTAGCTTGGATTTAAGAAGCTCTTGTATCTAAAGTTTTTCTTTTCTTTGTCTACTGGTAAATCCTGATGCTAGTGGTAGACCTTTTCTATTTTCTCAATTGAAGTCTTCCTTCTATCCACATTAATCCTCAAACCCTGATATAAGTTAGACAAGAACTCTTTTGTTGATGCATTTTATCTAGAAATTCCTGTGTTTTAACATTGTTGAACTGAGTTTTATCCATTTGACACCACATTTTAAGACTTATCTCGTAAACCTATTGATGGATACTGAGCTTGCACTTTAGCAGTCAAAGTGTAACTTTCAGTGATAAAAATAGTGAAATCCAAAAGAAAATCATCTCAATAGAGGTCGTTAAGCAGTTGGGATTTTCGACAACACCACACCTACAACCATACAACATCAAGTGTCTTCTCCAGGGTTTAGATCTCCATGTTAGCCAACAATGTCGCATGTCCTATGGAATCAAGCTCTTCAAGAATGAGGTACTGTGTGATGTTTCCTCATTGGAGGTCTGTGATGTTCTCTTAGGCCAGACATATATGTGGAAGCGTCATGTTGCTTATGCTTTTCAACCTCGTAGTGTCATTGTTACTTTGGGGGGTCATATCTATAGGGTACCAGAGGTAGTTCCGACTACTATCTCGCCAAAATAATGTCGCAAATAAGTCTCTCATACAATTTGTTTTAACTTATTCATGATCCGGTTGGAAGGAAAATGGAAGGAAACTGCAACCACTGCAACCTCGGCCCAATATGTTTCTATCCAGCAAAAGCATATCGACAAGATTGTAGAAGCACACAAAGATATTCTTACTTCACCTACGGGGGTGCCTCCACACTGCCTAGTCAAGAGAATTCATAATATATCCCTTATTACGCTTCATCCTACATCATCAATGACATATTCCTCCCACACTCAGGTAGATAATGCAACTAGATCAGTTGAATGGATCCAACCCCTCCAGAAGAAGGTTCTTGACAACCTTCAAAAATATAAGCATGACAACTTCTTCAGCAAGGCAGGTAGCTTACCAAGGTTTAGATTCTGAAAAATCTTCCCTAGGAACTTGACACAATGGATACCATTTCTTCCTAAGGGGGGAGGAATGATCCAGGTAGATATTGGTGGCCACCCACCTATTCCACTGGCTCGAAATACAATTTTCCACCTTGATAGTTTTTCTACAGTTTTTCGGGTCCCAAACTTCTGGGGTTGTTTTGAGGATATACCTTTCCAACAAGATATCGTGCACCCCAAATGAAGATCATATAAAAAATTTACACCCTTGGGAAGTTGACGTATCAAATACCCCCATCGGGTCCCACAAACCTTTTGGAAATTCATCTTTTGCAGTTAGGGTTTTGGATTTTCTTTATGTTAAAAAGGCCTTTGAAGACTCATTGGAAATATCATATTCTTATGAATGAGCATAGTCATCACATATCTTCTTATAGATAAGTTTCCACCATTCTACCCTGTTCACTCACTCTGAATTTTTACAGTTTTTGTACATTTTTCTCATTAATAGAAAATGTGTATTATTGCATCCTTATGTTTCTAGCAATATTTATGTGTATTTCACTGTTATATCTCCGCCTTCATTTCATTCTCAAAATAATATGGATCACACACTTGCTCCAACTTTGATATGCATGTGGGGGGAATCCATTGATCTTATTCCTCTTTCCTAGATCTCTTTCTATCCAGATCTTGTTTTTAATTTGAAGCCAACAATCAACATTATGGACTAAGCCTTGTTTTTCCCAAGCCTCATCTAGATTTGTATTTTTATTGCCATTGAGGTGATGAGGCTGGAGCATTTATCCTTGTCCAAAATTTTTATCCTTACTGGGCTATCTCTCATCAGGAAGTGAGTTACCTTGGATTTCATTTTCCTTGAGATCCTAAGGTCCCAAAGTTATCGGATCCACCTCTCCCACATGCATGTCTTTGAGCCTCTTTAGATTGATCTCTACCATGTTCCTCTTTTGGCATTTTCTCTCTCACAAAAACTAGGACCAAGGTCTATTGAGCTTCATGGATGACAATATTCATTGTGTCATTTACCAGTGTCTTCTCACTATTTGTCACAATAAGTATCACGCATTGTGGTATGGAGTAAGGACCTATTCCTTTACCTGACCGTATTCCCTATATTTTTTATCCTAGTAGGTCCTCCCTTTAAGATGTTCAACTTGACTAGATTAGCATGTGTCCTACATCCCATTGGCATCGATATCCTCTTACCATTCATCACTATTTTTAATGTTTATTTTTCATAAGATGTGCCATCTATTGATATTATGGTAGTTGTGGGAGGTATTAACCTCCACATGTAACCCTGATGAGACTAGAATATTCTGGGAAGCGAGTAAAAACCTAAAATGTTGGTTAATAACCCTAGTAGGCAAGTTGGCTCAAGAGAATATTTATTATTGAGTTATTATCCTCCAGAACTAGAAGTCGACTCAATTAGGTCACTTAGAGGACTATAAATAAGAGGGCGCTAGAGATCATTTGTCATCTCACCTCTCACAACTGCATAAGGCCAATGGTGCGCAAGTTTGGAGAGGAGTTGTAGCTGCTGCAACTGGAAAATTTCAGTTTTGTCTTGGACTTTCTCTTTGGTTATGGTTTGGAATTTATCCTGGTACACTAGCTCTGGAGAGAGGTACACTACCTTGATTGGATATTGGTTCTATGGTTTTCTTCCAGAATCATTCTCTCTGTCAAGGTTAAGGTGTTCGGGGGTGGCCTTTATGCCTATGGTTGGGTGAAAATATTGCTATATTGTCTATGGTGAAACAAGAACATGTATTATTCTAACAGGTTATGGGCCCACACTATCTTTGAATAGTCTAACCGCTGGAAGATATATTGGGAGGATTTTCTTAGTTACAGTTGCAGTTGCAGTCAAAGTTTTTATGCAGCAAAGAAACCATAACCCTCTTGTTAAGGCACCTTAAGTGAAGATATTGACCTAATTTATGGATAGCCTAGTGCACCCTAGCATAGCACACCTCCTGGTACTCTTAGCAAGCTAAGATGTCAAGTTTGAGTTTTTGGTCAAAGTCAAAGGTTGACCAAATCAAAACAATCATGACTTACTCTATGAAGTCAGATTTTTTTTTAGAAGGGGCTTCTAAATTCAAAGCATGGAAGACAAGAATTGACCTCATCCTTGCCAAGAATAAAGTGTTGGATATCGTGAAAGGAAAGATCATGGAACCACAGTTTGAAGTGGGAAAAGAGAAGAAACCACAAAACGTTGTAGTTTTGGAGAAGTTCAAGAACAATGACATCAACACTATGAGTATCATAGTGGACTCTATAAAATATCACTTGATACCTTACATCTCTCATCTTGACTCATCTAATAATATGTATGATGCCCTAACTAACCCCTTCTCAGTCATAAACATTGGGCAAGTAATAAGTATGAAGAATGAGCTCCGTGCAATGAAAATGAATGACAATGATAGCATAATATCATACTTTGTGATAATCTCTCAGTTAAGAGATCAACTACAAGTTATTGAAGAAATCATTTCAGAAAAGGAACTGGTAAATATAGTACTCAATGTCCTTCCCAAGAGATGGGATGCATTTACCGCAAGCATGAAAACAAGAAAGGAGTATCCCACATTTGAAGAACTTTGGATTTGTTGTGCACAAGAAGAATCAAGGATTAATGCAAAAGAGAAATCCAAAAAGAAATATGATGATCAAGCATACACAAAAAAGTTCAAGGAATTCAAGAATAAGAAGAAGTTTGGTTCAAGGAAGAAACTAAATCAAGAAAAGGATATGTCAAAAATACAATGCTTCAACTGTCTAAAATATGGTCACTACAAGAGCCACTGTCCCGAGTTAAAGAAAAGGAAGGAAACACATGAAGCAACAATTGCCGAAGAAAAGGAACCCTCATAGAAAGTTTGCAGGATGAAGCAGACTTCTTCTTCTAGTCAAGGTAACAATATTCTTCATAGTTCTTGCACATACCATGTTTACACAATTTCTGTACATATCATGCATATCTATTTCTTAGAAGAAAAGATGGTCAGTGAAACAATACCTATGAAATAATAACAAGATAAGGATTTCTATTACGATGACTACAAGAAGATGAAATACATTGGCAAATTCTTAAGGAATCTATTATATAAGTAACAACTAAAAGATAAGACAAAATCATAATCAAAATTGAAGAGACCCAGAAGGAGTCAAATAAAAAAGAAGTTGGTAATCAAGAGGAAATTAGAATAAATACTTGTGACACTTTGCAAAAGACAATAAGGATGCAGACAGAAGCATGAACTCTCTTATATGGAGGGAGATGATTACATAATTACAAAAGAAGAACATGTATTCATGCATGAAGTGAGGATTAGGAGGAAGCTAATCCTAAATGATATGATCCATTGAATAATACGTGAAGATTATGAAGTATCTGTCCATATTCCCATTGAAAGTAGCATCCATGCTAAACAACATGTGTTCAAAATAATTCTTCTTCAAGAAGCTATGGATATCCTTGGTTATCCATCTACATTTATGCTCTTATGACGAAAATAATAAGTTGGAACCTTCAGAAAGGAAGGGCATAGAATCTATAGAATATTCCATTGACTCCAACATTGAAGATGAGGAAGAACATGAAGATTCCAAGAAGGAAAGAAAATTTAGAACAACCAATTGAACAAGTTATTATACCGAGAATCATAAGACTACCAGATTGGTTTGAACCCACTAGAGGCAATCAAGAAGAAGAAATGGAAGTTGTGATGAATAATAGTATATGTAAGAAAATGTGAAAAAGACTTATGAATGGAAGCATTGTGAGATTTAGAACTAGAGGTTCTTCTAGAAGGAGGGAGAATACTATGATGACAACTTGTTCCAAATATACCTCTTGCAGTATCCATGGATTGAAATTTGTATGGAAAAAGAGTGTTCTTCCCAATAAAGCAAATTGAGAAAGAATCTTATACCAGAAAGAGACCCATGTATGCATATATAAGAAGACATTATATGGATTCAAGCAACTTGATGTGTAGTATCTCATATACAACAGAAGTGTGGTGAAAACCTTCTATGAAAGAGATAGTGTATCAGAATGATTACTCAGAAGTTTGGGATGATGGATTTCTAATCCATGGAAAACTCCCATGATGACAGACCTGAAGAATTTGAGAGACTCTAATCCAATAGACCCGTCTCTATATTGACAATTGATTGGCTCGTTAAAGTATTTGTAGAATACTCAACCAGATATTTGCCTTGTGGGACGTTTGAGTTATGATATACATTTGCATGGATTTATCAATTCAGATTGGCCAGGAAGTGCAGATGATAGAAGAAGTGCTACTTGGATATGTTTCAGTTTTGATCTTTTCCATGATGTCACGAGCTAGCCATAAATAGAAGTGTTGAATTCAACCATGATATATTGTAATGATCAGAGCTACGTGAAGCTTGTAGAGAAACCAGTGTTCCATGACAGGCCAAAGTATATTGAGATCAAGCATTATATTCTCTGTGATAAAATTCCAGAAGAGAGAAGTGGTTCTATAGTATATCTCCACAGATGAGAAGATAACAAATATTTTGGTGAAGTCTCTGTCCAATATGAACAGTTTGCGTACTTAAGAGACAAGCTTTGACTTGTGGAGACAATTTCCTTATTGGAAAAGAAAGTGATTACTCCCAGGTTGGGAGGGATCACTAATATGTTATTGATTTATGGAAAGTCATTTTCCATTTCGAAAAATGGTCTAGGATGGGAAGTTCCATTCCAATTTGGAAAGTGGTTCTAGATTTTTGACGGACAAGCATTTTCCAGTTTGGAAAATGGTCCAGATTGGACAGTATTTTTCGTAATGACAATGGTTAGATAGATTTTTGACGTACCATAGACAATGATTCCCCTTGTGGCTAGTGTGGAAGAATGGTATAGAAAAATCATTTTTCTTGGCAGTCACTCTGAGTAGTGGTCAAGTAGAATGGTCTGCCTCACCGGGTAGTCATTCTTTCGAAGTTCATACTTGTGAGCAGTTTCAAAGAATGGTCCATTTTGGAGGTTGGTGTAGGAAAATCATTTCCATAGGAAATGGTCCAGACAATCATTCCCTAGGGAAGATTCATTCTCTCTGTTGGACACACCTACCACNTGGCAGTCACTCTGAGTAGTGGTCAAGTAGAATGGTCTGCCTCACCGGGTAGTCATTCTTCCGAAGTTCATACTTGTGAGCAGTTTCAAAGAATGGTTCATTTTGGAGGTTGGTGTAGGACAATCATTTCCATAGGAAATGGTACAAACAATCATTCCCTAGGGAAGATTCATTCTCTCTGTTGGACACACCTACCACACTTAGAGGGGGGGGTGAATTAATGTGGGGCTCTTTTTCAAAAAATTCCCTCTTTCAAAAAACTCATTAGTTAGCATTCAACTTTTTACTCATTACTCATGGATGTCATTTATAACCAGTTAGATGTGAACACCTATCAGCAACATATATCAACAATATATCATCAACAAGTCATCACCACAAAGAACACAAGATGTATGTACAATTTTCTTTTTATTATGGACTACAATCCTTGGG
>JZKD02S0461686.1:0-17393 GCA_000966675.3 Picea glauca | reverse complement strand
CTTGCCATGCATTTCCTTACCTTGACATGCCATGCCTTGCCTTTTCTTGACATGCCATGCCTCCCCTTGCCTTGACATGCCATGCCTTGCCTTGACATGTCATGCCTTGCCTTGACATGAAATTCCTTTTCATGCCTTGTCATGCCTTGCCACACGTCCATGCAAATGGCTTATTAATGGCTTACTAATCGTTTTATGCCTTGCCTTGACATTTGGTCCGGGGGAAAAAAATCACAACCGAAAGACGTAACTATGTTCTTTAAGCTTAGGCAAGTCCATATGGACAACTCCCATGTGACCATGATGTCCATAATCACCTGACACATGGGTTTTGAAATTCGACCCCCTATGTTGGATTTGCATTATGCCTCACTGAGAAAAACCCTAGTTCCAAATATCCTTTAACAATCACATTTTCGGGTGACGAAATCACAGGAGAGGGGTCCCCCTAGATGGAATCCGGTGCCAAGTGTCCAACGGAACTGACGGTTCGTCGATCTGAGGCACGATTTGTGTGTTATGGAGAGTTGAAATTCGTTTAGTGAAGTCTTTCATGGACACAATGACAATTTGGTTCGGGGGCACAAAATCACAATCTAGTGACGTAACTGAGTTCTATAAGATCTGGAAGATCTGTATGGCCAACGCCCATGCAACCATGATGCCCATAATCACCCGACACAAGGGTTGTGAAAGTCCACCCCCCTTGCAAGATTTGCATTGTGCCTCACTGAGAAAAACCCTGGTTTTGGAGATTCTCTAACAATCACTTTTCTGGGTGACATAATCACATGAGAGGGGTCCCCCTAGCTGGAATCCAGTGCCAAGAGTCCAACAAAATTGGTGTTTCATTGATCCGAGGCACAATTTGCGTGTTATGTTGAGTTGAAACTTGCCTTTTGAATCCATTCAGGGAGCCAATGACAATTTGGTCCAAGGGCACAAAATCACAACCAGACGACGTATCTAGAATCTCCAATAGCCTAGGTTTTAGCAAATATATATATATATTTTTATGATTTTACCTAATCTTGTAACACTAAAAATCTCCACCAAAAAGTGTTTTCCCTGTAGTGTTTAATCCATGACTATGTGGAGGTCTACATGGATGATGTCATAGCATATGGTAATTCTTATGAAGAAGCATTGGCTAATATGAAAAGTGTTTTGTAGCATTCTTAGGACATGAATCTATCCATCAATAATGAAAAATGTTTTATGTTAATGATTAAGAGAATAGTGTTAAGACATCATATCTTAGCTTCAAGCATTAAAGTTAAACCATGACAAAATTTCCATCATTCAAAATTTAAATACCCCTCAGAAGAAACCGATGTTTGCAACTTTATTGGACATATTGGTTAGTATAGAAGATTCATCTATGATTTCAACAAAATAACAACATCTTTCTTTGTCCTTATTACTAAGGTTGACTTTTTTTGGTTGCAAAATGTCAAAAATCCTTTGAAACCTTGAAACAAAACTAATCTCATCCCCTATGTTTAAGGCCCTAATTGAAATATTTCTTTTCACATTCACATTGATGCTTCAAAAAAATCCTTAGGTGTTGTTCTCTAACAACATGAGGCTGCTAAAAAATATGCCATTTATTACATTAGCAAAAATATTTTTAGTTCTGATCTAAGCTATATTATTATTGAAAAGGGAGTTATCATAGTAATATATGCCATCAATAAATTCCAACACTACATCATCGAATACCCTATTTTTGTTCATATAAATCATTATGCTAATAGGTATCTAATGAAAAAACCTGTTGTTAGTGGTATTTTTGTTATATAGTTTATTTTATTGTAAGAATTTGTTCTAACTATACTTGATAATCGTGGTTGAGTAAATGTAGTTGCAAATTTCCTGTCTCGGTTAGAAAATAGCCCCAAAGAAGGCTTTATAAAAGACATTTTTCCAAATAAACACTTATTTTCTATGTCCTTGCAAACCCCATGGTTTGTTGACATTGCAAACTGTCTTATTGCCTAAAAAATTGTTCATCACATCTCTCATAAGGAATCTTGTGGAATCATTGGAAAACGTGCCCCCATATAGTTGGATTCAAGGGTATTTATTTAAAATGGGACTAGATCATATACTTTGTTGTTGCATGTAAGAGAATGAACTTTATGAGAAAGAAATGTACATTTCTTTCTCATATATCTCTTTCATTTTGAGGAAATAATGATCAAGTCATACAACTATTAGTTCATAATGTTATGGCCATACTAGAATAGTTGTTGTTACCTTTTAAAAGCATCATTGTAGCTCATTTCAGTCATTTACTTTATTGTGTTTGGTAAGAATACTTAAGAAATCCGAATTGTATTTCTCTAACATGTTTTAGCTTTAACTATGCCCCCTTTTTTTGTATGATAATGGATAGAGGTCTAAAATGTCTCATGGCCCTTTAATGCTACTAAACTGAGTGAGATTAATAAGCTGCAAGATGTTTGATAAAATGACTTAAAACATTATATATAAAGTTGGTTGTCATATTGGCACTTCTTGTCTCCTTTCCATAGCTCTGGAAATGTTTTGATTACTCCTAGGCATTTGAGATACTTACAAAAGAAACTGAATGTCTTGCTTGGTCCTTCATTTTTCAGGAACAATGTTTGAACTGAGATTAAACTTTCTTTTTACTCTTGTGGTGTAATTAGAAACATGCCTCCTTTTATAGGAGAAGAAGGGGGTTCAAATCATGATGAGGTACATGATAATGATGAGGATGAATATGATTTTTCTAAGACATGATTTACCTAGATAGGAGGAGAGGGGGAAGCACCTTAAATTTTAGTAGCATAAGTACTTGTCCAATGAGAAATCTAAACCTAACAACAGGTATTTCTTTTAAGGACATCAAAGATATGGGAAAATATGAACAAGGCCCATCTGAGCTACCAATTATTGAGAAAATACCTAAGGGCCTAGGGATGAGATCCACTCTAAATACACCACTTGCTGAAAATGGAGAGCTACATTCTATCTTTACCCCACCAACAAATAAGAAGGTTGAATGTGAGAATATGATAGGGGATTTGAGTTAGAGGACTCTAGTCCTTGGTATTATCAAGACATGGCAACCCCATTAGGAGTAATATGCTCAGTAAGGGAAACAAGGATCAATACCATTGGACATTGACAATACCCCTCCTCATAAAATTGAGGAATAAATAAATCTGTAGAGGAAGAAACAAAGAGAAATGAAAAGGTGGAAGTTAAATGAAAAGAAGAAGAAGAAGAGGAAAACTGGAAAACTATAGAAGAAGAAGCAAAGATGAAGGCTACAATAGAGGAAGCATATAAAAAAGATACATAGGAAGAAAAAATGGAAAGATGCAATAGAACAAGCAGATAATAAAGTAGTTGAAGAAGAAGAAAAGAAAAAAATAGAAGAAGATGAAAAAAAGGTTGTAGAAGAAAAATCTAAGGAAGTTACATAGGAAGAAAAAAGAGGAAAGCAGAGGTTGAGATGGAGGAAGAAGAAGAAAAGAGAAGGCCTAAAATAGAGCATAAGGGTGAAGAAGAAAAGGCCATGGATACTAGAGAAAGAAATGTGGATGAGAAGTAGGATGAATACAAAAACAAAATAAAGAGGGAAGGTGGTCAAGATGGACAAAACTCAAATGTGAAAAAGGTTAGAACTAAATACCTAGAACTAAAGCATAATGAGTAGAAGAGAATTTCCCATCAAGGGGAAACCAACCCAAAACAATAGGTACATCTTCCCACTTTGTCCACTATTATCTCGCCCTCTCTCTCAAAATCATCTAACTTGCTCTCCATTGTTGTGTATGGTTGTGCCTAGTGGGGTCCCTAGCACACTTGGTGCCGATTTCTCACAAATATATAGTCCTCTATCCTTTATAGAAAAAACTTTGTTGATTCATCAATCAAAAAAGAAATAAATACAACCAGAAACATCTTCTGTAGGAAAACACAAACAAAAAGAAACAAGGAAACCAATTTCTCACTCTATCCTTGAAAAACTAGAAAAATTTGAAGACAAACAACCCCAAATTCTTAGTGAAATATCATAAGGGGAATCTGATTTGGTTGAAGAAACCTTACTTAAAATGTCAGAAGAAGAGATACAATAATATGAGAGAAGAGCAAAACAAGAACATGAGAGAGAATTGGAAAGAAGAAGAAATCAAGAAAGAGAAAGAAAATCAAAAGCAAATACTGATGAAAGAGAATCACATAAANTTGACATGCCATGCCTTTACTTGACATGCCATGCCTTGCCTTGACATGCCATGCCTTTCCTTGACATGAAATTCCTTTTCATGCCTTGTCATGCCTTTCCATGTTATGTCTTGCCACACGTCCATGCAAATGGCTTATTAATGGCTTACTAATCGTTTTATGCCTTGCCTTGACATTTGGTCTGGGGGAAAAAAATCACAACCGAAAGATGTAACTATGTTCTTTAAGCTTAGGCAGGTCCATATGGCCAACTCCCATGTGACCACGATGCCCATAATCACTCGACACAGGGGTTTTGAAATTTGACCCCCTATGTTGGATTTGCATTATGCCTCACTGAGAAAAACCCTAGTTCCAAATATCCTTTAACAAACACATTTATGGGTGACGAAATCACAGGAGAGGGGTCCCCCTAGATGGAATCCGGTGACAAGTGTCCAACGGAATTGATGGTTCGTCGATCTGAGGCACGATTTGTGTGTTATGGAGAGTTGAAATTCGCTCAGTGAAGTCATTCATGGACACAATGACAATTTGGTTTGGGGGCACAAAATCACAATTGAGTGACGTAACTGAGTTCTATAAGATCTGTATGTCCAACGTCCATGCAACCATGATGCCCATAATCGCCTAACACAAGGGTTGTGAAAGTCCAGCCCCCTTGCAAGATTTGCATTGTGCCTCACTGAGAAAAACCCTGGTTTTGGAGATCCTCTAACAATCACTTTTCTGGGTGACATAATCACATGAGAGGGGTCCCCCTAGCTAGAATCCAGTGCCAAGAGTCCAACAAAATTGGTGTTTCATTGATCCGAGGCACAATTTGCGTGTTATGTTGATTTGAAACTTGCCTTTTGAATCCATTCATGGAGCCAATGGCATTTTGGTCCAAGGGCACAAAATCACAACCGGGCGACGTATCTAGAATCTCCAATAGCCTAGGTTTTAGCAAATATTTTTTTTTTTTATGATTTTACCTAATCTTGTAACACTAAAAATCTCCACCAAAAAGTGTTTTCCTTGTAGTGTTTAATCCATGACTATGTGGAGGTCTACATGGATGACGTCATAGCATATGGTAATTCTTATGAAGAAGCATTGGCTAATATGAAAAGTGTTTTGTAGCATTCTTAGGACATGAATCTATCCATCAATAATGAAAAATGTTTTATGTTAATGATTAAGAGAATAGTGTTAAGACATCATATCTTAGCTTCAAGCATTAAAGTTAAACCATGACAAAATTTCCATCATTCAAAATTTAAATACCCCTCAGAAGAAACCGATGTTTGCAACTTTATTGGACATATTGGTTAGTATAGAAGATTCATCTATGATTTCAACAAAATAACAACATCTTTCTTTGTCCTTATTACTAAGGTTGACTTTTTTTGGTTGCAAAATGTCAAAAATCCTTTGAAACCTTGAAACAAAACTAATCTCATCCCCTATGTTTAAGGCCCTAATTGAAATATTTCTTTTCACATTCACATTGATGCTTCAAAAAAATCCTTAGGTGTTGTTCTCTAACAACATGAGGCTGCTAAAAAATATGCCATTTATTACATTAGCAAAAATATTTTTAGTTCTGATCTAAGCTATATTATTATTGAAAAGGGAGTTATCATAGTAATATATGCCATCAATAAATTCCAACACTACATCATCGAATACCCTATTTTTGTTCATATAAATCATTATGCTAATAGGTATCTAATGAAAAAACCTGTTGTTAGTGGTATTTTTGTTATATAGTTTATTTTATTGTAAGAATTTGTTCTAACTATACTTGATAATCGTGGTTGAGTAAATGTAGTTGCAAATTTCCTGTCTCGGTTAGAAAATAGCCCCAAAGAAGGCTTTATAAAAGACATTTTTCCAAATAAACACTTATTTTCTATGTCCTTGCAAACCCCATGGTTTGTTGACATTGCAAACTGTCTTATTGCCTAAAAAATTGTTCATCACATCTCTCATAAGGAATCTTGTGGAATCATTGGAAAACGTGCCCCCATATAGTTGGATTCAAGGGTATTTATTTAAAATGGGACTAGATCATATACTTTGTTGTTGCATGTAAGAGAATGAACTTTATGAGAAAGAAATGTACATTTCTTTCTCATATATCTCTTTCATTTTGAGGAAATAATGATCAAGTCATACAACTATTAGTTCATAATGTTATGGCCATACTAGAATAGTTGTTGTTACCTTTTAAAAGCATCATTGTAGCTCATTTCAGTCATTTACTTTATTGTGTTTGGTAAGAATACTTAAGAAATCCGAATTGTATTTCTCTAACATGTTTTAGCTTTAACTATGCCCCCTTTTTTTGTATGATAATGGATAGAGGTCTAAAATGTCTCATGGCCCTTTAATGCTACTAAACTGAGTGAGATTAATAAGCTGCAAGATGTTTGATAAAATGACTTAAAACATTATATATAAAGTTGGTTGTCATATTGGCACTTCTTGTCTCCTTTCCATAGCTCTGGAAATGTTTTGATTACTCCTAGGCATTTGAGATACTTACAAAAGAAACTGAATGTCTTGCTTGGTCCTTCATTTTTCAGGAACAATGTTTGAACTGAGATTAAACTTTCTTTTTACTCTTGTGGTGTAATTAGAAACATGCCTCCTTTTATAGGAGAAGAAGGGGGTTCAAATCATGATGAGGTACATGATAATGATGAGGATGAATATGATTTTTCTAAGACATGATTTACCTAGATAGGAGGAGAGGGGGAAGCACCTTAAATTTTAGTAGCATAAGTACTTGTCCAATGAGAAATCTAAACCTAACAACAGGTATTTCTTTTAAGGACATCAAAGATATGGGAAAATATGAACAAGGCCCATCTGAGCTACCAATTATTGAGAAAATACCTAAGGGCCTAGGGATGAGATCCACTCTAAATACACCACTTGCTGAAAATGGAGAGCTACATTCTATCTTTACCCCACCAACAAATAAGAAGGTTGAATGTGAGAATATGATAGGGGATTTGAGTTAGAGGACTCTAGTCCTTGGTATTATCAAGACATGGCAACCCCATTAGGAGTAATATGCTCAGTAAGGGAAACAAGGATCAATACCATTGGACATTGACAATACCCCTCCTCATAAAATTGAGGAATAAATAAATCTGTAGAGGAAGAAACAAAGAGAAATGAAAAGGTGGAAGTTAAATGAAAAGAAGAAGAAGAAGAGGAAAACTGGAAAACTATAGAAGAAGAAGCAAAGATGAAGGCTACAATAGAGGAAGCATATAAAAAAGATACATAGGAAGAAAAAATGGAAAGATGCAATAGAACAAGCAGATAATAAAGTAGTTGAAGAAGAAGAAAAGAAAAAAATAGAAGAAGATGAAAAAAAGGTTGTAGAAGAAAAATCTAAGGAAGTTACATAGGAAGAAAAAAGAGGAAAGCAGAGGTTGAGATGGAGGAAGAAGAAGAAAAGAGAAGGCCTAAAATAGAGCATAAGGGTGAAGAAGAAAAGGCCATGGATACTAGAGAAAGAAATGTGGATGAGAAGTAGGATGAATACAAAAACAAAATAAAGAGGGAAGGTGGTCAAGATGGACAAAACTCAAATGTGAAAAAGGTTAGAACTAAATACCTAGAACTAAAGCATAATGAGTAGAAGAGAATTTCCCATCAAGGGGAAACCAACCCAAAACAATAGGTACATCTTCCCACTTTGTCCACTATTATCTCGCCCTCTCTCTCAAAATCATCTAACTTGCTCTCCATTGTTGTGTATGGTTGTGCCTAGTGGGGTCCCTAGCACACTTGGTGCCGATTTCTCACAAATATATAGTCCTCTATCCTTTATAGAAAAAACTTTGTTGATTCATCAATCAAAAAAGAAATAAATACAACCAGAAACATCTTCTGTAGGAAAACACAAACAAAAAGAAACAAGGAAACCAATTTCTCACTCTATCCTTGAAAAACTAGAAAAATTTGAAGACAAACAACCCCAAATTCTTAGTGAAATATCATAAGGGGAATCTGATTTGGTTGAAGAAACCTTACTTAAAATGTCAGAAGAAGAGATACAATAATATGAGAGAAGAGCAAAACAAGAACATGAGAGAGAATTGGAAAGAAGAAGAAATCAAGAAAGAGAAAGAAAATCAAAAGCAAATACTGATGAAAGAGAATCACATAAAGGAGAAGTAAGAACAAGTTTAAATGATCAAGACATCTTTCTTACTTTTCAACATAAACCCCTCAAACCATAACCTCAAAACAATTCACCTATCTCATCCTTATCTACTATACATCTTTCTTATTTTATCCCTATCCACTTTATATCATTTCATCTATCATTTACACCTCCTAAGAAGGCTTATAGTTTTTATAAAAAACCTAGCAACAAAAGGAAGTAATAAGGTGAAGCTTTGTTTTAAGTCTAAAAAGAGGAGCAATAAGGTTAAGCTCTGTACTTGAAAAGAATTACAAACAATGACAATTTCATACCTTTTGAAATTTTTTATGGTTGTAAACCTAAAATTTTTCAAGAGAAGATATTTATGAAAGACTTCCTTAAAGCATTCAATGAAATTTGTTCTTAAAAGCTCTATGGAATGACTACAAGAAAGCACCAAATATTTTGTAAATTTGAATGCATAAGGCAAAGAACACATTTGAAAATTCAAAAATTGGAGGGAATATATCTTTTTGAATCTACATATGAGGTATAAGGCAGTTCCAGAAATCATTTCAAGTACAAAGTTCATAAAAGATTGCAAAAATTACAAGTTTTTGAAATGAGTGCAAAGTACATGACTGATTTAAAGTGCAAATGATAACAATAGAAGGATATATTAACACTCTGGAGTATCATTGCACTTACCAGGACAAATGAGAGGAGAAATACGTTGGAAGTCCTTGGTGAAATGACAAGTTTATATTATTTTCTGTCATCAATACATTTCATTTGTCAGAAAACATAAGTCTTAAGCTCATCAAAACCCCCGCAGTTTAATACAGTCTTAGAGAAGGAGCGATAGGTTACCACTAACTGAGAGAATTATGTTTCTTCTACCTGTTTATTCTCTCACACATAAGAGAAGGGTCCAATAAGAAAGCTCCACATGAATCGTGAGTTACAGTAGTTCAAAAAGATCCCCAAAATTGCAAAATTTTCGCCCAAATTGTGTTGCAACTCCAACGCATTCAAAGCTACATGCACGAGTTTGATTTCAAATTGATTTTGAATTTCAAAGATTAAGAGTTTTTTTTAGGAACCCCATGATGTTCCAAAACTCTAAATTCACCAACAAAATCAACTACAAATGTTGTGTTAACGAGGGCATCGAATTTCTATAGGATATGGGAAAAGATTAGGGCTTTTTACAGTGCAGATAGGGTATCGAAGTTGAGGGAGAACTTGATTATATCAATGGATTTTTCTCCAAAGAATCACACTATAGGTATGCCAAACTTTGATTGGTTCCAAATATAGCCAGGGATTCAACATTGAAATCAAAATTTGCATGAATTAATGAAAGAAAGAATCTTTGTTTTTATGTTAACATAAAAATCAAAATTTTGTTCTCTTACAATAACTATAATAGGATAACAAAGAATTCATGAGAAAAAATAGAGCACATAGTGGAAAATTGAGCAAATTTTGAATCAGATTGAAGCACATACAATGAACATGGCATAAACAGATTTTGTTGAGACTAGAACAAAATATTTAATCATGGCTAACAAAATAGAACCCATATCTTTTGATGCATCTCAATTCCATGAAAAAACTTTAAAAATATTGCCGGAGGTGAAATGGCTTCAATTTTTACTCAAATTTGATGGGTATGATGAAAAAGTTACAAAGGAATTTGCCCATACATTTGATGGTGAGAGGGCCACTGTTGGTAACCTCACCTTACACTTATCATAGGATGTGTTAGCACAGGTGACACGATTACCACAAGAAGGGGAAAGATACTTCAAGAGAAAACAGTTTAAAGAGAAATCTTGGATATCATTTTTATGCAGGTCAAGGGAAACAATAGTGAATTGGAAATCAGGAATTCCAAGGAGTTGGTTGGTGCATCCTTGGGACGAGGTAGCTTATGTGATTCAAAAATTCATCACTTATGAAGGAAAATATATCATAATCTTCCTATATCATATTAGTCTATTGCAACATTTGAAGCAAGAAAAGAAAATGAATATGCCTTATTATTTTCTCAATAGCCTCTCTAAAATGGCTAAGGGGATCCAAAAATAGGACAAAAATGAAGAAAGGAGCTTATACCATCACAGGGTCATTAAAATGATCATAAGCCATGAATTGCAAAAACAAAACATCACATGGCAACAATTATTGGTTGATAACAAGTTTGTGGAAGAAGAGGAGGACAAAGAAGAGGAATTTGTTTCAGATGATGATGAAGAGGATGATAAAGTAAAAATAATCATGGCTCACGAGGCAACAAAATAAAACAGCCCATGGGAACAAGAAGCATGGTCAAGGAAGAAAAATAATTTCAAGAGAAGGATAAGGCATTTAGAACCTACAAAAGGAAATCTAGGAACTTTCATATAGAAAAAGAGGTGGATCCAACTCAACAAAAGGATTATGCTCAGATAGAATTTTTAGAGGCACAAGAAAAAGAAAAGGAGGAAGTTGAAGCATTTGATAATGAAAATGTTGAAGGACAAGAGGCTTCTACATACTCTACATACAAAAAAATTAAAAAAAGATTGAGGACAATTGTTGAAGAAATGGGGAATGTGGATCAGATTGAGGAATTATCATAAAAACAAAAAGGGAAGAAGATAGTTGTTGAGTCACCATCAAAACTTAAGAAGAAATAGAAAAAAGATAAAGAAGGTGAAAAGAAAGATCAAATAAATAGAACTTTTGGAGAGATACTTGAAAACAAAAAATGAGATGCTCAGAACTCAAAGCCACAAAGTTCATGAAGAAAATGAAAAACTCAAGAAATAAAATGAGAAGTTGAAGAGGGAAACCATTGTGCTTACAAACCAAGCATATAAGTGGTATTAGAAAGCAAAAGTATAGGAAAATAAAAATACAATCAATAGCACGGAAAAAGAAAATCAATGAAATGACTAAACCTGGGAATGAGATATTGTTGCAAGTTGCACAGGAAGTAGGAGATGCTTGAGGATCGATTATCATTGCATAGGGACATGCACTATCATCAACTTGGGGGAGATGTTGGGTACTTTTGATAAATACTTTTTAGCCTTACTTTTCCTTATTTTTTCATATTTAAACCATTCCCATTCTTCATTCCATCACGATTTTTACATTTAAATGTGTAAAATATGCTGCTTTTGTCATTTCTTTTATTTTATGAAATTTAGACAAAAATTAGGCATTAAAGATAAATTTTTAACAGAAATTACAAGAAGTTGTAACTTCTGGTAATAGCTCCATAGTTTATATACTTGAAGGATATCTGGGCGAATTCTGAGACATGTGGCATGATCCTTGATGTCCATGGATTGACAAATACCTATTCGCTTCCAGAAAGAGGCTCCACATGTGTGAAGTCAACGTCGATCAAACTCAACCACTTATGCAGTAAAATCCCCTGTTTTTGGCAAAAATCAGGGCAGATTTGGGATTTCTTGGGATTTCCTGTAATATTTTGGATCATGAGGATGGATTCGACCCTCCTAGAGTAAATAAGGGATCTTAGGAGTAATTCTAGTATTTTTGGTTACATACTTTTGTATAAATACCCCAAGACATGGATGGAAAGACATATCTCTATTTTTCATTTATAAAATTTCAGACTTGGAGCTTTTGGATCAGACTTGTGCAAATGTTTTGAATGATTTCATTTATTAGTTCTATAAACCTTGCACATTACCTCTTTTAAGCTCAGTACATATTGCATTGACCAGTTTTCTAGACATTAATAGTTTATTGATTAATTACATGTAATGTTTATTTTGGAAATATTTTATNACAATAATATGAGAGAAGAGCAAAACAAGAACATGAGAGAGAATTGGAAAGAAGAAGAAATCAAGAAAGAGAAAGAAAATCAAAAGCAAATACTGATGAAAGAGAATCACATAAAGGAGAAGTAAGAACAAGTTTAAATGATCAAGACATCTTTCTTACTTTTCAACATAAACCCCTCAAACCATAACCTCAAAACAATTCACCTATCTCATCCTTATCTACTATACATCTTTCTTATTTTATCCCTATCCACTTTATATCATTTCATCTATCATTTACACCTCCTAAGAAGGCTTATAGTTTTTATAAAAAACCTAGCAACAAAAGGAAGTAATAAGGTGAAGCTTTGTTTTAAGTCTAAAAAGAGGAGCAATAAGGTTAAGCTCTGTACTTGAAAAGAATTACAAACAATGACAATTTCATACCTTTTGAAATTTTTTATGGTTGTAAACCTAAAATTTTTCAAGAGAAGATATTTATGAAAGACTTCCTTAAAGCATTCAATGAAATTTGTTCTTAAAAGCTCTATGGAATGACTACAAGAAAGCACCAAATATTTTGTAAATTTGAATGCATAAGGCAAAGAACACATTTGAAAATTCAAAAATTGGAGGGAATATATCTTTTTGAATCTACATATGAGGTATAAGGCAGTTCCAGAAATCATTTCAAGTACAAAGTTCATAAAAGATTGCAAAAATTACAAGTTTTTGAAATGAGTGCAAAGTACATGACTGATTTAAAGTGCAAATGATAACAATAGAAGGATATATTAACACTCTGGAGTATCATTGCACTTACCAGGACAAATGAGAGGAGAAATACGTTGGAAGTCCTTGGTGAAATGACAAGTTTATATTATTTTCTGTCATCAATACATTTCATTTGTCAGAAAACATAAGTCTTAAGCTCATCAAAACCCCCGCAGTTTAATACAGTCTTAGAGAAGGAGCGATAGGTTACCACTAACTGAGAGAATTATGTTTCTTCTACCTGTTTATTCTCTCACACATAAGAGAAGGGTCCAATAAGAAAGCTCCACATGAATCGTGAGTTACAGTAGTTCAAAAAGATCCCCAAAATTGCAAAATTTTCGCCCAAATTGTGTTGCAACTCCAACGCATTCAAAGCTACATGCACGAGTTTGATTTCAAATTGATTTTGAATTTCAAAGATTAAGAGTTTTTTTTAGGAACCCCATGATGTTCCAAAACTCTAAATTCACCAACAAAATCAACTACAAATGTTGTGTTAACGAGGGCATCGAATTTCTATAGGATATGGGAAAAGATTAGGGCTTTTTACAGTGCAGATAGGGTATCGAAGTTGAGGGAGAACTTGATTATATCAATGGATTTTTCTCCAAAGAATCACACTATAGGTATGCCAAACTTTGATTGGTTCCAAATATAGCCAGGGATTCAACATTGAAATCAAAATTTGCATGAATTAATGAAAGAAAGAATCTTTGTTTTTATGTTAACATAAAAATCAAAATTTTGTTCTCTTACAATAACTATAATAGGATAACAAAGAATTCATGAGAAAAAATAGAGCACATAGTGGAAAATTGAGCAAATTTTGAATCAGATTGAAGCACATACAATGAACATGGCATAAACAGATTTTGTTGAGACTAGAACAAAATATTTAATCATGGCTAACAAAATAGAACCCATATCTTTTGATGCATCTCAATTCCATGAAAAAACTTTAAAAATATTGCCGGAGGTGAAATGGCTTCAATTTTTACTCAAATTTGATGGGTATGATGAAAAAGTTACAAAGGAATTTGCCCATACATTTGATGGTGAGAGGGCCACTGTTGGTAACCTCACCTTACACTTATCATAGGATGTGTTAGCACAGGTGACACGATTACCACAAGAAGGGGAAAGATACTTCAAGAGAAAACAGTTTAAAGAGAAATCTTGGATATCATTTTTATGCAGGTCAAGGGAAACAATAGTGAATTGGAAATCAGGAATTCCAAGGAGTTGGTTGGTGCATCCTTGGGACGAGGTAGCTTATGTGATTCAAAAATTCATCACTTATGAAGGAAAATATATCATAATCTTCCTATATCATATTAGTCTATTGCAACATTTGAAGCAAGAAAAGAAAATGAATATGCCTTATTATTTTCTCAATAGCCTCTCTAAAATGGCTAAGGGGATCCAAAAATAGGACAAAAATGAAGAAAGGAGCTTATACCATCACAGGGTCATTAAAATGATCATAAGCCATGAATTGCAAAAACAAAACATCACATGGCAACAATTATTGGTTGATAACAAGTTTGTGGAAGAAGAGGAGGACAAAGAAGAGGAATTTGTTTCAGATGATGATGAAGAGGATGATAAAGTAAAAATAATCATGGCTCACGAGGCAACAAAATAAAACAGCCCATGGGAACAAGAAGCATGGTCAAGGAAGAAAAATAATTTCAAGAGAAGGATAAGGCATTTAGAACCTACAAAAGGAAATCTAGGAACTTTCATATAGAAAAAGAGGTGGATCCAACTCAACAAAAGGATTATGCTCAGATAGAATTTTTAGAGGCACAAGAAAAAGAAAAGGAGGAAGTTGAAGCATTTGATAATGAAAATGTTGAAGGACAAGAGGCTTCTACATACTCTACATACAAAAAAATTAAAAAAAGATTGAGGACAATTGTTGAAGAAATGGGGAATGTGGATCAGATTGAGGAATTATCATAAAAACAAAAAGGGAAGAAGATAGTTGTTGAGTCACCATCAAAACTTAAGAAGAAATAGAAAAAAGATAAAGAAGGTGAAAAGAAAGATCAAATAAATAGAACTTTTGGAGAGATACTTGAAAACAAAAAATGAGATGCTCAGAACTCAAAGCCACAAAGTTCATGAAGAAAATGAAAAACTCAAGAAATAAAATGAGAAGTTGAAGAGGGAAACCATTGTGCTTACAAACCAAGCATATAAGTGGTATTAGAAAGCAAAAGTATAGGAAAATAAAAATACAATCAATAGCACGGAAAAAGAAAATCAATGAAATGACTAAACCTGGGAATGAGATATTGTTGCAAGTTGCACAGGAAGTAGGAGATGCTTGAGGATCGATTATCATTGCATAGGGACATGCACTATCATCAACTTGGGGGAGATGTTGGGTACTTTTGATAAATACTTTTTAGCCTTACTTTTCCTTATTTTTTCATATTTAAACCATTCCCATTCTTCATTCCATCACGATTTTTACATTTAAATGTGTAAAATACGCTGCTTTTGCCATTTCTTTTATTTTATGAAATTTAGACAAAAATTAGGCATTAAAGATAATTTTTTAACAGAAATTACAGGAAGTTGTAACTTCTGGTAATAGCTCCGTAGTTTATATACTTGAAGGATATCTGGGCGAATTCTGAGACATGTGGCATGATCCTTGATGTCTATGGATTGAAAAATACCTATTCGCTTCCAGAAAGAGGCTCCACACGTGTGAAGTCAACGTCGGTCAAACTCAACCACTTATGCAGTAAAATCCCCTATTTTTGGCAAAAATCAGGGCAGATTTGGGATTTCTTGGGATTTCCTGTAATATTTTGGATCATGAGGATGGAGTCGACCCTCCTAGAGTAAATAAGGGATCTTAGGAGTAATTCTAGTATTTTTGGTTACATACTTTTGTATAAATACCCCAAGACATGGATGGAAAGACATATCTCTATTTTTCGTTTATAAAATTTCAAACTTGGAGCTTTTGGATTAGACCTGTGCAAATATTTTGAATGATTTCATTTATTAGTTCTACAAACCTTGCACATTACCTCTTTTAAGCTCAATACATATTGCATTGACCAGTTTTCTATACATTAATAGTTTATTGATTAATTACATGTAATGTTTATTTTGGAAATATTTTATGAGGTTGAAAATGTCTAAGTTTTCCTAAACGTTGATGAATGGTTGATAGTGATAGATATTCTAATGAGTTATGAATGATTTTTTTAATGGCTATGGAGTGTTATTACTATACAATGATTATATAAATGTTTCATCAACACTAAATGTCTTCTCACAAACACTTATAAACTAAAAGGACTTAAATAGGCTACATAATCCCTTCTATTATGTGGCCTCTATAGAATCATAATTTTAGTAAAGAACCTATATGAAAAGTGGTAATTATTCATCAAAGACTAGGAAATGTAGACTTGACCCACTATTGTAGCTCCTCCAAGAAAGACAATGGGCCCGTTAACATGCACTTTCAACAATTTTTTAACCCAGGAAAAGAGGAAGATGGAACTAAAATCCATAGTAGCCCATCATGTTGGTTGATCAAGAAGGAATATGGACCCACAAACCCTCTAAAACATGCCATTGACTACACCAATGAAGAAGGATATTGTGCCCCGAAATTTGTTTCCTTAGAAACTTACCAAAATGATAGATCCATGGGGTGAAGAAGCTAGTGATTATGGGAATAATAGTAGTTGTACCAATCTCGGGAACTCCCTATACGACTTGAGGCATCCAAGAAATTCCCATTATAAATACTCTTATCCATAGCTTAAGTTTGGGTAGATTTTGCATTTCACACAATTAAGGTTATAAGTACAAAAGCTATGCATTAGACAATATACATAGAAATTGTTTGTTTGTGAAATAAAGATAATGTTCCTTTTAGTTGAGATAAGATATTTTATAGGGGTTCATTAGTCCTCTTAAATTTAGGGACCACTTGAAAAGATTGCTAGTCAAGACACATTCTTAAGTATCTTTTTCATTTTCATTTTTATTCAGTTGTGGTGTGTTTTATAATTCCTTAGGCCATCGTCTCTTGAACTCGAGTGACTAAGGAATTGTTCATATTTTCAATTTAGTAGTTAGAATGTTAATTGTGTCTTGTTGAACTCCTTCACAAGCATACCATGACCTCATGGTTGGTGGGAGTAGTTGTTAGAAGTTAAACGCATCATAGAATATATTTATCTCTGTAACATTTTCTTTATTCTTCAACAATTAGTGTTCATTCCTATAATATTCATTTCCTTATAAAAAATCCTTCACTTTCAAGTATTTTGGTTACACATTTTTCCAAGACATCTCCATGAGATCCACTTCTATTAAGCATATCTCTCTAACATTGTCATCACAACACACAACACTCAATAACCTATCCTTTGCCCATTCATTTCCATATGCTTAAGCAATGTGCAAGAACC
>JZKD02S0461685.1:284290-295665 GCA_000966675.3 Picea glauca | reverse complement strand
GAATCAGTGTCTGGAACTTTTGGCTACTTTTCACACTTTCATAGATTAACTAAATTAAATGAATAAGATATGCAATTCAAATAATTATTCGTAAACATCTAAGACACAAATTGTATGAAGTAGATATAATATATTTATTTTATTTATTTAACTTGAATGAATACATATAAAATCAATTCTTTAATATCTTCGACTTCAACTGAATATGAGAGATCCAACTCTCTGATACAAAACCCAACTTGTAGTTCCCAGATAAAACTGAGAAATGATGAATTCAACCCTCATAACAAGACCTAGCTTGTTGATCTCAGATTTAACTGAGATGTGAGGAATCCAACCCTCGTAACAAGACTCAGCTTGTAAATAGGCACCAACCTGATATAATGAACTTCCATTCAATCCATTATATATACATATATTTAATCCACCAAGGCCCATTTTTCTCTTCATATTCATTTACTTATATAGTCCTTCAAAGAGTGCCACTTTGAAACAATGTGTCATTTTGGAATGAACCATTGCATCCCTTCATTTAATTTTAACATGAATAATCTTTTCCTTTTATTCATTAATTTATCGTGTAAGTTTCTTAAGTTAATTAGAAGACTAATCTTGATTTGAATTTTGTCCTCATGAGTTGATCACATATATGGATTGACTCATTATATCATTCCTACGCTTCTGTTGCATCCCCAGTTCACCAACAGATCATATTTGAGCTTTTACCGACTCTATGTATTGTCATGGTGTTAATCTCTCTCGAATTGCTCTACAAACCTTAAGTTGTTTACATAAATGAATTCTATATGAGACACTTCCTTAAACCCAATGTTCAAATGACTGTGGGCTTGTAACCTTGGGTTTATTCTCCATTTAATCTCCTTATTTTATTATATGACTGTCACTGGAACCACGTCTTTCGAGCTTCAAAATTCTTCCTCCCCCCCCCCCTTTTTTCTTTTAGCCCCTATATGTCCAATGTTGGGACTGTGTTCTCCAGGCTTCAACGCTCTAGAACTTTTCTTCTTCTTTTCACCAAATTCTTGTTATCACCGAAGCGATATCTTCCAGAGTGTTACAACTCGAGCAACTTCAATTCACGGATTTTAATCCTCATCGTTGATCACGGTTTCAGATCAATGGTCTGATCATTCTTTTAAAGGACTCATTTCTCACAATTTTCTTATCCTTATCCAATGGTTGGGATTCAATTGTGAGATGGACCACTGTTGTTTCCTTCGATACTACCCATCTTCATGAGTTTTGTTCTTTTATGAACTTCTTCTAGATTTCGTTGCAATGCAGAATAGGCTCATCACCGTAAATCTTACCTTTTGGTTTATGGATGGATTTTCTCGCCCCTGTATCACTTTCATGATCTAGATCAATGGACATGTTTTAATCATCCAATAAGTGGATGATTGTCCTTTGCTTCGGGACTTCCTAACTTTGGCCCTGTTTATCCTATATTTCCACTTTGTCATCCAACAGTCAAGATAACTCTCGAAAGAGACCTGACTCCGAGATATTCATCCCTTTCCTTAGTTTCAATTGTAGTTGGAGTGGGGGAGTTCTGATCAACCGTTGATCTTACCTTTTTGTTCGACGGGTGGATCTCGTCGTACTTATTTGATCACATTGACTAATCCAAGGATCAAGACTTAATCTTATTCCACTGGCTTAATCCAATGACTGAGAAAGACTCATGCGAATATTAAATCAACGACCAACGTTATTTCATGAATTCAGCCTTCGACGCTCCGGGTATGCTTGCTGGTAGGATAAGTTGAATATCCTTGGAGGCTATAATCCAGGAGTGACGTGGCTTGCTAGCATCACTGTTGATGTGGCACTGTCTGAGTGGCTGCCATGTGTCACCTAGATTCATGAATTTCGTATACCTAAAGTGCCAACTAGACCTTGACACTTGTCACCATCTGATTGTGCCATGTGTCCTTGCTGACGTTGTCTTGCTGACATGGATCTCCTGAAGTGTCATATGTCTTTCCCCTTTGGATCATATATTGGACGGTCTAGTTTTCACCTGAATTCTTGATCCAATGACCCTCATTCACTTCGGGACTTCGGGGCTCTGGCCTTCGAGTAAACTTAGATGTTTTAGACCCCTTTTATATGAAGTGATCAACGCCGAAGTTGACCATCATTGGACCCTCCTATCCTCATCCAACGATCACCATGCATTTCCTAGATTTGATGGCCCTCATTCACTTCGGGAATTCAGGGCTCCAACCTTTGGGTGAATTTACATGTTTTAGACCCCTTTTGCCGAAGTGGTCAACGTTGGAGTTGACCGTCTCCTTTCCTTTACTGTGATCTGACGGTTTCAATTTCACTCCAAATCAATGGTGGACGACAATTCGTGACTTCAGGGCTTCGACCTTCAGGTAAACTTACCTGTTCTTGGCTTCTTTTCGCTGGAGTGGTCAGCGTCGAAGTTGGCCATCTCCTTTCCTTTATTGTGATCTGACGGTTCCAATATTTTCACTCTAGATCAACGATTGACAGTAGTTTGTTTAATCTGAGACTCCATGATATTTGTGGCTTACATTGTCCTTCCACTAAACTCGATCGAATGGTCGAGAATTCATCCAAAGCCCTTCCTTAATCTAACGACTAGCATATTTTCATGACTTCGTGAGTTCGTTCCTCTGCCTTATCTCCAATGTCCCGAAACTTACGCTATCCTTCCACTTGGCTTTGATCAGTGGTTCTAAATAATCTGATGGTTGCGATTACTCCCGAAATTTGAATGGATGATTAGATTTCCACGATCCTTCACACATGATTCTTCTGTGTAGGATATGGCTTATGCGTGAACTGACGGTCCAAGATTTTCCTGAGAACTATATCAACGAACATGATTCTTCCTTGATTCTTTTGGAGTTTAACTGTGGGGATTTCAATCTCGATAACATTTTTGCAATGCGCTCTCCCTTATGAGCTTCGATTAATGTCCTTCCTTATGAGCTTTAGGAACATAAGATCATTGTCGATCCTATCATGATAAAAAATGATCACGAATTTCTTCTGCCCCAAGGTGTTATTTCTTTTCCTCTGATTATTGTACATGTTTGACTCATGTTGCCATCAATGATGACACATAATCAATAATACCAACAATCTCCCCCTTTGGCATTGAGGAAAACATATTTGTAAAACAAATACTTTTACTCCCCCTATCACTGATCTCATTTTCAGGTTGGAGGATTGAAATTTTACTTATACCAAATATTAATACCAGTTTGTTTTTACTGTTTCCCCCCCCTTTGACATCAATGACAAAGAGTTAATTTTTCACTATTTTTCTCCCGCTGTGAATGTGACAGTTGTTATCTCAATCTATGATACCAATGTCTTTTAAAACTAATCTAATGGCTTCCTCATTTGATGACCAAATTAAATACTCCCATTGAGTTTTTACTGTTTCATAGGGTTTTACTCTCTTCTCCTTTGTCCTAAAGGACAAGGGTGTGAATCTTACTAATCTTCTTGATCTGCATGATATCATCAAGATCTGCTATTGTGTCATATTCTTCTTTAGGAACTCTCATTTCTTGAGTTTGATCCATTTCATATTCAAATCTATGAATTTCACCTTCCTTATTAGGAACTTCACCCATCATTTTCTTGTTATCAATTTCTTCATTTTTAGGTGCCAGGTTATCTCTCTTGCTTTCTATTTCATATTTTCTTCTCCATACCTTTTCATGAGATATTTTGTTTGTAGGATCTTTCTTTTCTAGATTTGTTCTTAGATACTTGCCATTTCTTCTTTTCTTCCAACCTTCATTAGATTTTCTTCCTGACTTGTATGAATTATTTCTCATGGATTGACTTCTTTCTTTTCTGTAGTTTTGGGATTTGTGACCAAACCTATCATAGTTGTATCATCTCATTGCATGACAAAACTTTGAAGTGTAGCAAACATAATTGCATCTCCAACATCTCATTGAGTTATTGGACCTTCCTGATTTTTTCTTTTTTCAGGATTCTTGCATTCCAACTCTTTGTGACCAAAGTTATTACAAGAAAAACAATAACCATTGAATATGTTTCCATACTTGGGGTTTGTTGTGACATGCGAAGTTTGTCTTTTAATATGTTTCTTGATTTTTACTTTTATAGCTTCCTTCCTTGACAACGTCCATGGTTTGTTTTAGGTTTGTGACTGTACCTTTTTCTTTTGAGGAGTATGATCCTTTATCAGGTTTTTGAATGATGCTCCATTTTCCACCTTCTTCTTTCTTATTGTATCCAAGATCAATTTTGTCACCAATTGGTCTTTGACTTTTCTAGATCCTATCTAGGATAGCTAAGTTGTTCTTGAAATTTACAGTTGATTTTGTCTTTTTATTCTTCTTTTTGAGGTTGATAACTTCCATTTCCAGCATGTGACATGTTTCTTCCTTTTTAGTCAACTAAATCTTCAAGGCTCCTTCTTTTTTCTTAGCTCCTTCAAGTTGAGTCTTTATATTGATGACTATATCTTCTGTATCATCCAAGACTTCTATGTAGTTATTAGTTTTTTCATATGTCTTTAACTCTTCTAGATCTTTTGTTAGATCAACAACTTCATTCTTCATTCTTTTGATTTCTTCCTTATTTTCTAGCTGAATCCTTTTCAGGTTGATGGCTTCCAATTCCAACTTGTGGCATGGTTCTTCCTTTCTGGTTAATTGGATATTATGTTCTTCTTTATTTTTCTTTTCTTCTTCAATTTGAGTCATTAGAGTTGCATTAGTACTTTCATTTATCTTTTTGACGTTAATAATTTCCAATTCCAACATGTGATATGATTCTTCTCTTTTAGTTAATTGGATCTTCTGGGCTTCTTCATTCTTCTTAGTTTCTTCAAGTTGAGTTTTTAGACAGATGACCATTTATTTTGTTTCTTCGAGTACTTCTTTTATTTTATTGTCACGTGTCTTTAATTCTTCCATTTATTATGTTATATTAGAAACTTTAGTCTTCAATCTTTTGATTTCTTTTTCTTTGTCTTCTCGTTGAATCTTTTGTTCATGCTCTTCATGGTTAGATTGATCTAATTGTTGTAGTAGCAACATATATTTCTTTTGAAGTTTATCCAATTCTTCAAAAGTGCACATAACCGTGTATTCAAGCTGGTCAAGAACATCCTTAGTAACTTCAATATATAAACCATTTGTTGGTTCCATATCATTTCAAATGTAGCTATAACATCAGTCTTAAAATCTAATAGTTTTTCTTTATTGAATACTGAGGTATTCATCAATTCCTTGATGTAGTAGTCTTCTCTGTTGATAACTGGGGTTTGCATAAATTCTTTGATGGAAGTGTCATCTTCTGTGTTTTGTTCTTTATTCTGATCAGAATTCTCTTTATTTGTATTTTTTTCTTCAATCTGATTTGATTTCTTTATTTCTGAGTTTTGTTCGTTAATTTGATTGTAATTCTCTTTTTCCATGTCTTGTTCTTTATTCTGATATGAACTTTCTTGTTCTGTATTTTGTTCTATAAATTGATTGTAATTATCCATTTCTTTGTTTTGTTCTCTATTTTGATAAGAATTCTCCAACTGGAGCCATAACACTTTAGCAGAGGTGCAGTGTCCAATCTTTTCTTTGACTAGGTCTGACAGTCCATTAGGTTGAAATATACACTTGACACTGAGAGGGGGGGTGAATTAGTGTCTCTAGCATTTGGATACTTTTCAAACTTTCATAGATTAACTAAAATAACTGAATAATATATGCTGTTCAATTAATTATTCATAAACATCTAAAACACAAACTTTATGAAGTAGATATAATATCTTTCTTTTATTTATTTAACTTGAATGAATACACATAAAATCAATCCTTTAATATCTTCGACTTCAACTGAATATGAGAGATCCAAATCTCTGATAAAAGACCCAACTTGTAGTTCTTAGATCCAACTGAGAAATGATGAATCCAACCCTCATAAAAAGACCTAGGTTGTTGATCTTAGATCCAACTGAGATGTGAGGAATCTAACCCTCATAACAAGACTCAACTTGTAAACAAGCGCCAACCCGATAAAATGAACTTCCATTCAATCCATTATATATACATATATTTAATCCACCAAGACACATTCTTCTCTTCATATTCCTTTACTTATATAGTCCTCCAAAGGGTGCCACTTTGAAATAACGTGTCCCTTTGGAATGAACCATTGCACCCCTTCATTTAATTTTAACATGAATAATATTTTCCTTTTATTCATTAATTTATCGTGTAAGTTTCTTAAGTTAATTAGAAGACTAATATTGATTCAAATTTTGTCCTCGTGAGTTGATCAAAGATATGGATCGAATCATTATATCATTCCTATGCTTCTGCTGCATCCCTAGTTTGCCAACAGATCATATTTGAGATTTTACCGACTCTCTGTATTGTTATGGTGTTAATCTCCGTTGAATTACTCTACAAACCTTAAACTGTTTACATAAATGAATTTTGTATGAGACACTTCCTTCAACCCAATGTTCAAATGACCATGGGCTCGTAACCTCGGGTTTATTTTCCATTTAATCTCCTTACCTTATTATATGACTGTCTCTGGAACCACGTCTTTCGTGCTTCAAAATTCGCCCGCCCCCCCCGCTTTTTTTTTCTTAGCTCCCATATGTCCAATGTTGGGACCATGTTCTCCGGGCTTCGACGCTCTGGAAAATTTCTTCTTCTTTTCACCAAATTCTTTTTATCGCTGAAGTGATATATTCTGAAGTGTTACATCTTGAGCAACTTCAATTCCCAGATTTTAATCGTCATTGTTGATCATGGTTTCAGATCAATGGTTCGATCATTCTTTTAAAGGACTAATTTCTCACAATTTTCATATCCTTATCTAATGGAAGGGTTTCAATTGTGAGATGGATGACTGTTGTTTCCTTCGATGCTTCCTAGCTTCGAGAGTTTTGTTCTTTTATGAAATTCTTCTATATTTCGTCGAAGTGTCAAATAGGCTCATCGCCGTAGATCTGACCTTTTGGTTTACGACTGGATTTTCTCTCTCTTGGATCTCTTTCATGATCTAGATCAATGGACATGTTTTAATCATCCAATAAGTGGATTGCCCCTTTCTTCGGGACTTCCTAACTTTGTCCCTGTTTATCCTATCTTTCCACTTTGTCATTCAACGGTCAAGATAACTCCCGAAAGAGACACAACTGCAAGATATTCATCCCTTTCCTTAGTTTCAATTGTAGTTGGAGTGGTGGAGTTCTGATCAACCATTGAGCTTACCTTTTTGTTCGACGGTTGGATCTCCTCATACCTATTTGATCACATTGACTAATCCAACAATCACGACTTAATCTTATTCCACTGTCTTAATCCAACGATCGAGAAAGATTCATGAGAATCTTAAAACAACGACCAACGTTATTTCATGACTTCGACCTTCGATGCTTCAGGTATGTTTGCTGGTAGGAGAAGTTGAATATCCCCAGAGGCTGTAATCCTGGAGTGATGTGGCTTGCTGACATCAATGTTGACATGGCAGTGGTTGAGTGGCTGCCACGTGTCACCTAGATTCATGACTTTCATATACCTAAAGTGTCAACTAGACCTTGACACTTGTCACCACTAATTGTGCCATGTGTCCTTGATGATGTGGTGTTGCTGATGTGGATCTCCTGAAGTGTCATATGTCTTTCCCCTTTGGATCATATATTAGACGGTTTAATTTTCACCTGAATTCTTGATCCAATGACCCTCATTTACTTCGACACTTCGGGGCTCTGGCCTTCGATTGAACTTACATGTTTTAGATCCCTTTTTGTCAAAATGGTCAGCGCAAAAGTTGACCACCATTGGACCTGCCTATCCTCATTTAACAGTCACGATTCATTGCCCAGATTTGATGGCCCTCATCCACTTTGGGAATTTGGGGCTCTGGCCTTCGGGTGAACTTACATGTTTTAGACCCCTTTTCTCCAAAGTGGTGAGCACTGGAGTTGACCATCTCCTTCGATTTACTATGATCTGACGGTTCCAATATTTCACTCCAGATCAATGGTTGACGATAGTTCATGACTTCGGGGCTTCAGACTTCGAGTAAACTTACATGTTCTTGGCTTCTTTTCACCAGAGTGGTTGGTGCTAGAGTTGACCGTCTCCTTTCCTTTACTGTGATCTGACGGTTCCAATATTTTCACTCTAGATCAACAGTTGACGATAGTTCGTTTAATCCGAGACTCCAGGATATTTGTGGCTTACACTGTCCTTCCACTAAACTGGATCGAATGGTCGAGAATTCATCCGAAGTCCCTCCTTGATCTAACGACTGACATATTTTCGTGACTTCGTGAGTTCGTTCCTTTGCCTTATCTCCAACGTCTCGAAATTTACGTTGTTCTTCCAATTGGCTTTGATCAGTGGTTCTAACTGATCAAATGGTTGCGATTACTCCCAAAATTTGAATGGACGATTAGATTTCCATGATCCTTCACACTTGATTCTTCTATGTAGGCTTTGGCTTTTGCATGATCTGACGGTCTAAGATTTTCTCGAGAAATACATAAACGAATAAGATTATTCCTTTATTCTTTTGGATTTTTACTGTGGGGATTTCAATCCCGATAACGTTTCTGCAATGTGATCTCCCTTTTAAGCTTCAATTAATGTCCTTCCTTCTAAGATTTAGGAACATAGTATTACTGTTGATCCTATAGTGATCAACAATTATCACAAATTGCTTTTGCCCCAAGGTGATCTTTCTTTTCCTCTGATTATTGTACATGTTTGACTCATGTTGCCATCAATGTCAACACATATAATAATGCCAACAATGATATGCTAGTGAAGTCTCTAGGAGGCTCTCTTTACTATGTGGCGTTCATAGATAAATTCTCAAGAAATAACTGGATGTATCTGTTAAAGACAAAAGATGAAGTATTTGGCAAGTTCCAAGAATTGAAAGTGGAAGTGGAAAACTTGACAGATAAGAAAATCAAGACACTAAGATCTGATAATGGAGGAGAATACATCTCCAAGGAGCTCATTTCCTTTTGTAAATCAAATGGGATTAGGAGGGAGATAATTGTCCCACATAATCCTCAACATAATGGTTTGGTAGAAAGAAATAACTGATCCATTGAAGAATATGTTAAAGAAATGATGAATGACCAGAATCTATCCATGTTTCTATGGGGAGAAGCAACTATGATAGTCGTATATATTCAAAATAGAATTCCTCATCGTTTATTGAAGAACATGACTCTAGAAGAAGCCTTCTCTAGAAAAAAGCCAAGTGTGGAACACTTAAGGATATTTGGTTGTCCTGTCTATATCCATGTTCCTAAGGAAAAAAGGAAGGAGTTGGAACCTTAAGGAAATAAAGGCATATTCATTGGATGTAGTGAGACATCAAAATCTTACATAATCTATGTCCCATATCAACATAAGGTTGAAATCAACAGGTATGTTACTTTTGATGAGAAGATTGACTTCAAGAAATCTATAGAAGATTCCATAGACTCCAACGATGAAGAGGAACATGAAGATCCCAAGGAAGAAAGTACATGTTCTCTAGAACATTCTGGCGAAGAAACAAACCAACCACTTGAACCTGTATAACTAGTTGTTGTACCCAAGAACAAAAAATGACCAGCATGGCTAGAATCCACCTTACAAGAAGAAAAAATACATAAATCTCCCAGTGACACCTTTAGGGAGAGAAAGAGGCCCAAAATAGTCTCTAGTTATGTGACACTCATGACAAGTCTCGTCAATGCATAACCTTCCACCTTTTAAGAAGCATTCAAGAAGAAAGAATGGAAGGAAGCTATGATGGAAGAATATCAATCCATCATGAAAAATGATGTATGGGAAATTGTGCCTAGACCTGAAGGAAAGTTTGTAGTCACTTGAAAATGGGTTTACAAGTTAAAGCATGCAGTAGATGGTAGTATTGATAAATACAAGGAAATATTCATGGATAGAGGGTTCTCCCAGTAGGAGGGAGAAGGCTATGATGAGACATTTTCTCTAGTTTCCAGATATACCTCTATTAGAGCCACCATATCTCTTGCAACATCCATGGGTTGGAGTTTACATCAGGTGGATGTAAAGACCTCTTTTCTCAATGGAGTAATTGAAGAATAAGTATACATAGAGAAACCTCAAGGCTTCGAGGTACACTCGAGACAAACCCATGTATGCAGATTAAATAAGGCCTTGTATGGACTCAAGCAAGCTCCAAGATCTTGGTTTGCATGAATTGACAGTTACTTGATGAGACTTGGATTTTCCAAGAGCTATGTTGATCCAAACCTTTATTACACGGTTGTGAATGATGCACCTGTGATCCTACTATTATATGTTGATGATTTGTTTCTGATAGGTGAAGAGCCTCTCATTATTCATTCTAAGAGGGAGTTAGCCTCTGAATTCAATATGAAGGATCTTGGTCTCATGTATTATTATTTGGGACTAGAAGTATGGTAGAAGAGTGGTGAAGCCTTCCTAGGTAAGGGAAGTATGTTGTAAAGGTCCTTCAAAATTTTGGGATGATGGATTGCAAATCCATGGCACACTAGTACATTTGGGTCAAATTTCGATGACGCGTTTGTAGCAATTGCCACTTTATATTGTCGAGAGAACGAAAAACAACTAACCCCATCAAACATCGTTTCACATGACGTCACTTTTCCGATGCCATAGATATTGTCTCCATTATGCGCACGCCATGGCAGCGAAGCTCAGAATGTCGCAATACCGACGCCAGGTAACGTCGCTATTCCTACGTGTATGCAATCTCGCTTGCGATGTGAACACCATGGGATTTCTGACGTGTATGAAATCTTGCTTGCGACATGAATTCCATGGGAGCAACACTATAAACGTCGGAAGACTGATGGAGGACAATGTCGGTTGAGCGACGATAAGCTATATATAAACGACGTGGACGCCATGGGAGCGACGTTATGGATGTCATAATACTGACAACCTGTAGGTGTTTTAAAAATAAAAATAAATGAATGAATGAAAAAAAGGCATCAGAAGAAAAATAAGGCATCATGACTTATTATAGATCCCTAGACAAAATCAGAGTCAATAACTGATATCTAATCCTCTAGATTGATGATATTCTCAATCGAATCAAGTGCATCCTGTTATTATAAGTAACATTGATATGAAGTAACATTGATATGAAGTTTAGGTTTCTCTTGTGTGCACTCAATAACACTTGAATGATAATTTTAACCATGCTCATTGTTGAAGGAACTTGTAAACCTACCTATCATCTTTATGCTTGGAGGCTCAAAATTTCTTGTGGCTCCCTAAGGGGCTTTCATTTTTTGTAATACCCTTTATGAGTGTATGACCATAATATGCAAGTATATG
>JZKD02S0461685.1:260393-271281 GCA_000966675.3 Picea glauca | reverse complement strand
CATGTAGCCAAACAAACACATATTCCTTCATTGGGCCCTACACCAAATATACCAAGTATGAAAGAAACTCAAGAACCTACTGGAATGGGAGTTGTTGACATAATCACATGGTTTTTATTGGAACATATCAAGAAAACATAGGTAGAAATCATTAAATGGAAGGCTATAGTAGAATCTAATAGATGATAAGTTATACCCTTGGAGAAACATGAATAATTAGTCTCTTCCCTACAAGAAAGGTCTTAAATTTCAAGGGTGCAACATCTGGACACAATTAAAAGTTGAGAAAAAGAAAACTTTTGAGAGAAAATATGGAAGGAAAAATGGAATAAACTAAAGATAAAATTGAGAAGATAATGATTTTGGATACAAAATGGGGAAAGTAGATCTATAGAATTCCATACATACAAGGAGGAGGAACTTACCATGACCTTGTAGGTGAGGGTTGAAAGTACTAATCTGAAATATGTGTTGAGAAGACATCCTTAAATGATTTTAGATGTGGAACTAGTCTCGGTTTTAAAGGAAATGCAACAGGAGGCCATAGTTCAATAATAAAGGACCACAAGGGATTTAGGGGATACAATGTTAAAAATGTCCCAAACCAAGTGGGAAAAATTAATCCCTACATTTAAGAGAGAAAAAACAAAAAGATAACTAACATCACTCCATTAAGTTAGTCTATGAAATTAGATATGCATAAGCATTGTTCTATCAATCTATAATACTAATTAGTACAATGGTTCTAATTCATTACTAGTATCATGTTGGTATCACAGTAAGCTCATAATGATTACCATAGTGCTACTCTTTCACACTTGTATTATCTAACACATGCTAATTAATCGAGTCAAGCATGCAAACAAACCTTCTCACAAAGAAGCGATAGTTGGTGATGGAATCCAACATCATAGGATAGATGCATGAAGGAGATGAGTTTCGGCGGGTGGGAAATTTACGTTGAACACCTGCTTAACGAACTAAGTAGTGGGAAACCCTCCAAGGATTATGAGTGAGTCTAGCCAACGACAATCCTAGGTACAACACCACCTTCCCTCCACTATCACCTTGGGTAGGAAGTTTAAAAGATTATGGCCTCCATGGTACCACCTACTATACCAAAGCATAGGGGGGACAATCGACAGTCGACACCAAGACCAAAAAACAAGGGTTGATTACTCTATTGGCCCCAATGCGATCTCATGCTTGACCCTTGTGTTAGAAGGGCTTCCCAAAGTCAGTGATATAGCAATTGGATTTCACTCCCTAACTCAAAGATTTATGTTTGTTTAGAAGATTTGGAAATTTATTCTCACAATCCTATTCCAAATCTCTACACCTAAGCTAAGATGGTTTAAAGAGCCCTAGAAAAGTTGCTAGATAAATTTTAATTAGCGCTTGATTTTATGTTGTTGTTACTAAAAGGAATGGTCGTGAAACTGATGGCGTTTCAAATCGACTCTTTAAACCATGCAAGAGGAAAATGAAATGTAATAATTTCAACTTAGATGAAAAATAGCTATGGGAAGGAGCAATAAGTTTCAAGCAAAGAAATAATTTCTTGATCGATTACTATGTGTGCACTGCTAATGAAAAAAAGTATGAGCTAATTATATAGATAAATGGAAGCAAAATGACCCAAATTTTAAAAATACCATGAGAATGTCATAGTTCACTTGGCACACCTATACAACATTGAATCAAATTTCATCATTTCTAACGTAGTAAACTTTTATGATTATAGAGGCCACCATACACATCTTAAATACTCATAAGGATCATGAGGGCTTCACCTTGTTGATCAATATCTTATCACGTAATGCATTCATAAAGGGGTTTTTTAATTATGAACCCACATGTTGTAAATAAATGTGTTCGCGTCAAACACTAAAAAAAACAATAAATGTGTTCTCTCTTTTTAGTTAGTGGATAGAGATGAGTGCCTACTCCACATCCTAGGATAATTCTTAGTGCACTTCGACTAGTCAGAGATAAACATGTCATTTCATTGAAGGTACCAAAAAGTTGTGGAGTTTAATTCAATGAGACTGGTATTATTGTGAGGAAATTCTCAAGGACTTGCTTGAACTTTTTCTCCGTGCAATATCAGAAATTCAACAAAATTCATGCAAAATCATCACACTCTCCCCACAAAAAGGCTCCAATGTACAAAATCCAAAATAAGATTAAATATTTTGGACTAAGAGCACCATAAATAAATAGATAAGACTAAATAAAAAGGTCTAATTTCATTTTAAAAGAGTTTTGAATTCATTGTAAAAATAAAACCAATTTTTATATGGTTTAAGTGTTTGAACCTTTTACATATAAACAACTCAATTTTAAGGCAAAGTTGAGGAAAAATGTTCCAAACCTATCACTTCCCCATGAAAATTATCTCTCCAGCTGTTGAACCACACGGAAGGGGCTATGGTTATGGTAAAATCTCTCTGGAGTGTTGAACCATGACCCAACCAATGATATTAATTAATGTTCAAGAATGGAGTGATAACGATAGATGGAGGAATTGGCATTTTAGGGAATGCATGCTATTTTGCAATCCATATCTTAAACAATATTCTTTCTTTTATCTATCTGTATAGAAAGTATGGGATATTAAAGTACTTGTAAGACAAGAAACTAATAAATCAAATAGAAAGTATTATAATACTCGAGTATGGATCTTAAAGTACTTGTAAGACAACAAACTAATAAATCATACCATTCAAAGAATTCCGAGCAAAAGGCAGGCAAATAAGCACAAAGAAAATATGTGTTTACAATAACAATGTAAAAATGATCATGCCTGACACACACAACAACCTCTTACAAACTAATAAATCATACTATTCAAATAATTCCCAACAAAAGGCATAATAATAAATCAAAGAATTCCCAACAAAAGGAAGAATAATAAATCAAAGAATTCACAGCAAAAGGTAGGCAAATAGGCACAAAGAAAATATGTTTTTACAATAATAATGTAAAAACCGATCATGCCCAACACACACAACAACCAATAATCTTGTGAATTCTTAGAATCTAAGCAGACTCATTCGAATTGAATGGTAACAAAAGTGAAGCAACCAATTTTCTTGAGAATCTTTAAACTCTAAGTAGACTGCTGCATGATCGAGACATGAATGAATTCATAGATCGAGACATTAATGAATTCATAGATCCCACTGATAAAATTAATTAATGAAAGCGCCTAGGACCTTATTCTCACCAAAAAGAGTCCATGCACAATCCGTTCCCTCAATTCGATGTGCAGTATGAAGGATGGGACAATCAGACTGGAATAGGGCACACTCATATATCAATTAGGAAGGTATATGAGTACCCTTTCATCTCTTGTAACAACCCTGGTTAAATAGTTGCATAGGTTTTATTAAGTATAATTAATTAGATAATCTAACTGTCCTAATATGTTTTAGTTAAACAATGATTATTTTTTAATACTATTAATTAATTAATTATTATTAATTAATTGTTCATATCTGTTGATGATTAATTAATTAATTGACTTATTAAAGATTTGAGTAATAAATTAAAGGGGGCTTAATAACTTTAAATTATTGATAATAAGACTTTATGTATGCAGGGGGGGAATGAAGCATTAAATGGGGGATAAGGTAATAAATGAAGGATAAGGTAATAATGGGGAGGATAAGCTAATTAATGGAGGATAGGGAGTCGGTGGATGGGGGAAGATATGACGGGGAAGAGTCCTATGGGAGAGGATTATGAAAATTTGGGGAGGAAGAATTATTTTGGGGGGTGGAGGACTGTATTTCTATTTGGCATATTTTTCTGGAGTTGGGAGTTTTGGTGAACCATTGCAGGGGGCACCAAGTTGCTAGGGGTTTTGGGCACGAGGGCCAGGATTCCTTACGGTATCCTAGAGCTAGGGAGGCAGATAGGCTGCTCCTAGCTGGCTAGGTGGTTAGTCAATTTGGGTAGGGTTTGGTCAAGCAGAAGGTTGGGCAAAGCAACAGGGAGGACAACCAGATAAGCAGATAAGCAGGAATTTAGCATCAGGCAGAGGTATTTTTTATTTTTGAATTTGATGAGTTATGTGATGATTATGTAATCTATTTCATGTTGTGGTTAAATTTAATTTTCTGTTGAATATTATATGCTTTTACGATGATTAATGAATTACTTACACATTGAAAGAAATTTATGTTTAATTGTATGAAATTTTTAGGCTTACTTAAATGTAGGTCCCTACACATGGTATCAGAGCAGTAGTTTAAAATTTGGGGCCACGGGCCTACCTACCCACCCATCCTCTTGACTGAAAGCTATGGTATGTGTCCTGTAAACAACCGTGAAAACCTGCAACCTGAAACCCTTTAATTACAACCTTGAAAACCCTTAATTTAGAGCCCTTAAAGGCCAAAAATAATGCAAAATAAAAATGACACCTAAAACCATAGAGAATGACAAGAGTGTCTCATAAATGCTAAATTTCAACTAAATGCATACCAATCGAGAAAATGATAGAGTTTCTCCTTGTTTCTGCATAAAAAGTAAAAAAAAAATAAAAAATCAACAAGGTAAACTCACTATTTGTTTTGACAGAAAACTCAAAAAATAATGCAAATTTAACAACAATATGATCTAAATGCTTCTTAGATACAAGGAACTTGATAAATATCCAACAACCCCTTCCCTATGATGCTATTAGCTAAAACAAGCTCAGTAAATGCATGCATGTCAAACCAGATACTAATCTAGTAATCAAGAAGGAAAACTCTAAATATTCCTCTCTTAATAGTATATCCTTCCAAATAGCTACGATACAAATCAAACCAACATCCTTCCCAATGATAGAAAGGAGGTGAACCAACTTCATAATTGCCCAAAAGATCCTCACTATACTTTCTTTTAGAGCTATTTCCAGCCGAATGCCTTTCAAAACCTATTCTCAACCAATCACCTTATGTTATCATAAACAGGAAACAAAAAACATAAAACTAAATGGAAATTAGGAACATAAAATTGATGATAATTACGCTAACATAATGTCGAGGGAGTTGTGGGAAGAATAACCAGAACAAGAATGGAACTAGGAAAAAGTATCCTCGTAATGATTCTGGTAACATTGCCAAGCACCTTTCTACCAACGTATCAAGTGCAAGACAACAAAGGTAGTATTTCGGCATCTTCCCTAAGTTGTTTATCCTCAAGATCAACTTCTGCAACAGCTCCAAACTTAATAAATGCATGTCACTCCTCCAGAAATCTTTGCAATTCTTTCTGACGATTTTTCTCTTGTCACAGACAGAATCTGTCTCAGGTAGCTCTTTCTTAATCTATGCAATTTCTTGCTTGAATTTCATCTTTACTGGCAGCATCTGAGATTATTGTCGTTGATTCTTTAGCTATGGTAAATTTTCTGGCACTACCAAGCTACTCTACTGATGTATTCTCAACCTTCATACCCAAATTACCAACAATGAAGTCCGCAACTGTCAAAAGGAACTTTACTCAGTACTCAAAAGCCAAATGAAAAAAAATCTTTAAACCAGGTAGGTTTAAACCAAGAAACTCATAACCCCAAGATCAAACCTTTCCTAGGTACCTCTCTTAATCTTTAAAAAAAAAAGAACAGACCAGCACAAAGCCAACACACAAGCTCCAAACCGATTCACATGGAGGACGAGCCCACAAGAGCGCTACGCGTTCAGAACCAACGCCAATGCATGCACATCAACAACACATGATAGTTACACATAAACCAACACATAAGTCAGTGCTCAAACCAATCTCACGCGACCCGTAACCTGCAAGCCACACAACACAAGTCAACACAACACATAGTCATAACGAGGGAACCTGAGTTCCAATATCGTTCATTTACAAATGAATAAACCCGGCTGGCAGAGTCTCATCCTTCAAAACATTGCATACAACAGCAAAGCCCGACACCAAGCTAGTGACCAAGCGCCAAATCCACCAAGGAGGAGCCCACGAGTCTATAATTGTGCTCAACATGTCATTGTAGCAACATGGAGGAGCCTTCAAAACATTGCATACAATGATAACCCACCCAAGCCAAAGTGCAACAACAATGAAGTGAAGTGAAACATCCAGAAACAAAAAACACACAATGCAGCCTGCGCAGGCATCAAAAGAGAACAAGTGAAATAAATAAATGAGACTAGCCATAGCAGAAGAAAATAAATATAAGAAAGTCGAGAAATTAAATACAAATGGACAGGAAGAGGATTAGGGTGCAAAAGAAGAAAATTGGGGAAGGGACCAAAAATCGAAAAAAAAAAAAACCTCTACATTGCATTGTAGAATTGCTAAACCCTAACGCGTCAAAGCCTAGTGGCCAAGACCCCGCTCCAAGCCGTGAAGGAGGAGCTCACGGGGTTGGTGCATTGTACATTGCCCATAGGGAGGAACCTGCGATGGTGTGCGACCAAACCCACAGAGCCATTACGCCTTCCATTTGAAAAAAAAAATAAGAAAATGAAAATGAAGCTTTCGAGGCAGACCACCTTTGCCGAATAGAGAGATGTGCGTAGGGTTTGAGGATAGAGGCACGTGTAGGGTTAGGGTTTGGGTAAGGAGAGCCAGGGGAGGGGCACGTGGGCTTCATGCGTGCCCGATTTGATTCTTTTTTTAATTTTTTTTATTATTATTAAATTTTTTTTATTTATATATTTTATTTTATTTTATTTTTATTTTTATTTTTATGATTTATTTATTCTCTTAAATTATTATTAAGTTTAAATTTTAATTGTTTAAATAGTTAAAAGTTTTAAATTGTTAAATTTAAATAGTTAAATTTTAAATATTAAATTGTTATATATATATATATTCAAGTATATGTTTCAAATTAAAATTAAGTATTGTAATTAATTAAAAGTAATTATGATTAATTAATTAAATGAGTGATTAATGTTAAATGTTAAATTATGTTTTTAGGTTTAAATTTATGTTTTAAATCTATGATTTAATTAATAGTTTAAATTTAAATGTTTTAAAATTATATTATATTTTTTTTAAGTTTAAAACTAGTTAAGGTGATTAATTAGTTTTAAACTGAAGGTTTAAGGACTTAGACTAGGACAAGTGGGAGGGGGATTTCATGCACGCTAGGAAATTAAGCTAGAGGAATTGGCGAGTATGGCGCAAAGCTAGCATAGCTACGAGGTGAGAGGAGTAAATAGTTTTCTTAGGCGAAGAAATCAAGCTTAAACACTTTAGCTCTAACCTAGCCACCTCCCCTAAAGAGAGTAACGCCTGTTTACAGACAAGTAAAGAGAAACTTATGCCTAACCCTGTTTTCTAGTTAAGTTGCGCAATGAGAAATGTCCTTGAATGAACCCTGACAACTTTGGTTGATGTAGGTTAAATCATACAGGATGGTTAGGACTCAAGGGAATCGAGGCAGAGGAGCATCATCGCAGGCACCGCCAGCGCCACCACCACCATCACTGGAACTAGATCTCATACTGGGCTCTTTGGAGGCCATAAATGAGACTTTAAAGGGGCGACAACCAGCAGGGATCGAAGTGGAACCCCCACCATCTGGAACAGGTAATCAAGAAGCATCGAGGGATTCAGGGGGAGGAACTCCACCCGAATACATCACTCGAGAATTGCAGAAGATCAAACTTCCGGAGTTTGCTAGGGGTCGCGCCAGTGAACGTGCAGAAGCATGGTTGGAAGGCATGACAAGGTGTTTTTCCTTAAGGGACTATGCATCCACCTCAAAGGTGAAAATAACGATTTTTCAGTTAAGAGACACTGCCTTGAACTGGTGGGGCAACCTGGAAAGATAACTGCATCTTACCCCAGACATCGTATCTTGGAAAATTTTTGAGGAGAGGTTCCGAAGGAAATATCTGCTAGCTTACTATGAGGAACAACAGGTAGGAGCATTTCATGCCTTAGTACAGGGAAACAGAACCGTAGAAGAATATGTGATTAGGTTTATGTAATTGGTCAAGTATGTTTCATATATGGATAATGACCAACGACAGGCAGAACGCTTTGTCTATGGATTGAACCCTAAGATAAGGGCTATGGTGTGGATGTGGAAACCATCTTCAATAGCGGAAGTTGTGGAAAATGCACATTATGTGGAGGAACACATGAACTTAACCAGAGGTACAAGACCGACCTTTTTGCATTGTCCTGGATTCGTGGGGAAGGCCCCTAGGATGTTTCCTAGGGGAGGGGGCTCAAGGCCACCTCCATATGGTAACAGAGTCGCACCAAGGATAGTAGCCATAGGGATTTCAATGGCAGCGAGTACAACATCTCGTTCATCACCAATGACGCAGGAAGGTCCACGACCATCTCAGGGAACAACTAGTAGAGGCCGGGGTTCTAGAGGAAGGAACTCATTTAAGAGGCAATCACAGAAAAATGTGCAGGTTCAATATCGTGTTACCTGTTGAGGATGTGGAGGACCCCATTACCAACATGACTATCCAAAGTTACAATTAGGATTTGTGCATAGAGAAGGAAAGGCCCCGATGGGAAGAGCAAGTAGTAGCCACCAGATTTACGCAACTGTTAATAATTGCTAGGCTGAGCATCAGTCCATGGTGGTGGAGTCATCAGGTACACTAAATCATATCAATGTTAAGGTTTTATTTGATTCTGGTGCGACAAATAGTTTCATTTCACCATCTGCATTAGAAAAGAGTGGGTTGGCAGCCTACGAGCATGATGACTTTAAACAAGCTGAGATGGCTTCGGGGGAAAAACAAGTGGTAGGACCTAGTGTTGATAATTGTATAGTAGACTTGGGAGTGTGTACTACCAGGTTGAAGGTATACGTCACTGCTCTCGGGGCGTATGACCTAATCATTGGAATGGATTTGTTAGAAGCTCATCGAGCTTTGGTAGATTGTTTCGCAAAAAAGGGTTCTTTGTGTCGACGATGAAGGAAGACCAGTTGAGATCCAGGGTGTACGGAGAAGGGTGTCATTACACTTTATCTCAACTATAAAGGTTAAGCGATGCTTGAGGCAAGGGTGTTGACTATATGTAGTGGAAGCAATGAATGAAAGGAAGGGACCCTCATTGGATCAATACCCGTTATTGTCAGAATTTAGGGATGTTTTTCCGAATGAGTTACCAGGGTTACCTCCTGAGAGGGAGTTTGATTTTACTATTGAGCTAAAACCTGGCACAGAACCAATTTCCAAGACCTTGTATCGGATGATAGCGTTGGAACTTTGTGAGTTGCAAATGCAGTTGAAAGAGTTACTGGACTTAGGGATAATAAGGCCAAGTGTCTCACCTTGGGGTGCACCAGTGATTTTTGTAAAGAAGAAGGATGGATCCTTACGACTGTGTATAGACTACAGGGACTTGAACCGTGCTACAGTGAAAAATAGGTACCCAATGCCACAGATAGATAACCTCTTTGATCAGATGAAAGGAGCAATGGCATTCTCAAAGATTGATTTGTGATCAGTGTATCATCAATTAAGGATTAAGGAAGGCGATATCCCAAAAACTACCTTTCGAACTCGGTTTGGACATTACGAGTTTGTCGTAGTACCTTTTGGATTGACCAATACGCCAGCAGTATTCATGAGCCTCATGAACAACGTATTCCAGAAGTACTTAGACAGTTTTGTACAAGTCTTTCTAGATGACATCCTCATATATTCCAAGAACAAAAGAGAACACGAGGAACACTTGCGAGTGGTGTTGTCCTGCCTTAGGGAGAAAAAATTATATGGGAAGTTGTCAAAGTGTTCCTTCTTCCAAAAAGAAATTCACTATTTAGGTCATATCATTTCTGGCGAAGGAATCTCTGTGGACCTAGAAAAGGTAAAGGCCATTATGGAGTGGCCAGTGCCGAAAAATGCCCATGAGGTAAGAATCTTCATGGGGTTAGCAGGTTATTATCGGAGATTTGTGGAGGGATTCTCCAAAATAGTGAAACCCATCACCACTTTGCAGTGCAAGGGGGTCAGGTATGAATGGACAGAAGAATGTGATAGTGCATTCATTGAGATTAAGAGGTTACTAACTAGTGCGCCAATTCTACAAGTGCCGGATATGGAAAAGGACTTCACAGTTTGCACGGATGCCTTGAAGCAGGGGTTGGGGGCCGTGCTAATGCAGGATGGAGGAGTGATAGATTATGTGTCAAGGAAGTTTAAGAAACACGAAGAGCTATACGTGACTCATGATTTAGAATTGGCTGCTGTAATGCTAGCTCTGAAACTTGGAGGCACTATCTTGTAGGGAGAAACTTTGAGCTCAAAATGGACCATCAAAGTTTAAAACATCTCTTCACTCAAAGGGATCTGAATGCCAGGAAAAGGCGATGGAGTGAGTTTATGAGTGAGTACGATTTTGGTATTTCATACATCAAGGGAAAGGAAAATGTGGTCACAGATGCCTTGAGTAGGATACCACGTGTCTTCTCCTTGGTACCCTTAAAGGTCAATTTGAGGGAACGTGTGTTGATGCAACTCCAAGAAGATAGTTGGTATTTAGAGGTTACTTCAAACCTCCAGAGTGGGAGGAAATTAGATCCAAAGTATGAAGGATATAATATGGAAGCAGACGGACTATTGAGATATCAGGGAAGGATGTACATCCATGAAAATGGGGATATTCAAAGCATCATACTGAAGGAAGCCCATAGAGCACTTTATTGTGTGCATCCTGGTGTAAAGAAGATGTATGCAGACATGAGGAAGCTTTTCTTTTGGGTAGGCATGAAGCATGATGTAGTCCATTTCATCGCCAAGTGCCTAGAGTGTCAACAAGTGAAATCCGATCACCATCACCCGGTAGGCCTCCTACAACCACATGATGTTCCTATGTCCAAATGGGAAGTCATTTCTATGGATTTTGTTGTGGGGTTTCCGCTCACATCTCATAGACACAA
>JZKD02S0461685.1:248065-258152 GCA_000966675.3 Picea glauca | reverse complement strand
CTTTGTATCATGAAATACCTTAACTTCGGGACGAAGTTTCCTGAAGGGTGGGTGTATGTAACAACCCTGGTTAAATAGTTGCATAGGGTTTATTAAGTATAATTAATTAGATAATCTAACTGTCCTAAAATGTTTTAGTTAAACAATGATTATTTCTTAATAATATTAATTAATTGTTCATATCTGTTGATGATTAATTAATTAATTAATTGACTCATTAAAGATTTGAGTAATAAATTAAAGGGGGCTTAATAACTTTAAATTATGAATAATAAGACTTTACGTATGCAGGGGGGAATGAAGCATTAAATGGAGGATAAGGTAATAAAGGCATGGGATAAGATAATAATGGGGAGGATAAGGTAATTAATGGAGGTTAGGGAGTCGGTGGATGGGGGAAGATATGACAGGGAAGAGTCCTATGGGAGAGGATTATGAAAATTTGGGGAGGAAGAATTATTTTGGGGGGTGGAGGACTATATTTCTATTTGGCATATTTTTCTGGAGTTGGGAGTTTTGGTTTTTGGAGTTTTGGTGAACCATTGCAGGGCGCACCGGGTTGCTGGGGGTTTTGGGCACAGGGGCCAGGATTCCTTACGGTATCCTGGAGCTAGGGAGTCAGACAGGCTGCTCCTAGCTGGCTGGGTGGTTAGTCGGTTTGGGCAGGATTTGGTCAAGCAGAAGGCTGGGCAAAGAAGCAGGGAGGACAACCAGATAAGTAGATAAGCGAGAATTTAGCATCAGGCAGAGGCATTTTTATTTCTGAATTTTATGAGTTATGTGATGATTATGTAATCTATTTCATGCTGTGGTTAAATTTAATTTTCTGCTGAATATTATATGCTTTTACGATGATTAATGAATTACTTACGCATTGAAAGAAATTTATGTTTAATTGTATGAAATTTTTAGGCTTACTTAAATGTAGGTCTCTACATCTCTCATAACTCATTGAGATTTATCAATCCATAGAGATAAGATATATACTCCACGTTCGAGATTATGATCCAAAATTCCAGGGTTTAGGTAATAATGTGTGGATTGGCATGGCCATTGTGGGAATTTGTTTCGGTATTTATGAAGTTTTTCCAATGAGCATAGGTATATCATCATAGTGTAGGATTTGTTTTTGATTAACAGTGCCTTGAGCTTTAAAGATATTTTGAAAAATTGTTGGGATTGGGATCCATAAGCATGGCTAGTAATGGCATCATTTTGACACAACATTTTTATTAACCAAGTGATTAAGGTTGAGGTTTGAGTACTTAATGAAAAAATTAGAAACAAAAAGACTATTCTCGAATTAGAAATGTAAATTCAAGTGTGCATAGGTACTCACCATCTCCTCTCTCGCCCTTAGTCTCGATGTCACTTGATCAAGTGTGTTGGGCTGGATTGTCAAAATTCGTTGTGGTGCAGGGCCTCCTTATATCCATAGGTATTTGCTCTCTGTGGATATTTTGTTTCTCACATTAGGAATCATAATGAAAACAAGGCAAGGCAAGTTGGCAAGAGGTGCGCCCACTGACATGAAAGGCACGAAAAAGGCCACACAAGGGAGAACTAGGAAAGAAGATGAGCTAGATGTTGGATAAGGAGCAATTTTGGCTTTGACTTAACTTTTTCAAGATGACATGGGAAAGGCTGGGTGCCCAAATGCAACACAAGGTGAGTTTGCAAGAGGGGTGCCCACATGAGGAATCGTAACGAAAATAAGGCAGGGTGCCCAAAGGCAAGGCAAGGGGAGTTGGAAAGAGGGGCATCCACAAGAGGAATCATACCAAAAATGAGGTAGAGCACCCAAACTCAATGCAAGGCGAGTTGGAAAGAGGTGCGCCCACCCACACGAAAGGCACGAAAACAACCACATAGGGGAGTAATAGGAAAGAAGACGAGCCAGATGTCGGATAAGGAGCAATTTTGGCTTCGACTTAACTTTTTCAAGATGGCATGGGCAAGGCTAGGTACCCAAAATATGTGCAAGGTGAGTTTGCAAGAGGGGCGCCCACATGGGGAATCGTAATGAAAACAAGGTTGGGTTCCCAAAGGCAAGGCAAGGTGAGTTGGCAAGAGGGGTGACCACTAGAGGAAACATATAAAAAACAAGGCAGAGAGCCCAAACACAATGCAAGGCGAGTTTGCATGAGGTGCGCCCACCCACATGAAAGGAACGAAAAGTGACCACACAAGGGAGAACTAGGAAATAATACGAGTTAGTTGTCGGATAAGGAGAAATTTTGGATTCGAATTAACTTTTTCAAGACGACCTGGGCAAGCCTGGGTGCCCAAATGAAACACAAGGTGAGTTTGCAAGAGGGGTGCCCACATGAGGAATCATAATGAAAACAAGGTAGGGTTCCCAAAGGCAAGGCAATGTGAGTTGGCAAGTGGGGCACCCACAAGAGGAAACGTAACAAAAACGAGGCAGAGCACCCAAACTCAACGCAAGGTGAGTTGGAAAGAGGTGCACCCACCCACATGAAAGGCGTGAAAATGGATACACAAGGGAGCACTAGGAAAGAAGACGAGCCAGATGCCGTATAAGGGGCAATTTGTGCTTCGAATTAACTTTTTCAAGATGACCTGGGCAAGGCTGGGCACCTAAATGTAATACAAGGTGAGTTTGCAAGAGGGATTCCAACATGAGGAATCGTAACAAAAACAAGGTAGGGTGCCCAATGACAAGGCAAGGTGAGTTGGAAAGATGGGCACCCACAAGAGGAAACGTAACAAAAATGAGGCAGACCACCCAAACACAACGCAAGGCGAATTGGCAAGAGGTGCGCCCACCCACATGAAAGGCACATAAAAGGGCCACACAAGGGAGCACTAGGAAAGAAGATGATCTATATGCCAGATAAGGAGAAATTTTGGCTTCGACTTAACTTTTTCAAGACTGTCTGGGCAAGGATGGGTGCCCAAACACAATGCAAGGTGAGTTTGCAAGAGGGGTGCCCACATGAGGAATCACAACAAAAACAAGGTAGGGTGCCCAAAGACAAGGCAAGGTGCGTTGGCAAGAGGGGCACCCACAAGAGGAATCATAACAAAAATGAGGCAGAGCACCCAAACGCAACTCAAGGCGAGTTGGAAAGAGGTGCGCCCACCCACATGAAAGGCACACAAATGACCACATAAGGGAGAAATAGGAAAGAAGACGAATCAGATTCTAGATAAGGAGAAATTTTGGCTTCGACTTAACTTTTTCAAGATGGCCTGGGCAAGGTTGGTCGCCCAAATGAATCACAAGGTGAGTTTGCAAGAGGGGTGCCCACATGATGAATTGTAATGAAAACAACACAGGTTGCCCAAAGACAAGGCAAGGTGAGTTGGCAAGAAAAGCGCCCACAAGAGGAAATGTAACAAAAATGAGGCAGGGTGCCCAAATGCAACGCAAGGTGAGTTGGAAAGAGGTTCATTGACCCACATGAAAGGCACGAAAATGACCACACAAGGGAGCACTAGGAAAGAAGACAAGTCAGATGATGGATAAGGAGTAATTTTGGCTTCGACTTAACTTTTCAAGACGGCCTGGGCAAGGATGGGCACCCAAACACAACACAAGGTGAGTTTGCAAGAGGGTTGCCCACATGAGAAATCATAATGAAAGGAAGGTAGGGTTCCCAAAGGCAAGGAAAGGTGATTTGGAAAGAGGGGCCCCCACAAGAGAAAATGTAACAAAAAGGAGGTAGAGCGCCCAAATGCAACGGAAGGAAATTTGTCAAGAGGTGTTCCCACCCACATGAAATCCACAAAACGGGCCACACAAGGGAGCACTAGGCAAGAAGATGAGTCGAATGCCAGATAAGGAGCAATTTTGGCTTGGACTTGACTTTTTCAAGATAGCCTTGGCAAGGCTGGGCACCCAAATGCAATACAAGGTGAGTTTGCAAGAGGGGTGCCAACATGAGGAATCGTAATGAAAATAAGGCAGGGTGCCCAAAGGCAAGGCAAGGTGAGTTTTCAAGAGGGGAAACCACAAGAGAAAACGTAACAAAAACGAGGCAGAGCATCCAAACACAATGCAAGGAGAGTTGGAAAGAGGTGTGCCCACCCACATGAAAGGCACGAAAAGGGCCACACAAGGGAGCACTAGGCAAGAAGATGAGCCAAATGCCATATAAGGAACGATTTTGGCTTCGACTTTGCTTTTTCAAGACGACCTGGGTAACGCTAGGCGCCCAAACGCAACGCAAGGTGAGTTTGCAAGAGGGGAAAACACATGAGGGATCGTAATGAAAACAAGGCAGGGTGCCCAAGGGCAAGGCAAGGCAAGTTGGCAAGAAGGGCACCCACAAAAGGAAATGTAACAAAAACGAGGTAGAGCGCCCAAATGCAATGCACAACAAGTTGGCAAGAGGTGCGTCCAACCACATGAAAGGCACGAAAAGGGCCACACAAGGGAGAACTAGGTAATAAGACAAGTCGGATGTCGGATAAGGAGACATTTTGGCTTCGACTTAACCTTTTCAAGATGGCCTAGGCAAGGTTGGGCCCCCAAACACAACACAAGGTGAGTTTGCAAGAGGGGAACCCACATGAGGAATCACAATGAAAACAAGGAAGGGTTCCCAAAGGCAAGGGAAGGCGAGTTGGAAAAAGGAGCACCCATAAGAGGAATCGTAACAAAAATGAGGCAGAGCTTCCAAACGCAATGCAAGGCGAGTTGGAAAGAGGTGCTCCCACCCACATGAAAGGAACGAAAATGAACACACAAGGGAGAACTAGGAAAGAAGACGAGTTGGATGTCGAATAAGGAGAAATTTTGGCTTCGAATTAACTTTTTCAAGATGGCTTGGGAAAGGTTGGGTGCCCAAATGCAATGCAAGGTGAGTTTGCAAGAGGGGCACCCACATGAGGAATCATAACAAAAACAAGGCAGGGTTCCCAAAGGCAAGGCAAGGCAAGTTTGAAAGAGGGGCACCCACTAGATGAAATGTAACAAAAATGAGGTAGAGCACCCAAACGAAATGCAAGGTGATTTAGCAAGAGGTGCGCCCACCCACATGAAAGGCACAAAAATGGCCACATAAGGAAGAACTAGGCAAGAAGATGAGCTAGATGTCGGATAAGAAGCAATTTTGGCTTCAACTTGACCTTTTCAAGATGGCTTGGGCAAGGCTAGGAACCCAAATGCAATACAAGGTGAGTTTGCAAGAGGGGCACCCACATGAGGAATCATAATGAAAAGGAGGAAAGGTGGAGAAACTTTATGTAAGGCGAGTTGGCAAGAGGGGCAACCACATGAGGAATCGTAACAAAAACAAGGCAGGGTTCCCAAAGGAAATAAAAGGAGAGTTGGCAAGAGGGGTGCCCACAAGAGGAATCATAAAAAAATGAGGCAGAGCGTCGAAACACAACATAAGGCAAGTTGGAAAGAGGTTTGCGCACCCACATGAAAGGCACGAAAATGACCACACAATGGAGCACTAGGAAAGAAGACGAGTTGGATGCCGGATAAGGAGAAATTTTGGCTTTGAATTAACTTTTTCAAGATGGTTTAGGCAAGGCTAGGCACCCAAATGCAACACAAGGTGAGTTTGCAAGAGGGGCGCCCACATGAGGAATCGTAACGAAAACAAGGCAGGGTTCCCAAAGGCAAGGCAAGGCGAGTTGGAAGGAGGGGCGCCCACAAGAGGAAACGTAACAAAAACGAGGTAGATTTCCCTAATGTAATGCAAGGCGAGTTGGTAAGAGGTGCGCCCACCCACATGAAAGGCACAAAAAGGGCCACACAAGGGAGGACTAGGCAAGAAGATGAGATAGATGCAGGATAAGGATCAATTTTGGCTTCGAATTAACGTTTTCAAGATGCCCTGGGCAAGGCTGGGCGCCCAAACACAATGCAAGGTGAGTTTTCAAGAGGGGAGCCCACATGAGGAATCATAACAAAAAGGAGGCAGGGCAGTGAAATGCAATGCAAGGAGATTTGACAAGAGGGGTGACCACATGAGGAATCGTAACGAAAACAAGGCAGGAGGCCCAAAGGAAAGGCAAGGCAAGTTGGCAAGAGGGGCACCTACAAGAGGAATCGTAACAAAAACAAGGCAGAGCGCTCAAACGCAACATGAGTAAATTTGGAAAGAGGTGTGCCCACCCACATGAAAGGCACGAAAATGGCCACACAAGGGAGCAATAGGAAAGAAGATGAGACAGAGGCAAAGCGCTCAAACGCAATGCAAGGTGAGTTGGCAAGTGCAATAAGGCTCCAAGAAAGGTGGGTGTCCTCAATAATAAGCATAAACATAAATGCAAGCAACATCCATAAGTGGGCATCTTCCTTCATGATTTAGGACATACAACCATGAAACCTCCTGATCCGAATGTGAGATGTCCCATCAACAAGAAATAAAAGGTATGAAATGTAACATCCAAAGGTGTACATCTCCACAAACTAGAAGTTTGAATTATGTCAAACCTCCAATGATAGAAAGTGTGAGACCTTCAAGATAAACATCCTGTCAAACAAAGCATGGAAAAGTGTAGAATGGCCTCAAATGTTGGATGTCTTCCTCAAAAAAAGTTCCAAGCAAGTGGATCCATGAAATAAGGCATCAAATTAGATACGAATAACACATGTGAAATGCCTTCAATGATAAACTAAATCCATAAAGAAAGGGGTGGCCCCTCATCAATCAATAAATAATACCATCCCTTAACATGTAAATAAGACCATCCCTTAACATGTATGTAAGGAGGGTGAGTGCTCCACATGGGATGATGAGTAATATCCAAATTTCACCCAAACAAGTGTGAAATCATCCCACAAGGCAAGGGAATTCCATGGTAGGCTCCTCCACCAAGTAATAGGGCATAAAAATATGTAGAAGAGGGAAATGCTCGATATGAGGGTGTAATACATGTCATAAAAAACCATAATATGTGTATGAATCCTCAACATGAGAAAGGGAATTCACCTCATGAAAATCACACCATGCTAAACCATATCAACCTAAATGAATGTGAAATCAAATGATATCAAGGTGAGAATTCCAAGAAAACAAAGATGCCAATACAATATTAGCTTAGCCAAAAATTGCTAGGGTGTTCCATCAAGGGAGTCATACATCAACATGTATCATCAACCATCGAATAATGATCATATAAGGGACTTCACAACCAAGTCTACTAGTATGAAAGGAAAGAAATTACCAAGAAAACTAGAGCATCAACATCATCTAGCCATCCATGACTACATCACTAATAGTCTCATCAAATGCAATCACAACCACTAGGCCATCCAAAGATCAACTTGTAAACTTACCTTTGTGATGAAAACCACAAGAGTAGTGAAAAAACACTAGTGTAGGCCTCATGTAAAATGAGGGGTAACACTAGCAACACAAACTGGATAATTTTGAACATAATCATAATTTCATTCCTCTTGCCAATGTCAATTTCTAGTAGGTTTGATTCCTAGCTTGCAACCCCAATGGATGAACCATCAATAAATTGACTTCACTAACTCAAGTGGCTCTATTGATGATTCTCTTGGTTAAAGTGGATTTAACCACTTTGTTTGATTATTGAATTACCAAGTCGAGTTGATGTCGCAAAAGCTTCATACCACCTACCACAAATATCATGCACCGACCCCGCATAGTGAGGAGTGAATGGGGCCAACATTGAAATTTATTCAATATGTGTCTGTATGTATCAAAATTTGACATGGTTAGACTAGACACATGCCTTGACGGTATAGGATGGTTTCAATACTTAAGGATGTATGATGTCCCCATATAATCTTTGAGATCGTCCACATTTGCATCAACATTCATCATGCACCTATCATTGTCATCATTCGTCATTCCCTTCTATAGAATCATTGTCAGAACTATCTTGAAATTTGACATGGAACTTCCAATACACCCATCACAAATTTCTTCCACCATACCCGCACAGAGAGTAGTGAATGGGGCCAATGTTGAAATTTTTTCAATCTGTTCCCGTATGCATTGCAATTTGACATGGTTAGACTAGATAGTTTCCCTAATGGTATGTGAGGGTTTCAAGACTTAAGGATTTTTGATGTCCTTGCATAATATTTGAGATGGTCCATGTTTTCATCAATGTTAAATATAATGGATGTCTCATTGTCATCATTTGTTGTTTCCATCTATATAATCTTTGTTGGAACTCTCTTGAAATGTCATGGCACTTCCTACACCCATCACCAATGTCATCTTGCATCGACCTCACACAGTGAGCAGTGAATGGGGCCAACATTGAAATTATTTAGACTATGCATGTATGTGGAGAAATATGACATGGTTAGACTAGCAACTTGCCTTGACCGTATGGGGGGGTTTCAAGACTCAAGGATGTCTGATGTCCCCACATAATCTTTTAGATCATCCATGTTTGCATCAATGTTCATAATGGATATCTCATTGTCATCATTCGTCATTTCCATATGTATAATATTTGTTGGAACTCTCTTGAAATGTCATGGAACTTCCAATTCACCCACTACAAATGTCATGCACCGACCCCACATAGTGAGCAGTGAATGGGGCCAATGTTGAAATGTCTTCAATATGTTCCTGTATTCATCAAAATTTGACATGGTTAGACTAGGCACATGCCTTGATAGCATGGGAGGGTTTCAAGACTCGAGGATGTATGATGTCCCCACATAATATTTGAGATCATCCACACTTGCATCAATGTTCATCATGCATGTCTCATTGCCAATGTTTTTCATTCGTTTCTATAGAATTGTTGTCGAAACTATCTTGAAATTTGACTTGGAACTTCAAATACACCCATCACAAATTTCTTCCACCAACCCTGCATAGTAACCAGTGAATGGGGACAACATTGAATTGTTTTCAATATGTGCTCGTATGCATCGAAATTTGACATGGTTAGACTATATAGTTGCCTTGAAGGTATGGGAGGGTTTCAATACTTAAGGATGTTTGATGTCCCCGCACAATATTTGAGATCATCCATGTTTGCATCAAAGTTCAATATAATGAATGTCTCATTGTCATCATTCATCATTGCCATCTATAGAATATTTTTCAGAACTCTCTTGAAATGTCATGGCACTTCCAATACACCCATCACAAAAATGTCATCTTGCATCGACCTCGCACGGTGAGCAATGAATGGGTCCAACGTTGAAATTTCTTCAAAATATGCATGTATGCATTGAAATTTGACATGGTTAGACTAGAAACATGCCTTGACGGTATGGGAGGGTTTCAAGACTCAAGGATGTCTGACGTCCCCACATAATCTTTGAGATCATCCATGTTTGCAACAATGTTCATAATGGGTGTCTCATTGTCATCATTCGTTGTTTCCATATGTATAATCTTTGTTGGAACTCTCTTGAAATGTCATGGAACTTCCAATTCACCCACCACGAATGTCATGCACCGAACCCATATAGTGAGCAGTGAATGGGGTCGACATTGAAGTTTCTTCAATATGTTCCTGTATGCATCGAAATTTGACATGGTTAGAATAGACACATGCCTTGACGATATGGGAGGGTTGTTGATATTATGGTAGTTGTAGGAGGTATTAACCTCCATGTGCAACCCTGGCAAGAATAGAATATTCCGGGAAGCAAGAAGAAACCTTAAAGCATTGGACATAACCCTAGAACATAAGTCGACTAAAGGAAATATTTAATATTGAGTTTTATTTTCTAGATTGAGAAGTCGTCCCAGATAGCTAAGGAAGAACAATATAAATATAGGACGCCAGAGCTCATTTGACACACTCAGCTCGCAACTGCAAAAATTTAGTTGTGCGCAAGTCTAAAGAGTAGTTGCAGCTGCAACTACTACAACTTGTAAATTCAGTTTCACTCTTGGACTCTCTCTTGGTTATGGTTTGGACTTTCTTCTTGGTATGTTAACTCTGGAGAGTGATGCACTACCTTGATTAGCTATTAGGCCTAGGGTTTGCTTCCATAATTATTCTCTGTCAAGGTTAAGGTACTCGGGGGTGGATTTGACTGTTAAGCCCTAATGTTGGCTCATTACCCCTTAATTGGGGCATATTATATTAGTAATGTTATTTTATTTATGTCGGATTTAGGCCATTAGTTGTAATTATACCTCCTAGTCTC
>JZKD02S0461685.1:232618-242799 GCA_000966675.3 Picea glauca | reverse complement strand
AAAAGGAGGTTGCCCCCTCGAAGAGGCTTATTATCTAAAATTATCTCTGTTTCAAGGCGTTGAGTACTTTTCCTGAGGTTTTTCCATGCTATATTGATGTTTGGTTCTTAACATTGACCTATTATTGGGTGACAATATTTCTATATTGTCTATGGTTAAACTAGCACACCTATTATTTCTAATGGTTTATGGGCCCACACTATCTTCAAATAGTCTAACCACTAGAATATAGATTGGGAGGATTTTCTTAGTTACAGTTGCAATCAAAGTTTTTGCTGCAACAACGAAATCCTAACCCTCTTGTTGAGGCACCTTAAGTGAAGAGATTGAACTAATTTATGGATAGCCTAGTGCTCCATAACCTAGCGCACCCCCTGGTACTCTCAACAAGATAAGAAATTAACTTTGAGTTTTTGGTCAAAGTCAAAGATTGACCAAGTCAAAGCAGTCATGACCTACTCTATGAAGTCAGAAAACAAGTTAGAAGGGAATTCTGACTTCAGAGCATGGAAGAGAAGGATTGATCTCATCCTTTTCAAGAATAAAGTGTTCGATATCATGAAAGGAAAGATTGTGGAACCACAATTTGAAGAAGGAAAAGGGAAGGAACCTCAGAATGTTGCAGTTATGGAGAAGTTCAAAGACAATGAAATCAATTCCATGAGTATCATAGTGGAATCTGTAAAAGACCACTTGATACCCTACATATCTCATCTTGACTCATCTAAGAAGATGTACGATGCCCTAACTAACCTCTTCTCGGTAATAAACATTGGACAAGTAATGAGTCTGAAGAATGAGCTATGTGACATGAAAATGAATGATGATGACAACATAACATCATACCTTGTGATAATCTCTCAGTTAAGAGATCAACTACAAGCTATTGAAGAAATCATTTTAGATAAGGAACTGGTAAATATAGTACTCAATGGTATTCCCAAGACATGGGATGCATTTTCCACAAGCATGATCACAAGAAAGGGGTATCCCACATTTGAAGAAATTTGGACTTGTTGTGCACAAGAAGAATCAAAGATTAATGCAAAAGAGAAACCCCAAAAGAAATATGATGATCAAGATTTCACAACAAGGTTCAAGAATTTCAGGAATAAGAAGAATTTTGGCTCAAGGAAGAAACCAAATCAAGAAAAGGATATGTCAAAGATACAATGATTCAACTATAAAAAAATATGGTCACTACAATAACCATTGTCTTGAGTTAAAGAAAAGGAAGGAAACAGACAAAGCAATAGTTTCCAAAGAAAGGGAACCCTCAAAGAAAGTCAAGTAGGATAAAACAAACTTCTTCTTCTAAGTCAATGTAACAATATTCTTCAAACCTCTTGCATATATCATGTTTACATAGTTCTTGTACATATCATGTATATTTATTTCTTAGAATAAAATATGTTCAAGGGAAACAATACCTATGTAAGAATAAAAGGATAAGGATTGCTACTACGATGACTACAAGTCAAGAAATACACATGAAAAGATGAAGTATGTTGATAATATTTGGTAACAATTCATGTGGAGGCTATTATATAAGTAACAACTACCAGATAAGACAAAATCATAATCAAAACCGAAGAGACCCAGAAGAAGTCAAAACAAAGGAAATTAGAAAAATATTTATGACACCTTGCAGAAGGCATTAAGAATGCAGACAAAAGCGTGGACTATCTTAGATGGAGGGAGATGATTACAAAATTCCAAAAGAAGAGCATGCATTCATGCACAAAGCAAGGATTATGAGGGAGGTAATACTAAAGAATATGATCCATTGAGTCTTATGAAGTATCTATCCATGTTCCCATTGAAAATAGCAGCCATGAAAAGAAGCATGTGTTCAGTTTGACTTTAGAAGAAGTTTTCTTCGAAAAGAAGCCTTAAAGTATCCTTAGTTGTCCATCTACATCCATGATCCTATGATAAAAGGAAGAAGTTGGAATCTTCAGGGCATGGAATCTATAGAAGACTCCATGGACCCAAGAGCTAAAGAGAACATGAGGAAGAACACAAAGATTCCAAGAAAGAAAGAAAAATCCAAAACAACCAGTTATTATATTGAGAATCACAAAGACTACGAGCTTGGTTTGAACTCACTAAGAAGCAATCGAGAAGAAGAAATAAAAGTTATGATAAAGAATAGTGTGAAAAATACTTATGAATGGAAGCATTTCAATATTCAAAGGTTCTTCCAGAAGGAGGGAGAAGACTATGACAATAGCTTGTTCTAGATATACCTCTTGTAGTATCCATGAATTGGAATTTACATGTAAAATACTATTCTTCCCAATAAAGAAAGTGAGAAAGAATATTATACCATAAAGAGACCCATGTATGCAGATATAAGAAGACCTTGTATGGATTCAAACAATTTGATGTGGAGTATCTCATATACAACAAAATCGTGGTAAAAACATTCTATGACAGAGATATTGTATTCGAATAGTTACTTAGAAGTCTAGGATGATGGAGTGCTAATCCATGGAAAACTCTCATGATGACAGAAGAAGTGCTACTTGGATATGTTTCATTTTGAGTCTTTCCACGATGCCATGAGCTAGTAGGAAACATAAGTGCTGAATTTGACCATGATATGTTGTAATGATAAGAGCTATATGAAGCCTTCAGAGAAAACCAATGTTCCAAGATAGACCGAAGTACATTGAGGTCAAACATTACATTCTCCATAATGAAGTCCAGAAAAGAGAAGTGGTTCTCCAATATATCTCTATAGATGATCAGATATCAGACATTTTGGTAAAGCCTTTGTCCAAGATGAAATTTTGCATACTTAAGAAACAAGTTGGGGCTCGTGGAGATGACTTCCTTATTGAAACAATAAGAGATTACTCCCAGGTTGGGAGGGAGCACTAATGTGTTATTGGTTTATCGATAGTCATTTTTCAATTCGAAAAATGTTCCAGGATGAGAAGTTCCTTTCCAGTTCGGAAAATGGTTTGAGATTTCTGACGGATAGGCATTTTCCAGTTCAAAAAATTGTCCAGATCAGACAATCATTTTCGTAATGAAAATGGTTCTATAGATTGTTGATGTACCATAGACAACAATCGTGTGGGGTAATGGTCTAGGACAATCATTCATCTTGGCAATCACTTTGAGTAGTTTTCAAGTAGAATGGTTTGCCTCATCGGACAATCATTCTTTTTAAGTTCACAGTTGTGATCAGTTTTGAAGAATGGTCTGTTTTGGAGGTTGGTGCGGGATAGTCATTTCCATTAGGAAATGGTCCGGACAGTCATTCCCTAAGGAAAACTCATTCTCTCCAAGTTGCACTGTGATTAGTGCTGGAGGAATAGCCCAGTTAGGTGAATGGTCTAGGTTCAACAATCAGGGACAAGAATTCCCTAGGGAAGACTCATTCTCTCTAGGTTGCACTGTGATTAGTGATGGAGGAAGGGCCTAGTTAGGTGCATGGTCTAGGCTTAGAAATTAGGGACAATTATTCTTCCATGGCTGAGAAGAATAGTATAGATAGACCATGTCTAGTGTTTTACATTATGAGGGAATATTCTCTCCCATATCTCACAGATGTGAGTGGAAGAATGACATAGATGACTCACTTTATATCAAGATATTGTTTTTATACAGGTTGATATCAGATGATATGATTGCTATGGAGACTGTATTTCTTTGGACAGTAGATGTATCCTACTATGGTGGATGTGTTCCACTCATTGTGACTATGTGTCGTTGATTAAGTATCCATGTGCTACTTGGTGTGGTTGTGTACCATTGGATAGTAGTTGTGTACTACTATGGATAGACAGAGTTGTATTCTATTGAATGATATTGTTTTGATTTCGATGTAGACTATCAATAGTGTTGAAAATTATTATCAGCTATATGGATAGTTAGTGTGTTGATGGATAGACATTCTCTAGACATAAAATGGTTCATGACATTTATTCTTCTAGGATGTATGTCTGGATTAGGAGAATAGTCCTTGTAGCCCATGGTGTGGCTTCCATCATTTGTTGGAATAGTTATTCTTCTAAGACATATGTACATATTAGAAGAATGTTTCTTGTATCACTTTGTGGAGTGAGTGAATTATTCAACATCATTCCTAATTACTCATATGGAGTATGGTTTCTAGAGATGATGCAGTTGATGCTATCATACAATACTGATGGTGATGATGGTGCTCATGATCTAATCATGAGATAGCTTATGTGGCTATGATTATGCTACCAGTTGAATGGTATGTTTGTGATCAAGAGAATTTCTTTCAATACCTCTCTATCTAGGAGGGAGTGTTGATATTATGCTAGCTACAGGAGGTATTAACCTCCACGTGTAACCCTGACAAGAATAGAATATTTCGGGAAGCAAGAAGAAACCCTGAAGCATTGGACATAACCCTAGAAGACATATATGCTAAAGGAAATATTTAATATTGAGTTCTTAGCCTCCAGATTGAGAAGTTAGCCCAGACAACTAAGGAGGAACAATATAAATATAGGATTCCGAAGCTCATTTGACACACAAAACTCACACCTGCAGAAATTTAGTTATGTGCAAGTCTGAAGAGTAACTGTAGCTTCAGTTATTGCAACTTGTAAATTCGGTTTCAGTATTGGACTCTCTCTTGACTATGGTTTGGAATTTTTGTTTGGTATCTTAACTCTAGAGAGTGATACACTACCTTGATTGGATATTAGGCATAGGGTTTTCATACGAAATTATTCTCTGTCAGGGTTAAGGAGCTTGGGGGTGGCTTCGGCCTATAGCTGGGTGACAATATTGCTATATTGTCTTTGGTTAAATGATCACACCTATTATTTCTAATAAGGGTTTCAAGACTCAAGGATGTATGATGTCCCCACACAATATTTTAGATCATCCACATTTGCATCAACATTCATCATGCACCTCTCATTGTCATCATTCATCATTCCCTTCTATAGAATCATTGTCATAACTATCTTGAAATTTGACATGGTACTTCCAATACACTCATCACAAATTTCTTCCATCGAACTTGCACAATGAGCAATGAATGGGGCCAATGTTGAAATGTTTTCAATATGTTCCTGTATGCATTGAAATTTGACATGGTTAGACTAGATAGTTTCCTTGATGGTATGGGAGGGTTTCAAGACTTAAGGATGTTTGATGTCCCCACATAATATTTGATATCATCCATGTTTTCATCAACGTTCAATATAATGGATGTCTCATTGTCATCATTCATTATTTCAATCTATATAATATTTGTTGGAACTCTCTTGAAATGTCGTGGCACTTCCAATACACCCATCACCAATGTCATCTTGCATTGACCTCGCACAGTGAGCAGTGAATTTGGCCAACATTGAAATTTCTTCAAACTGTGCATGTATGCATCGAAATTCCACATGGTTAGACTAGAAATATACCTTGATGATATGGGATGGTTTCAAGACTCAAGGATGTCTGATGTCCCCACATAATCTTTGAGATCATCCGTGTTTTCATCAACGTTCATAATGGATGTCTCATTGTCATAATTCATCGTTTCCATATGTATAATATTTGTTGGAACTCTCTTGAAATGTCATGGAACTTCCAATTCACCCACCACAAATGTCATGCACCAATCCCACGTAGTGAGTAGTGAATGGGGCCAACGTTGAAATTTCTTCAATATGTTCCTGTATGCATCAAAATTTGACATTGTTAGACTAGACAATGCCTTGACAACATGGGAGAGTTTCAAGACTCAAGGATGTATGATGTCCCCACATAATAATTGAGATCATCCACATTTGCATCAATTTTCATCATGCATGTCGCATTGCCAATGTTTGTCATTCCCTTCTATAGAATTGTTATCGGAACTATCTTGAAATTTGACATGGAACTTCAAATACACCCATCACAAATTTCTTCCACCGACCTCACATAGGGAGCAGTGAATGTGGCCAACATTGAAATGTTTTCAATATATGCCTGTATGCATCGAAATTTGACATGGTTCTAGATAGTTTCCTTGAAGTTATGTGAGGGTTTTGATACTTAAGGATGTTTGATGTCCCCACATAATATTTGAGATCATTCATGTTTGCATCAACGTTTAATATAATGGATGTCTCCTTGTCATCATTCGTCATTTCCATCTATAAAATCTTTTTCGAAACTCTCTTGAAATGTCATGGCACTTCCAATACACCGATCACAAATGTCATATTGCATTGACCTTTCACAGTGAGAAGTGAATGGGGCCAATGTTGAAATTTATTCAAACTCTGCATGTATGTGTCAAAATTCGACATGGTTAGACTAGACACATGCCTTGATGATATGGGATGGTTTCAAGACTCAAGTATGTTTGATGTCCCCACATAATATTTGAGATCATACATGTTTGCAACAACATTTATAATGGGCATCTCATTGTCATCATTCATTGTTTCCATCTATAGAATCTTTGTTGGAACTCTCTTGAAATGTCATGGAACTTCCAATTCACCCACCACAAATGTCATGCACCGACCCTGCATAGTGAGAAGTGAATGAGGCCAAGATTGAAATTTATTCAATATGTGCCTGTATGCATCGAAATTTGACATGGTTAGACCAAACACATGCCTTGATGGTATGGGAGGGTTTCAAGACTTAAGGATGTATGATTTCCCCACATAATCTTTGAGATCGTCCACATTTGCATCAACCTTCATCATGCACCTCTCATTGTCATCATTCCTCATTTCCTTATATAGAATCGTTGTTGGAACTATATTGAGATTTTATATGGAACTTCCAATACACCCATCACAAATTTATTCCACCGAACCCGCACAATGAGTAGTGAAGGGGGCCAACATTGAATTTTTTTTAATCTATTCCTGTATGCATTGAAATTTGACATGGTTAGACTAGATAGTTTCCTTGATGGTATGGGAGGTTTTCAATACTTAAGGATGTTTGATGTCCCCACATAATATTTGAGATCGTCCATGTTTTCATCAACGTTCAATATAATGGATGTTTCATTGTCATCATTCGTTATTTCCATCTATATAATCTTTGTCGTAACTCTCTTGAAATGTCATGGCACTTCCAATACACCCATAACCAATTTCATCTTGCATCGACCTCGCATAGTGAGCAGTGAATGGGGCCAATGTTGAAATTTCTTCAAACTGTGCATGTATGCATTGAAATTAGACATGGTTAGACTAGAAACATGCCTTGGCAGTATGGGACGGTTTCAAGAGTCAAGGATGTCTGATGTCCCCACATAATCTTTGATATCATCCATGTTTGCATCAACATTCATAATGGATATCTCATTGTCATCATTCGTCGTTTCCATATGTATAATGTTTGTTGGAACTCTCTTTAAATGTCATGGAACTTCCAATTCACCCACCACAAATGTCATGCACTGACCCCACATAGTGAGTAGTGAATGGGGCCAACATTGAAATTTATTCAATATGTTCTTGTATGCATTAAAATTTGACATGGTTAGACTAGACACATGCCTTGACAGTATGGGAGTGTTTCAAGACTCAAGGATGTATAATGTTCCCACATAATATTTGAGATCATGCACATTTTCATCAACATTCATCATGCACGTCTCATTGTCAATGTTTGTCATTCCCTTCTATAGAATTGTTGTCATAAATATCTTGAAATTTGACATGGAACATACTATCCATGTCAAATGTGAATAGACTATCCATGTCAAATTTTGATGCATGTCAAATGTGAACACACTATCCATGTCAAATTTCGATGCATATAGAAAAAATTTGAAAAAAATTCAACGTTGGCCCCATTCATAGGTCACTGTTTCCCATCATATAATCTATCCCTAGTACAATGTATTTTAATAGTTGTTTCCTTTAAAATTCATCCGAGAAAATTAAAACAAAATGAGGATGAGATGAGACGATATATAGAGTGGATCTGTGAGTGATATTTGAGTATACATATGAATGATTGAACTTCTCTTGGTTTCGAGAATAATTTATTCTATAATAAACAAGGTCAACCACGTGAAGGTGTAAGCTCATATGGCCCCTCCCTCCCCCTCACATACCTCTCAATTACCTAATACCCAATCTATAAAATAGAAAATAAACAAAAGCAACTTAGTAATCATGCATAGAAACTACCAAAACAAAAATGAAATAAAACTTAAAAACATGTAATTAACCCACATAAACAAATATTTAAAGAGAATAATTCATACAAATAAAAATATCTAGTTACGTACCTCATCGACCAACGCAACATTTGTATCATCCTTCTTATGTTTCTTCTTCTTGATCATCCAAATCAACATTTGTATCAGAATCTGGTTCATAAACAATGTTGAAAGGATTCATGTTATCATCATCATCATCAATGTCATTTTTGAGCATATCTTTATCAATATCATCATCAAGAACTAGTAGATTGTCTCATATGCCTGGTTCATCTTCTCCATCTTCTTCAACTGTCGACCCATATTATTCTTGCTCTAGATATACAACATCTTCTTCTTCAATATCATCTTCTTCGTATACAATAGACTTTACTGGCCTTCCTCTTGGATCATCTCTAACAACAAATGACCAATCCCTCTTACCTGGAACCTTTGAGTAAAATACTTGTTCACATTGACTTGGAAAAACATAGTGGTCATTTGATTTTTCAAAAAATGTTGTTTTAATCATCAGAAATCCATTGGTATGTTGAATAATGGTTCTTTCCTCATCATGTTCATGCATTTGTAACCTATACCATTTGACATCGAACAAAACTAATTTGAAGGAATTAAAGTCACACTCAATTATATCATTCAAAAACTCATAGTATCTATTTTCAGATTCTCGAGGACGTTTGTCACTCTTAGTGAAAACATTAGTGACCTGGAATACTGCAATTATCCCACTATCAAAATATTTTTTGGTTTCATCCAACTGTTTGATGCGAAATTTATGACCATTGCACCACATAGCCTTGTGGTGTTTCAACTGTAATATGCCAGACGTGTAAAAGATGCATTGTCAATTAATAATAAACAAATTTATATAACTTGGAAAGTATCATATGAAAAAAACACCTATAGTGGCATTAATATAATATAAAATAATTGAATAAAATGGGTGAATTTTCTTGCCTTTCCATCTTTCAAACAATATGCTAAATCTATTTCTCTGTGTGTAACATCAAAATCTCCATTACAACAAGATTCTCTAACCAATTTAGACAATTCTTTCCATGATAACCTACTGCCATGGCGTTCTTTACATCTATCAATCCATACCTTCATCCAGTCAAGATTGTTTGCAATGTATAAATGTAGTGCATCCCAATCTTGAGAAACTAACCAATCAAAAAATCACAATTCACAAATATTAAATATTAGTTATAACCATGGTAAATATTAATAAATGATGAAATAATAAATATTAAATGAGTATGATCATATACACAAAAAAATGAAAATTTATATTTATTAAAAATATCCACAATTTAAATACCTCTCACTTTCTTCATTGTACCTTTCCCAACAAGTGCTCCCTTTCAAATTTTTTGATGGAGTTCACATCTAAAATGCAATCCACTGCATGCATAGCTTGTGCTGCTAATTTAGGAAGATATTGACTAATATAAACCATGGATTCATACACCATATATCCCTCCACCATAGAACCCTCAAGACGTGCTCTTTGTCTAACCAAATCCTTCAATGATTTCAAATGCCTCTCCACCATCCACATTGACCTTGTGTGTACAGGTCCACACATTTCAATATCCTCAACTTGGTGTATGAGGTAGTGTTCTTGTGCATTGAAAAATGTTGGAGGTAGATACTTATGCATTTCACACATTAGTTGAGGAATTTCTCTCTTCCAATACTTTATATCATCTTCATGGATTTCTTTCAATGAAAACTATCTACAGATCATGACGCAAGAAAATAACATGTTTCAACAAAACGTAATACATATTACGTTACAAGTAAAACACATGTCATTAAGTACAACAAAAAATTGATTTTTTTTTTCATATATATTGCAACTACTTACCTCATGTATTTTCCAAGATCATATATAACTTGTTTGACATTGTTGTCAAACTCGTTTGTGAGAGATAGAGGTAGAACATACTGTAACAATAAAAATGAATCATTACTTGTTTAAAACTAGACAAAAAAAAAAAAAAAA